>JAKTXB010000018.1:0-224995 GCA_030582355.1 Yamadazyma spencermartinsiae | reverse complement strand
TTTTTTTTTTTTTTTTTTTTTTTTTTTTTTTTTTTTTTTTTTTTTTTTTTTTTTTTTGCAGCCTAATCTCATCTATGCACAACTTATGTTCTCGCCTTTCTTTTCCAATTTAGGCAGTCGAGACTTCTATTGTTGGAATAGTCCAAAGAATTTACAATAGTCCTATTAATTTGATTTAAATAAAGACTCTTAAGACAGCAGCGACTTAATTTTAGATTTCAAGAGGATTAAATTCGATAAATTATAAAGAAAGACATTCATTGATACTTAGCGCCTAAATACTTAAACAAAAATAACATTCACCTCATGCTTAATTAGCATTTGCTTGTAAAACTTGGTTGACAGTATCAACAATACACTTTTTAAGAGGAATAAGTTCGCCGATAAGGGCCTTGGTCTTTGAATTGTCGACGGGAAGATCAAAGCTATCACCAGATCCTGGTGTACCCACTGGTATTTTACCTTTTAATTCTGGAAAACTCTGATTCATGATATCAATAATACTTTGGGCAACAAAGCTAGTAGTTCTTGCCAAAAATCTGAAGTTTTTGATGTCATGTTCAATTGCATAGATGTGGAGCTTGCTGACATCTCTTACATCAACAAAGCTTCCCAGGGTCTCAGGAATGGCGTCATTCTTATTCAATCTCGTAAAGCTGCTAATAACTTCTGAAGATGTGTTTAAAGTATCTCTCTTAACCCCACTGGAAAAAGCTTGAGGTCCAAATACATAGACTGGGTTAACACAATTCAAGGTGAAGGATGGCTTTTCTTTCTCCAAAAATTCCCAAGCTGCTTTTTCGGCATAAACTTTTGAAGCTATATATCCTTTAACTGGGTTTGATAAAGCTTCTTCCCTGGAAATTTCGGTCCAGCTCTCTTCGTTAACATATTCTGGGACGATGGTGAAATCATACATGGCAGCAATCGATGAAGTAATCACCACAGATTTGACTTGATGTCCATAAGTTTTGATAGAATTCAAAGCATTCTTGGTTCCTTCAATAGCTGGAATCAATAAATCTTTTTCAATATCATTAGTGTTAAAATGAAATGGTGAGGCAGTGTGCATGAAGAAATCAACCTCAGGATGTTTCTTTAACGATTCATCAAAAGCGTGGGCTGCAGCAATATCTTTAACAATCTCATAGGTAAAGTTTTCACTGTTAAGGTTCTTAGCTAATTCGTCTCCCTTTTCAGTAGACCGAACACTTCCAACAACCTTGTAACCTTTCTCAATAAGGTCTTTAACAATATGCTGGGCAATAAAGCCGGTGGCACCTGATACATAAACTGTTTTAGCCATTTTCAATGTTTCTTTAATGTTAACCAAATGTAAGATTGAATATCTTATGTAATGATAATAGAAACAAGAAACAGAAGAAGGAAATTTTTGATCCTTTTATAGTGTCTTGTGTATAAGTTTGATTAATCAGACTCAGCCATGAAAAAAGATATTTTGCAGTCCGGACTCACCGCTGTCGTAATATGAAATTTATTACGAGATTATGAATCCACAAGGGATGGTTTCCTAAACGGGGTGCCATGCTTATTAAATGTTCAGATATTATAAAAGCACAAGTCCAAAAAGCATGAACTTCACGTTTTATCCTGGTACCGGTCGCAAGAAAAAGCTTAGTGATGAAGTTGCTTTGTCAGAGAAATGCGGATGTACTTCCTGTTTAGGAAGTGATACCGAAACCGCCTGATCAGCTGCAAATACTAAGCATTTCTAAGTTCACACTGGTTATATAATTAAATCACTCGGAAAGCTCCTTGATTTCGACATAATTATTAATATGCAAGCGCTAGGAGCGTGAAAAAAAGTGTATCCTTATGGTTACTTTGCATTTTTGTATATACCTTACTGAATTTCTATTGTAATTCTATTAGTAGCTACTACATAAATACAATTATTAGCCTCTCAGGAATACTAATGGTGTAAGTATGATGAGTACTCGTGACTTATTTGTGTCCTCCCACTTCATCCCCTGAGTCCATGTCTCGATCGCTCCTTCTGGGGGACATGGCCCATCGATCCGTGCTAGTGTTTTAGTATATAGCTAGAACCTTGGGGATTCGTGTCTTAGCAAGCGCTCTAGTGGCAGTTCCGCGACTATTCCTACTGTATGTTTGTGGTATTTCCGACATTGTGGGTCGGTCATAGTTGCATTGGTTTAGTTGCAAAAAATTCGTCTACCTGCACCACCGCGGAAGGTATCCTGATTTGGTAATCAACCGAAAAACTTACAATCGGCCTAGCCTACTATGAAATTATCCGAATTGATCCAGGCTATCAAATTAGCGTTATGGTTTGTAAAATTTAAAAAGCATAAAATACCGGCCCTCCTATAGGGGTTACCCCCTAATTTTCATCAGGACTATTTCGATAAAAAAATCTATCCAATTACTGAAAAGTTACCAATCAACGAAGCTAATGTAGGAGTTCTTGAAAGGGTAGGAAAATCAGATGTAAGATACAGATTTGTATTGACTGACTTTGACAAATACTTTGGGTAACCATAAGTATTGTATGGTATATATTTAATCAATGTTTCGTGCTTAGTCTTGTTGCACTGTAGTGTAACGTGAGAAAATGGATCTTGGTGGCCCAAGTATTGAATTCTAAAAAAATGGCTACGTTGGGCTTGTAAGCATGCTTAGCATTTCTATTATTGGTGCTAAGTGCCTACTTATAGTACTATCGTTTTACACTTACAAATTCGCAAAATACGAAAAGCGTTTGTGGCAGATTTGCGACGATCGCTACTTCTCATTACGTTAGCACTGAAATGAAAATTCTATTCCTAAACATTAAAACCACCGGACCCTGACACCCCATCACCAGGCCCCCGATCTCCTGATCATTGGTCCTCCCCTATAGTTATAGTATATAGCCAGCCTTCGCTTAGGTAGAATCGTATCCCCCCCCACTCGGATCAATTTTTGATCTTCGGTACTTGCCTAAATGGTCTTTTACCGAAAGCTTTCGATTATGTAATATTAGTAAGCATCACTAAGGTATCAGAATCATATTCATCTAATCTACGGCTCTTCAGTAGTTTTACAACTGATAGAATGAGATAAACATATAAATTGCCAGGCATGCCTTGTCAATATAATTCATTAGATAAAACATCATTACAGCGACGAAAAGAGAAAGATTAATATGAGTACTTATTTTGTGACTGGGGTTAACAAAGGTATTGGATTGTCCCTTATCAAGCAAATAGCCGAAGATCCTAAAAATGTTATTATCGGAACCGTCAGAGGCGAATCCAAAGCAAAAGCTGTATTGGACTTGAAATTGCCTAATGTTAAACTTGTTTATGTTGATATGACCCAGAGTCAATCCGAATTTGTAGAAGCCTTAAAACCTTTAAAAGAACTTGCTCCTAATGGTATTGATGTGTTAATCCACAATGCTGGTTATACTGGTAAGACATCATTTGGTACTCTTTTGAAACAAGAAGTGGAGGAATTTTACAGTACATTCGATATCAACGTTGCCGGTACTTTTAAACTCTATAAGGCTATTCATTCTTACTTGATTCAAGGAAAGAGTAAATTTGTAGTTGTTTCAAGTCTTGCTGGTTCTACCGGGGATCCATTCTTTGGTATCAGCGGTTATGGTGCTTCTAAGGCTGCTCTCAATCACTTGGTGAGACAGATTGCCGTAGAAAATGATTTTATTACCATCCCAATCTATCCAGGTTATGTTAACACTGACCTGTCTAAAGCAGCTCAAGAATCGGGGATTCTTGACGGTATAGTCAAACTTGAAACTCCGGAAACCAGTGCCAGTGGTATGCTTTCCGTCATTGATAAATTGACAAAAGAAGTCAACGGTCAATTCCTTCAATACACTGGGGAGAAAGGTCACTGGTGAAGAGCTTGCTTGGGACGTCTGTTTTAAGATATGTAAATTACTTTATTTAGACATAGACTTTTTTTTTCTGTTTCAACTGTTTAGTAACACTTTCACGAATCCTGATGTTACCGAAAAGGTCGACATTGGCCACTTTGGTTTGACTAATTTGAAAAATAAGACGTTGATGTCTATTGTACTGACAGTCACATCATCTTATCCTAATTTGATTCAGTCTGAGCTTATAGGGTAGGCAGCATAAACAGTAAGTGGTGATTTTACGATATTGGGTCGCTTTTTCTTAAGAATGAAGTACTTCTTGAAATGATTGTTCTTAAGAAACTATTTTACTGTAAAGAAAATCGTTTATATTTAAAGCTTGACACAGAGTTTTATTATTTATCATTCTGTCTTAAAATCTACCGGCAGATTCGATTCATGCTTATTGAACTCTAGAAACTCGGAAGGTAAATCGTATTTCTCCCCCACCAAAGACTTGGTCAAAATAGATATCTCATCTAGTCTTTGGTAAATAAGATGTGTCAATATCAACACAACAACACTCAAATTCCCATCATGGCTAAATAACCTCTTATAATCTAAATTCTCGGTCATTGACTTATGTAAGTCTTTGTCACCACTAAGATAATCCTTTTCAAATTTACTCAACATTTTAAAGTCATTCCTCTCAACATTCTTTTCGTTTGCATCCTCATAATCATTACTAAAATCCTCATCGTCGTAAAATCTTTCGTTCAATGAATATCTAGCAATGCCCCATTGTTCTCGAAGCACATTAAAGTGTTTCACCGAAATAGTAGCTTGTGTGACTTTTGGTAAAGGAGTGGAAGATCTCAACGAACCAGCACACATGTGGATAATAGAAAACAAATCGGCATTCATTTCAGTGTCATACCAACCAGTTCGTTGAATGATATGTGGAATCCAATTTTCTGGTGACTCCACACGATCAAATATAATATGTATAGTTTGATAAAGCTGAATTAAATCAGTAATAGCACTTCGTAATTTGGCGTATTTAGCTGCTGGCCAAGATCCAGTAAATGATATCTCATGTTTAATTGGTGTCATCAATGCAGAGGTACCCGCTAACTTGATTAAAATTAACCTGAACCTTTCAATAATCGGATCATGTCTGGAGACTATATGCAAAGACTTGTTGTCAATTCTTTGTTGGCCAAAGGCTGTAACATCACAATGGATGTTCCCCACTTCCTCTAGAACTGCTGAAAGAATCCTTCTGATAGCTACCTTACTACTTTTGGGTCTTGGGATTACACTGGCCAAAAATCCAATACAAAGACCTATCACTACAGTGACAAATCTGAGCCAAGCAACTTTAAACCCGTATCCGACGTTAGCCAATTTGCCATAATTTCCATCTACCCAACTAGTTCCTAAAACCAAAGCGCCAGTAACAGGATAAAGAATAGCAGGAAGCAAAGTCAAATGGACTGAAAAGTGTCTGTAATAGGCGAAGTACAAAAAAAGAATGCCTGTCACCACACTGTAGCCATAATAATTTCCTGACCCGGAACCAGCAGAAATATACCAAGCCACCATACCTACTAGTGCACCAAAGAATGAATACACCAATTTGGCTATGAAAACATAAATGGTTTCCCCAGTGTATTCTGACGTAGAAATACCAGTCATAATCACAACCCATACCAAACGATTCTCAAAATACCACCCAGCAGTGGTCTTACAGAAGTAAGGCACAGCACTTATAGTGACCAAACAAGCGGACCGAAACCAGAACCATAACTCACCATTCAAGAGAAGTCTATGGAGAGCCACAATCTTCATGCCTAACAAATGGAAAACGTTGGAGGCTGGCATTGCATCTGGATCTCGTAATTGTATGTTCTCAGATTTGTGAAATGTTGGGATACTCTCTTGGGGAACTTCATGCTCCAAACTCAGAAAGATATTGCTGGAGTTTTCGAAATTGCTTTCAGTGAAATAAGTGAATATTTTAGGTGTTTTTACTTGTTCGTCAACACTAAGAAGAATATCCATGAATCTTAGAATCAGTCGAATCTGTTCTGTTAAAAAGAACGACATTAAAGAACATTGACTTACAAGACTAAGCATAGTCTCTTCGTCTCTAGTTCTGTCACGAAGATACTTTTCGAACACCTTATGATCCTCCAATTGTAACACTATATTTGTTAATTCCTTTCGATAAGCTTTCAAATTTTCATTAGATTCCGCCTGTTTCTTGATATGAGACTTCGAGGAAAATAAGCTATAAGTTCTGAATTGGTTGGCAGCTTCTATCCATTGAATTATAAACCCCAACCCTTTAATACTTGCTTCCATGTACGGAATGAAAAAAGGCTTCAAAATGTCACATATATAGTCCAAATCTTTCACCATGATAACAGAAGACTTCTGATTAAGCCTTTTTCTTATCAAAGATTTTCTTCTATTATTTTCATAAGCCCCTACAGGCTTATAAGATTCATTAATAGAACCGAATAATTTGAAATGATGATTCTGGGCCACAGCTACAGAGTCTCTTCTGTCCCGTAATAGGCTACCGGTGGATAAATCATGCCTAGAATCAATCAATTGATAGAAGTACTCAAATGTCGACGAAGAACTAATCAAATTCTTTAAATGTGATCTAACTTCACCAATAGTCCCTGCGCCTAATCTACCATATGAAATTTCAAATTTACTCATACCAGCTACAGTTTCCAAAGGAATTATCTTGCTTCTGATTTTCATTATTGCTGCTGGATACAATTTATAGCGAGAAAAATTAGGATCGGATGGCTTCATCGACTTGAAGAAACGTAGATTGTTTTCCGAAGAAGCCACCAACAACTTCAAGATCCCAGTAGTACCAGCAAAATAAGTATAACTCGCAGTGGTAGGGAATATAACCACGGCACATAATATTTTCATGGCCATTGCAAATAGAATCACCTTCATAACTGCTTCTCCAACAGTCCAAGGCACGAAAAGTGGCCAGAATACATTGTAACAAATGGTGATTATTAGTACAATCATGCTTATAATAAAGGCCATTCTGAAGGTTGGATGTAATTTTTGAGACATTCCAAACATCATAGTACCAATTATCAAAGCAACAGCGTGAATAACGGTACAATTTGTTTGAAGGTATCTACCAGAATATATCTGAGCCAGCACACACAGTAAAATATTCTCTTCGGTACAAGTCCCTTCAGAAATAAGTTCAAAGGCAACATCCTCCATTGTGGGAGAGCCTCGAAGCCTATTAGAGATTAATTGGGCTATAATAGAAAACAACCACGCTAAACAGGCACCAAAAGAACACAACAACGCAATATAAACCTCCATGATTATACAATTACCTCCGGAAACGGCAATAAACCCCATGATTTGAAAAAGATATGCAGCCAGTCCGAGCCAATGACTAGTTCTAGGGATCACCACTAACACCACAGTACCCCAACTCTGAAACCAAGTTCTAAAGGCGACCTTAAACGATTTCCAATCGAGATGATTCAAAATATAGTCTGGTTTGACATGTTGCACAATCTTTCTTATCACCGATGGTTTGGGCTCGATTTCCTCTGAAGCGGCCGCATGTTTACTGTCGGTGTCATAGTATGAGTTGGGCGCTATATTTTCTTCAGCAGATTTCAGTGAATTGTCTTGGGAAGCATCTGAATCAACCATTGTTAGTGTTGTTGATGTTCCGGACGTTCCTGCCGCTAAATGTGGCACTATTTTTATAACCGACTGCGAAGTTTAAGGGTCCGGCCTGCCTCTCGCTTGACGGAGTTTTGACACCATCGTGTCGATACCAATACAAACCATATATAGTGAGAGAGACGAATCTACTGTAAGTACAATGACATAGAAACTAATGGTTTTCTAAAATACCCTCAAGTAATTTGGAGAAAGGAGTTAATTAATTGACAAAGACTTGGCCTCAATCTGATGCTTCTTAGCAATTGTTTCAGCAAGATCTCTAATAGCCCCATTTTCTTGGACACCTGAGAAAGTATTGACAGCTCCCCACCAAGTTAATTCATAGCCAAAATATCCCATGATGCCACTCAGTTTAACCTTAGTGGTGAGAGTTGGAGCAAACCTCTTTTCTCCAGCTCCATGAACAGAGAGACCAAGCGTCTCGATCTCTTGTGTCAATGCACGGTGCCCCCACAAAACGGCGCGCCCTCAAGTAAACTGATTACTAGCAGTGTCTCTATGTCTATAGTATCACCACCTGAAACTACCCATTTCACTATAGAGCCCCAACCGTCCCAGTTCACGTACAATGACTTAGTAAAACTCAACAGCAAGTCCACCGGCTATCTCCTGAAGTTGGCGGTTATTGGTCACATTGATTTAAATGCGTTCTTTGCACAAGTAGAACAAGTCCGACTAAATCTATCCATAGATGATCCCGTTGTGTGTGTGCAATGGCAGGCAGTTATAGCTGTTAGTTATGCGGCTAGAAAGTATGGTATCAACAGAATGGATACGGTGGTTACTTGTAAGCAGAAATGCCCTGATGTTATTTTGGCTCATGCCGCTGTGTATGAGAAGGGGAGTGCCAGTTGGAAATATCTTGAAAAACTACCATTTCAGGGCAACTGCAAGGTTAGTTTGGATCCTTATAGAAGAGAAAGTAGAAAAATATTTAAGATACTTGCGAGTAATTGTGATCTAATAGAAAAGGCTAGTGTAGATGAAGGATTTCTTGATTTGGGGAGGTTGATATATCATAGATTGATAACGATGTATCCCTACTTAAAAGAGCAAGATGGAGAGGCCAATTTACCTCCAATACCCTCGGAGCCAATACAGTATGAGTTTAAGGGCAAAGTATTCACCGCAAATGAGCTGGATCTGATAGTATTAAAGGACTGGGATGATTTAGTGTTTTTGATCGGTTCCAACATTGTGTATGAGATCAGGCGGGAAATATATGATCGCTTGGGATATACCACTTCAGCAGGATTAAGTCGAAACAAAAATATGGCTAAATTGGCTGGTGGATATTTGAAACCTGATAATCAAACCATTTTACTAAATGAAAATGTTCCCGATTTTTTAACCAATTTCGAGCTAATAGACATTAACGGCATGGGAGGAAAATATGGTGAATCAATTTTATCGCATTTTATGGTACCGGGGCAAGAGAACTCTATCGAATACTTATCAAAGTTTCTGGAATTGGAATTAAACAAAGACCACCCCAATCTATATCAAACGATACGAGGAACTTATCAGCAACCATTAAGAGATCGAGTTGATATAAAATCCATGATGTCCAGAAAACAACTCATGAATAATCACCCAGTCCAGACTTTGTTTGACTCTTTCGACTGGGTAAGGACCTTTGTAGGAGATATCTGCAATAGACTAAATGACTTAGACGAGGAAAAGGGTGTACTTACTCGGCCCAAAACTGTTAGCGTTAATTTGATTATTCATGGAAAGTCCCACTCTAGACAGTGTACTCTTCCTGTTTTTAAAGACTTGAAGAGACTAGCGAATTGCTTAATTGATCTAAGTTTGAAACTTGTTATCGACTTGACTCAAGATTTGTACAACTTAGAAACATTAAACAACGGAAAGCCTGATTTCAAAAATATTGACAAGAATAATAGGGTCAAGATCCCCCCTGTGTCAAATTTTGCAGTAATAGTTTCTAACCTTGTACGGCTAGATAATTCTTTGGATTTTTTCTCTACGGGTAAGAATTCCGATAAGGATTTTAAGGAGTTCGAAATGGATCAAAAATTGAAAAGTGCAAGTAAAGAATCAGATGATTCGAACAAGGACCAATCGCCCAAGCTAGAGGACAAAATTAATAAATCTTACATTAATAACTTATTCGCCAAATTTGAAAAAGAAAAGCAAAATGGCCAGGAGTCTAGTGATCACGAGCGGTCAAAATCTACTAGTAGGTCGCCCGAGATTAAAGAACCTCCTCAAAAGCGGAATAAGTTGGATAAACAATACATTAATGGACTTTTTGAAAAATTCAATCAGCTGCTGTCTCCAATCAAAAGTAGCGCACCTGTGAGAGCCTTGACTACCCAAGACAAAAAACCGACGTATAATATTGTTGATGTCTTAAAACAGAAAAGAAACGGATCGCCGACTACCCAACCAGACGTTTCCGAGTCATCGTTACCCGAACAGATGAAGGCTGGAGACCACTGTAAAGAATGTGATACGGTCATCGAAAATGAGACGGAACACAGTGACTTTCATTTAGCGCTTGAATTATCCAAGCAGATTCAATGACATATTGAGACTATTTATACAATTGTATATTGAACTTGTGATATATCACAAGATCATACTACTACTACTACTACTAATAATAATAATAGGAAGAAAAATGAGTATAAATAGGTAGCAGAAACCTCTAGTTTTCCTTTTCACTAAATTGGTGAACACGTTCTTTATTCTCCAGAGCGGCATGAACCAATTGAACAAACGCATTATGAGTTAAGTCCTTTTTAGTCTTGTCCTTACTATCTTTGGTTAAAGACGCAGCAGATTTATCAACAGATTGATCCAAGACGGTAGAAAATTTACCCCAAGCCCCTAAAGATCCTTGGTTACCAGCCTTCTTGGACTTTTCAACATCTTCACTTGAAATCAAGGATCCTTGATCACCAAACAAATCGATTTCAGTGGGATCATCATCATCATCCGTTTGAATTTCCTTCAATTTCTTGACTCTATTGTTCAACTTAACTAAAGCTATAGCCTGCTTGAATTTAGATTTAGCATCGAATCTTTCAATCAAGTTAGGTAACAAATCAGTATCCTTATGTTTCTTAGCCACTTCTAATAACCAAGGATCATTCAACAATTGACTGGCAGTAGGCCTATTATCAGGATTGAACTGCAAAGCTTTGATAATAAACCGTCTAGCGTCTTTGGAAACATCTTTCCAATAATCAGCATGGAAAATCACCGCATTATTATTCTTTACTTCATTGATAAAATCATGTACATTTTCCGATCGGAAAGGAGAATAACCACATAAAATGGTATACGTAATGACCCCTAGAGACCAAATGTCACAAGGCTTACCATGTCCACTTCCTATTATCACTTCAGGAGCGGCATATCCGAAGGAACCTGCAGAAGAATGAAGTTGTTCATCGGGACTCTCCAACTTTTTAGCAATACCAAAGTCAGCCAACACTACATTGGAGTTAGGCTCAGGACTTAGATATAAAATATTTTCCGGTTTCAAATCTCGATGGACAATATTTCTATCATGTAAATACTCAATGGCTTCCAACATTTCCACTATTACCAAGGAAGCATCATGTTCGGTGAATCTTCCTTGTTGGATGATCCGATCAAATAATTCACCACCAGTGGCTAATTGAGTGACAATATAGAACTTATCTTTGGATTCAAACCAATCTCTAAATCCCACAATATGAGGATGGGATAACTCCAGCAACAATCGTAATTCATCAATCACCACCTTCTCGTTGCCCTTCAACGCCTTTTTCAAGATAATCTTCACCGCTACTTCTTCACCTGTGTCATTATCTCTGGCGTATCTTACAATACCAAAGGAGCCAGCCCCCAAAGTCTTTCCAAACGTATATTTCTCTTTTCTTCGGTAGGAATCCGGTTGACCACTTAACTTATTCATAAAATGTTTTAAGTTGTGAGCCTTTTCGGGTTTAATTAAGTCTTCCATCTTGCTTCTATGATGTCAATTGACAGATTGAGATGCTTAGTATCAAATAATACCCGTGCTTTATTTATAATCTTCCCTACTTTACGAGTCTCCTGGGATCATTAACTTTTTCAAAATGGGGCTGCGCATGAAATTCTCGGTTATTTCTATATATAGCTCTCAATGTCTGAAGAAACTTTATATTGTGATAGAATAGGGGAACGCTCTTACATTAGCTAAACTAGCTACTGCCACTTCTATTTACATTCGTGATCACGAACATTAGCTATATGTAAATTTGATTGACTCTACACTGTGGATGTTCTCGGTATCCGATCCGACCTCTTCCTTGGGATTCCGAACAGTGAGAATGGTGATGTTAAATCTCAAACATCACCATGGGAGTGGCAACTTTATTAGAGCAGGAGATATTTAAAAGAACGGTTGAACTACAATGCAAAGCAGAGTGACTGAAAGTGCAATTACAAAAAAAGAGGGTTTGGAACTGGAAATTCAATGTCAGTTCTGGCTTCTTTAATGTTCACTTATAGTTTGATAAGAAGAAGATTAACAGACTTAGTTTTGGGCCAGGCTATCTTGTATAGGATACTGTAGGCGTGAAATGGAATGTGCTTATCGTATAAGAACTGTGGTTAAAGAAAAAGTGCTGAATTATAGTTCTTCATATAACGAGAGGTAGGCTGTCGAATTCGAAAATACCTAATCATGGTGTACCAATAATAAGCCTTGAAACTTTGGTATTCAAACATGATTCATACTACCCCATGGATATAAGGTTTAGAAGGGACAATGATTCACAAACATTCTGAAATTGAACCTAATAGTGATGGGGGTTGTGTCGATTAATTTGGCAAGATGTCCTTGATCGATAAATTCTACTCATGGCTTTCAGCAGTGGATAGAGCCGTCAAATATTTATTTTCAAAGCAAAATAACCAACATACCAGGAGCCGTCTATGGTTATACAAGAATAGTGCTGTCTTCGCTTAATTGGGTTTAACCGATCGTAGTTCTTAGATGGGGCTATTTAGGTGTAACCGATCGTAGTTCGTAGATGAGTTATTTAGGGCAGCCGACAGATATCACACACTATTATGTCAGTGGTTCATTAATCCACAAATCTTGAATATGTGCTGCTTCTATTTCAAGTGATAAATGAAAATTGCCTAAGCGTAATATTGAACGTAAGACTTATGAATTAGTTCTCTACTGGAGAACTGGCCAACTCCTCTCTTTTGTAAAATGAACGAAGCGCATGTAGAATCACAGGGCTATGCCCCCTACATCTTGTAGAGTCAACACGACAAGACACACGAAGAATAGCTCACGTTGAGCCTTTGCGATAGTAAATGATAAGCGTTTTCGCGAACCAATTTTGCAACCCAAAAGTTGGCTTAGTCATACGGCAAAGACCACACTTAGCAGAAAGCTTAATTGGAACAATAAAGAGCAATTAAGTAATACCTACTTTGGAAGAGTCGGATATAAAAAACTAAGAGATAAAATGGCCAAGCCAGGGAACTTGCGAAACCACACATTTACGGTTCTATTGTTGGAGCGTAATCCACGTAAAGAGTTCCGATAGACCTAGCCACCAAGCGGTCGTAGATTTACCTACTTCCTAGTCTGCACATAAAGACAACCTACAGGGTGCGGCTGGATAAAAACAAAAGAAAAATCGCGGATTGCAAAAAGCATCCGACCCGAAGTTTCAATGTAAGCGGGGAGCTGGTTAGAATGACCCATAAGACATGAGTGCAAATCAGAGAAGTCGACACACTAGCCGTATCAAGGTGTAGGGTGATGGTAAACGCAAATTGCAATTAACCTAGAAACTAGTATTTTGCTGCTTGGGCTCGGGTGCTAATTATTCTCTCTCAGCGGGCCGGAAGCAGAATGAGAATAGGATCCGCCTTGAAAAACTAAAATGCGATGCCGGCGAAACTACTGGGGCCAACTGATGGGAGACTCTGGAAGGACTTCGCACCAGGACGGTATATAGACCGGCAACCGGAACACAGATTGATATCCTATTCCCTTCACCTACCATCTGTCAACAATACATCGCCCAGTTTATCACACAGCTTACTAACAATATTACTAAATAGTATTAGACGGAGCGGACGGGGCTCCTTTAGAGCGAAGGAGAACAAACCCGTAAAGAAAGTATTCTCAACAGCAATTGACCAGTTCTAAATGTTTTTCATCGTTAAAGTCCCATAACCATGCCCACCAAGTCGTATCCAAGCTCTAACTAGCTCACTCTCTTCAAACACTTAAAAACCCAGCGCTGGCCCCAAAATGGCTTCTTTTCGGCGAAACAAAAAAAAAATAAGTTCCGCACCCGAAGACGCACCTTATGTTTTCTTTTTTTAGGTAAACGGAACTAGAAGAATTCCACATATATAGACCTGGAAAGCCCCAATTTTGGAAAAATATATTTTCCGTTCTTTTCTTTTTGTTTTTTTGTTTCAGTATATTTAATTTATAAAATTATGCTGTCGGAGAAGGGCATTGATAAAGGGTCTTCCAATTATGAAGATTCTAATTCAGTAGAAGACTTTGTGGGTAAGTATCCAAGACAAGAACCAGAGGCTGACCACGATGAGTCCGAATCTATTGCTGAATATCAAGGATTTAACGATGCTGCTTCTGGAGATATCAGAGACTTGGCTAGAACAATCAGTCGTCAATCTCATTCCAACTCAGTCACCGAATCATCTGCTGATTTAGTGAAATATTTGAGTCATATGTCACAAGTACCTGGGGTTGAACCATTCGAGGAAGTGGAACCAAGATTGGATCCCGATTCTGATGAATTTGATGCCAAATTTTGGGTGAAGAATTTGAGAAAATTGATGGACAGTGATCCTGATTACTATAAGCCTGCTAGTTTAGGAATTGCTTATAGAAATTTAAGAGCCAGCGGGATTGCTACTGACTCTGATTATCAACCAACTGTTAGCAATTATGTATGGAAGTTAGGAACTGAAATTTTCAGAAGTCTTAAAAAAGAAGATGAATCTAGATATTTTGATATCTTGAAGTCCATGGATGGGATAATGAAACCAGGGGAAGTTACCGTAGTGTTAGGTAGACCTGGTTCTGGATGTTCTACTTTATTAAAGACAATTGCTGCCAATACCTATGGGTTTAAAGTGGGAGCCGAATCTCAAATTACTTATGATGGGTTAACTCCTGATGACATTGCTAATCATCATAGAGGAGATGTTATTTACTCGGCCGAATCTGATATTCATTTCCCTCATTTGTTAGTGGGTGATACTTTAGAATTCGCTGCCAGATTAAGAACTCCTCAAAATAGAGGTAACATCTCCAGAGAAGCTTATGCTGCTCATATGGCTGCTGTTTATATGGCTACTTATGGTTTATCTCATACCAGATTTACTAATGTTGGTAATGATTATGTTAGAGGGGTTTCTGGAGGGGAAAGAAAAAGAGTGTCCATCGCTGAAGCCTCTTTGTCAGGGGCTAATTTACAATGTTGGGATAATGCAACTAGAGGGTTAGATGCTGCCACTGCTTTGGAATTTATTAGAGCCTTAAAAACTTCTGCTGCTGTATTAGATGCTACTCCTTTAATCGCTATCTATCAATGTTCTCAAGATGCTTATGATTTATTTGATAATGTAGTGGTTTTATACGAAGGATACCAAATCTTTTTCGGTAAAGCTGATAAGGCTAAAAAGTTCTTTGAAGATATGGGTTATATTTGTCCTCAAAGACAAACTACTGCCGATTTCTTGACCTCTATTACTAATCCTGCCGAAAGAGTCATCAAACCTGGTTTTGAAGACAAGGTTCCAAGAGTTGCCAAAGATTTTGAAACTTACTGGAAGAATTCTCCTGAATATAAGGAATTAATTGAACGTATAGATGAACATATCGAGGCTACCGCTAGTGGAAACCATAAAGAAACTTATCATGAATCTCACGTTGCTAGACAAGCTAACCATGTTAGACCCGCCTCCCCTTACACCGTTTCTTTCCCAATGCAAACGAGATATATTATGCATAGAAACTTTTTAAGAGTGAAAGGAGATCCTTCTGTGACAATTTTTTCTATTGCTGGTCAAATTATTATGGCTCTTATTTTGTCGTCTGTGTTTTATGATTTACAATTAACTACTGGGTCCTTTTATTATAGAGGGGCTGCTATGTTTTTCGCTGTGTTATATAATGCCTTCTCGTCTTTGTTAGAGATTATGTCTTTGTTTGAAGCTAGACCAATTGTGGAAAAACATAAGAAATATGCTTTGTACAGACCTTCAGCTGATGCATTTGCTTCGATCATAACTGAATTACCAACTAAGTTATGTATGTCTACTGGTTTCAATTTCACCTTTTATTTTATGGTACATTTTAGAAGGAATCCTGGTAGATTTTTCTTTTACTGGTTAATGTGTTTCTGTTGTACTTTGGTCATGTCTCATTTGTTTAGATCTATCGGGGCTGTTTCTACTTCTTTACCAGGTGCTATGACTCCTGCCACGGTATTGTTATTGGCTATGGTCATTTTCACTGGGTTTGTTATTCCTACCCCTAAAATGTTGGGTTGGTCAAGATGGATTAATTATATTAACCCTGTGGGTTATGTTTTTGAAGCTTTGATGACCAATGAATTTGATGGT
Source organism: Yamadazyma spencermartinsiae (assembly GCA_030582355.1). Lineage (NCBI taxonomy): Eukaryota > Fungi > Ascomycota > Pichiomycetes > Serinales > Debaryomycetaceae > Yamadazyma > Yamadazyma spencermartinsiae. The sequence goes on along the minus strand of JAKTXB010000018.1, from coordinate 208,764 downwards.
GTAGAGTATGAATGTTCTCAATTTATTCCAACTGGTCCAGGTTATAGTGATATCCCTACTAGTGCCAGAGCCTGTTCAGCTGTGGGATCTGTACCTGGTAGCAATGTTGTTTCTGGTACTACTTATCTTAGACTTACCTATGAGTACTACAATTCTCATAAATGGAGAAATTTTGGTATTAATTTGGCGTTTGTGATATTTTTCTTGGTTGTTTATATCGTGTTGACCGAAACCAACAAGGGTGCTATGCAAAAGGGGGAAATTGTGTTATTTTTGAGAGGTTCTTTGAAGAAACACAAGAAGGACGTGGCTGCAGTTAATAACAGCAAAGCTGGTGATCTTGAAAACAACTTGAATTCTGAAGAAAAGATGAATTTACAAGATGAAATCGCTAATTCTAAAGAAATGGATACTTCTTCCGGTCAAGAAATGATTGATAAGAAAACCAATATTTTCCACTGGAGAGATTTGACTTATCAAGTTAAGATCAAAGATACTGATAGGGTTTTGTTAGATCATGTTGATGGATGGGTTAAACCTGGTCAATTGACTGCTTTAATGGGTTCTTCCGGTGCTGGTAAGACTACTTTATTGAATTGTTTATCAGAAAGAGTTACTACTGGTGTTATTACTGACGGGTTAAGAATGGTCAACGGTCATCCATTGGATTCTTCGTTTCAAAGATCTATTGGTTACGCTCAACAACAGGATTTACATTTGGCTACTTCTACTGTTAGAGAAGCCTTAAGATTTTCCGCTTATTTGAGACAACCAGGTAATGTTTCTGTCAAGGAAAGAAATGAATATGTTGAATATTGTATTGACTTATTGGAGATGAGGCCTTATGCCGATGCCTTAGTAGGGGTCGCTGGTGAAGGTTTGAACGTCGAACAGAGAAAGAGATTGACCATTGGTGTTGAGTTAGCTGCTAAACCTAAATTGTTATTATTTTTGGATGAACCAACTTCTGGATTGGATTCTCAAACTGCTTGGTCTGTTTGTAAATTGATGAGAAGATTGGCTGATCACGGGCAAGCTATTTTGTGTACCATTCATCAACCTTCTGCTATTTTATTGAAAGAATTCGATAGATTGTTATTCTTACAAAAAGGTGGTCAAACTGTTTATTTCGGTGACTTAGGTGAGAACTGTTCTACTTTAATTAATTATTTTGAAAGTTACGGTGCTGATCCATGTCCTAAAGAAGCTAACCCAGCCGAATGGATGTTACACGTTGTTGGTGCTGCCCCTGGTTCTCATGCCAAACAAGACTATTTCCAAGTGTGGAGAAATTCCACTGAATTCGCTGAAGTCAAGAAGGAATTAGCCTACATGGAAACAGAATTGGTTAAATTACCTAAAGAAGAAAGTGCCGAAAATCACAAGAAATATGCCGTCAATATGTTTGTTCAGTATGTTACTGTTACTGTAAGAGCTCTTAAGCAACATTGGAGATCTCCTGGTTATATTTACTCCAAAATTTTCTTGGTGGTATCTTCCTCGTTATTCAATGGGTTCTCATTTTTCAAAGCTGATTTATCTATGCAAGGATTACAAAATCAAATGTTCTCGATTTTCATGTCATTTATTCCATTGAATACTTTAGTGCAACAAATGTTACCATACTTTGTTTTACAAAGGGATTTATATGAAGTTAGAGAAGCCCCATCTAGAACTTACAGTTGGTTTGCATTTATTGCGTCCCAAATCACTGCTGAAATTCCTTTCCAGATTGCTATTGGTACTTTATCATACTTCTGTTGGTACTATCCAGTTGGATTATACCAAAATGCGGTTCCAACTGATGCAGTAGCTGAAAGAGGAGCATTAGTATGGTTGTTTATGACATCTTTCTATGTTTATGCTGGAACTTTAGGTCAATTAACCGTGTCGTTCAATGAAATTGCTGACAATGCTGCTAATTTGGCTATAATGTTATTCACCATGTGTCTTAACTTTTGTGGGGTTTTAGCAGGTCCTGATTTCTTACCAGGATTCTGGATTTTCATGTACAGATGTAATCCATTTACATACTTAGTTCAAGGGGTTTTGTCAGCAGGGTTGGCCGGCAATGAAGTTACTTGTGCAGAAGCGGAAATAATCAATTTCATTCCTCCTAATGGACAAACTTGTGGAGAATATTTACAATCCTACATGAGTTTTGCTGGAGGAAATATCTTAAATCCTTCTAGTACTGATACCTGTAACTTCTGTCCGATGGCTACTACCAACGCGTTCTTGCAAACTGTTAATGCCTTGTATTCTGAAAGATGGAGAAACTTTGGTATTTTTGTTGCCTTCATTGCTGCAAATATTCTTTTGACAGTTTTCTTCTACTGGTTAGCTAGAGTTCCTAAAGGTAACAGAGAGAAGAAATCTAAATCTAGTTAATTTATATGTCACTTGTACTTAACTTATATAACTTATCGGTGCAATAAGTTCTTAGTTTAATATATTTAATATATGGTATAATCGAAGCTCGTACAATAGGATCTAAGTCGCATTCAACCTCGTACAGCCTAGCACGCGCTCGTACAACTTTTGGTACCAGCTCGTACAACTTGGTACCACCGCACAAATCACACGATTATATGCTACCATCACCAGACGAAAATGGTGCGGCCGTTTTAGTATATAAGCCCATACTAAGCAATTTTCACACCGCTGCCAATACACCATGGAAGTTGACTTAAAAAACACCACCATCTCTGTGAGAGATCGAATGGAAGCTTTAGTTAGGTTCAAACAGAAACAGATCACTGATGCTATTGCTCTCATTGGAAATGACAACTTTATAAAAGATGAGTGGACCAGAGAAGACGGAACTGGAGGAGGAGTCACCATGGTTTTGCAAGAAGGAAAGATCATTGAGAAGGCAGGGGTAGGTATTTCAATCATCGATGGAGTATTACCACCACCGGCTGTTCAAAGAATGAAAGTCAACCATAAGAACTTAAAAGCTGCAGCCGATGGAACTGTGAAGTTTCAAGTGGTTGGATTATCGTTAATTATTCATCCTAGTAATCCCCATGCCCCAACGGTTCATTTGAATTACAGATACTTTGAAACCAAAAACCCCGAAACCGGGGAAACTGACACCTGGTGGTTTGGGGGAGGCTCAGATTTGACTCCTTGTTATTTGTATGAAGAAGACGCTAAATTGTTCCATCAAACCCACAAGTCTGCTTTGGACTTATATGATACGAAATTATACCCAGAATATAAAAAATGGTGTGACGAATACTTTTATATTAAACATAGGCAAGAATCCAGAGGAATCGGGGGGATTTTCTTTGATGATTTTGATTCCAAAGATCCCAACGAGATTTTATTATTGGTGGAATCATGTTTGAATGGGTTTTTGGATGCATACATCCCCATTTTAGCTCGTAGAATATCCACTCCATTCACGGAAGAAGAAAAGAGATGGCAACAAATTAGAAGAGGAAGATATGTTGAATTCAATTTGGTTATTGATAGAGGTACCCAATTTGGATTACAAACCCCGGGAGCCAGAATCGAAAGTATTTTAATGTCGTTACCGACAACTGCTACCTGGATTTACGACCATCATCCCGAACCTAATTCGAGAGAAGAAGCTTTGGTTAATCGTTTAAAGAATCCTATTGATTGGATATAATGTTAATAGAATATATGAACCTTTCTTCAGCTTTCTAAAAGGGCGTGACAATACAACTCCATCAACAAGTCTGCTCCATCAACGAGCCTAATCACATCTCTAGTTCCTCTCCAATCACAGTCGATTGACTAACAGAGTATCTCAGTAATAAATTCCGCATACCAACTCTCCGCCTATAAATAGACCATCGGGCCCGCGTGGTTTCTCAGCCGCAACTCATCACAGAACGAAATAAATTTTAATAAAACTTGACAAGAACTAAATTGACAGCTTTTTCACACAGATTAGTTTTATTAAACTATGGACTTTGGTTTGTGGCGTTAAGTATTCAACCACAGTCTCTAACAGCTACGAAAGTAATATTCCTCTGTTTAAATAGTTGCTATTGACCTGAAGGTTGCTCAGCTATAATTAGTTAAAGAAAATTTTTATTGCAAGATATGTCTGATATTGAAAGCTATAACTCCGCCAACCAACGGAACACTTCTGAAAGGAATGCCGACGAGAGATTTGATTCCCGTCTTGATGATCATAGAAACCAGCCGGCATCACTTCCTATTCCTTCGGATGATCATATTCAGCCAGTGAGTATTCTTGACCAAGGAAGACACAGTTTTAGGACTCAAAGAAGGACTTCGAGGTCTCATTCTTTTGGCGATGGTGGCTTGGACCCTAAGGATCAAAGGCACTTGAGTGTAGCGGTGGACCAGCCTACGCCAACCTTCAAGAATGCTTCTTCAGTGAAGAGAAAGAGAAGAGATACTCGGGCTCGAGGGGATAATTTAGAAGCGGATTTGGCCTCACCTATGACTAGATATAAGACCAATGAAACATTTCATTCGGATAGAAGACCCTCCAACTCATCTATTGATAGTGACGCTGATTCTCATGGTTCCAGGTCATCTCAAGAGACTGAAGAGGATGTTTGTTTCCCCATGCTTAGAGAGCACGTAAGAGTCAATGGGATTGATTTTGATGAGATCGATGAATTTATTAATGAAGAAAGAGACAACGCAAAAGCTTTACGGGCTCAACAGCAGGTGATTTCTGATAAGGTTCGGCCCATGGGCAACACCTCGGCTACCTCTGCCCAATCGAGACATCAATCGGCTGCCTCTTTAAAGTATACTCCTAAGAATATTTTGAAAAGGACCACCACGGCCATGAAGTCTTCCAAATCACGGAGACGGGACGATAATTCTGTTTCAGCAATTGACGTTGAAAAAGTTTCTGACCAGTCGCCTAATCGAGCCTCCGACTCGTCTACTGTGGAAGGTATGGAAGAAACTAAAGCTTCTCCTGATGAGTTTGTGACTTTTAATGGATTTAATGACAATGGCGATAGTTATAACGTTGATAATTTACCAGAAAGATTCTCGTTTTTCAGTACTAAAGTTGAAGAAACCATTCATGCTCCAGATATCCCTTCATTAACCGAAGAAAACCAATCAATTCGGGAAGTTTTCAACAACGGGGAAGGTACGTGGTGGTTAGATTGCAGTTGTCCCACTGATATGGAAATGAAGGTAATTACAAAGGCTTTCGGACTTCATCCTTTGACCTCGGAAGATATCCGTGTTCAAGAAAGTCGGGAAAAAGTGGAATTATTCAAGAATTATTATTTCGTGTGTTTCCACACCTTTGAAGCTGATAAAGAATCAGAAGATTACCTTGAACCAATTAATGTATATATTGTGGTATTCAGAGAGGGTATATTATCGTTCCACTTTTCTCCTGTGAATCATGGGGCTAATGTTAGACGAAGAGTACGTCAATTGAGAGATTATGTGGATGTAAGTGCTGATTGGATTTGTTATGCCATAATTGATGATATCACGGATGCTTTTATTCCGGTTATTACCGCTATTGAATACGAAGCAGATGCTATTGAAGATTCTGTATTTGTGGCAAGAGAAACCGATTTTGGGTCTATGTTACGAAGAATCGGTGAATCGAGAAGAAAGGTCATGACATTAATGAGATTATTGTCAGGAAAAGCGGATGTTATTAAAATGTTTGCCAAAAGATGTCAAGATGAAGTTTATACATCACCAATTCCTAATCAATCGCAAGGAAATTTATCACCAAATGACACTGGTAGTGGATTAGGCATGAACCAATCAGCCAATAATTCTGGAACCCCTGTTCCCGGGTTTAGCCACGATGGCACAGCAGGCATAAGCTTTGGTCCTAAACCTGGCGCCCCTCCTGGTATGATGGCTTCGAACCAATACCAATTTCACCTCCCAGGAAACATAACTCAACCAAGAGCCGATATTGCTTTATATTTGGGGGATATTCAAGATCACGTTGTTACGATGTTTCAGAATTTAATGGCTTACGAAAAGATTTTTAGTAGGTCACATGCCAATTACTTAGCTCAATTGCAAGTAGAATCGGTTAATTCCAACAATAAAGTAACAGTCATGTTATCTCAAGTCACCGTGATCGGTACCATCTTGCTTCCTTTGAATTTGGTCACCGGTTTGTTCGGGATGAACGTTACGGTTCCCGGGCAAGATCAAGGTGGTTTAGCTTGGTTCTTTGGGATTCTAGGTGTCATGGTTTGTATTATACTCTGCTTCTTCTTGATAGCTAATTTCTGGTTGAAAAAGCTTCTAAATCCAGATCCTTCCCCGACACCAGAAGGAGTAGGCAGGCGTTCTATTAAGAGCTTGGGGCTTCGTAAGTGGTCCGAACCTGCTAAATCTGTCGTCAGTTTCCCTGGGTATGACTAAGCAGCACAAAATAATTTACGAAAACAGGATACTTCAATTCCGTCAGAATATTTATATAACGTAATGTTTATTCGTTTATAATGTGTATTAATATAGACCTTAATAATTTAATATATTCACTTAATAATGTACAACAGAAAAGAGTACGTTCACATATGTTTGCTGCTTTTCTTGTGCTTATGCTTTTTATCTTTGCTCTTCTTTTGATCATCACCTTCATTTTCTATCCATATGGTATTGTCGTCGTCGTCACCTTTTGGTGTGTAATTCTTGAAGGTATCTTTTCTCCATTCTTCTAATGGTCTCTTCTTTTTATACTTTCTTCTGTCTTTGACTCTTAATTCTTTTGGTCTATAGGGAGCAAATTTTCTTAGACCCACATAATTATTTAATTGCTTATCGTCAGCTAATAGAATGTCCCTGTTCGTTAAACCAAAGGTCTCTGGCGATATTTCCCGATATTTGAACTTAAGATCGTCCTGTTTTGAACGGCCCCGTTCCTCCTCTTCATCAATTTCCTCGAGAATTTTGGCTTTATTAGCGTCTACCAATTGTTTGGCCTTCTCTTTGATAGTTTGCTTTTCTTTCTTTGCTGATTTCTTTTCCTTTAGCTTTTCCTTTTTTGATTTTTTGGTTGGAGGTTCTTCGTCGTCACTCTTGACTTCTTCTTCAAGCTCTGGCTGTTCTTCCATATCACTCCATTCAGGCTTGGTCCCTTCCTCGTCGTAATATTGCTCATTAAAAATCTCTGCCATTTTGCTATCCCAATCAGCATCATCAAAGTCGTCTGCTAAAAGTGAATCACCGAATACTTTTTGAATTACCTCTTCACTGACTTCACTCCCTACAGCCTCTTTTATTTGAGTCATTCTATCCACCGCCTTATTGAGCTTCGCCACTTCTTTCTTCTTCAATTTCTCCTCTCTTTTTTTCAACTCTTCTTCCTTCTCTTGCTGTTGTCTTTCTCTCTGTCTTTTACGAGCATTAGTTTTGTCTCTTCTCAAAGTGGCTTGATTACGGGCATACGACACAATTTCAGCAGAACGGGGGTCTTCATAACGGAAATTATAGGCATTCTCAAATTCGTCCACAGCTTCATCAAATTCATCGTCATCTTCACCGGTTCTGTCTAAATTGATAACTTTATCGTTCTTAGTAGGAATCCAGGCTTTGTTATCTAAAAATGACTTCAAGAAATCTTCTTGATTCTTTTCGGGATCGGGCAATTGTATTTTTTCTACACGGTCGGCGGTATGTTCCTTCTTCTTTAGAAAATCATCGTCATCCTCTTCGTCATCATCATTAAATGCATCTTTAATATCAGATAAAAGTTGATTTCTTTCTTCTCTTTCAGTGACAACAAACGGTTTCTCACCGTCCACAGTCCCATACTCATTGTCATTCTCTTCAGTGTCTTTGTAGTCTCCCGATAATAAATTCATTCTATGATAATCTTTCAAGTACATTGGCTTTTCTTTCTTAGAAATAGCATCAGAAATATTGTCCTTGTTGTCTTCGAAGAACTTCAAGTCTTTGTCTAACAATTTCTTGGGGTCCGACTTTAAAGTCAGCAATATTGTGTTAATGTCATTATCAATATTGGCAGTAGCTAACTGTCCATATTCATCCTCTTCTTCTGATGGAGATGATTCGTCCTCATCTTCATCGGAGATATCTCTTAACTGAGGCTTTTGGATTGGTTCATTTTTAGGTGTTTTAGCAATTTGTGCATCCCTACTCCCAGATATACCCTGTTGGGCTTTAAGTTCAGCTTCTTTGGCCTTTTTGGCGGCGGATTTCTTTCTAGCCATCTTGTTACTGCTACGAAACTGGCAGTCTCCGATGAGCATGAGATGAAGATGCGATGAGCTTATTTGGTGCGCGCACTCCCATTTTTTTTTTTGCAGCCATACAAAAACCTATACATATATTTATCATTACATCTTACTACTTACAGACAATCCCACCTCATTGGCCACGGCAACCTTTTTTTCATACCACCATCTATAAGCAAATTCGCATCTGTTTAGATCCAAATTTTCACTTATGACTTTCCAAAAGATGCCGGTTAAGTAGACTTGTTCAGAAGGATTACTGGCTTCAATTAAAGTGAATATTTTCTCTATCCATGGAATAAACATCGATAAGGGGAAATAAGGGATCAAATTAATAAACGCCAATATCATGGCTTCTCTGGAAGTTTCTGGGGTCAATCTCTTTGCAAATTGATAATCTTGTTTGTTGGGAGAATCTTCTGGAAGAAGATCCAACTTAACTGAATCTTTAGGTTTCTTCATTTTGTTTTCATCGATTATATCCACTTTATCCTCTTTGTTGTTTAGGACTCTCATGGTGGATTCAGCCCCGATTTCGGTTATAGGCTGAGCCGAGTGGAATGTATTATTTTCCTGGCTCTTAATAACAATCGGAATGCCACTTCTAGTATTGAAACATTTGAAATGGATAAACTGCAAAAACTCCTCTGCAGAATTCCCAAACTCTGATGCTTCCGGGGCATAGGCTATTGGGTCGGAAAGGATTTGTTTCCCCAACGCTTCAATGGCTATACTTAATTGATTGGCCGACAAAGTTCTAGGGAAATGGTTAATGATCAAATCCACGTAATTCATGGACTCCGCTAGGTTTTTATTGGCTCTTTTATTTGAAAAACATAATAACAACACGGAATGGCACCCCTCGATGACTTCATAGCTATCCACCCGTGGATTGTTGGCTATATCGAAACAGATAGGAAAGATATTGGCGGTGACAAAGTGGTTATTAGCCTTTTGATTTTGTAAATAGTTTTCCCATAACCCCATGACAAACAAAATTTTGCTTTGGTTAATCAAATCGTGGTTAATATTGTCAAAGCACAAATTGACTTTAGGGTTTCCAATCAAGTACATAGATAGTTTTTCAAACTCTAAAGTCAGAGGTTTGGAACCAAAGATCAATTCCAAGCTTAAATAATATACGAAGTTATAGCTATCGAAACCTCCTTGGCCGATAGAAAGAAGAATATGATTCATGTGATAAAACATTTCCATGATTTTTAAGGCAATCAACCGGTACTCCTGTTCCAATAACCTGGTATTTTGAAACGGATTAACAATAAAAGCGGAGAATCTGGTAGATTTATTGGAAATTAAAAACCGGGTCAATATCCCTTGAACGATAACACATTGTGCAAAAAACATATTCTTCATAAAATACCAGAATTGCTGGAATAGCACCGACTGCTCTGTGGAACTTTTGTTGCCGTTAAATATAGACGCTTGCGTAGAAGATGACAAGGAGTCATTAAAAAGTTTCATTTTGGTCAAACTATCCATGATTAATTCAAATGAAGCTTCATCCTTAGGCAATACAGTAAAATAACTTTCCAATAAAAACGACAACTTATTCAAATGTTTCACTATTGGCTTATTCATAATCTCAACACCTATAAGCTTGTTTAGCTCTTCCTGATCCATACCCGGATTAACATTGAAAAACTTTTCATAAACTTGAGTGGTGTATGGCCCATTGGAGAATAATAGCTCTATCAACCGGTTAATTATGAACCCATTAGCTATGTTAGGAGTATAAAGAGAAACCTTTTGATCGGACTTCTTATACGTGATAGCAAAGCTCAACAAACTCAAGTTAACAATATCATCGGAGTTATAACCCGATAAAGCATGACACAAACACTTGACGTACAAATCATGTGCCTTCCTATCCCAGTCTTCAAAAAACCACTTATATTCGATAATGTTAACTTTAGAATACAATTCATCTCTCAAGGAGTTCGACAACATAAGCCCAGAGAGTATGGGCAATACCTTCCAGCTATTACCAACAACATCATACAAGGCAAAATTCGTCAATTCTTGTAAAAGAATCTTATACCAAGTCTTTATAGCCAATGTGGGTTGAGAGATACTCAATTTCTTATCAGCAATAGCCTTAAACGCTTCAATTATGGAATAGTTCTGTTCAAAAGGAGCACCGCCAACCTTGAAGCATGTGGGGTTATTGAGAAAGCTGGAAAACACAAGCCGAAGATTGTGTTCTACTTTGACATACAGCAAGTAATGATACATATAGCCTAGCACTTTGTTAACAGTCATAGAGTCCAGAGGATTTCTCAAATCGTGGATCAAATAATCCAATTCTTGCGGGCCGGCATCGCTACCGTCAAAACCATGTACACCGGTTCCACTTCCCTGGATAAGGGACCGTCCTTGTGGTCCTAGCTTCGAGTATAAAGACATTGGTGATACATTTACCCCAGTAATTTCGCTCTTTATATATATCCGAGGCGCGCGCTCTTCTATCATCTGAACTTCCGTCTGGTTTTTTCGCAGTCTCACACTACCTTAGCATTTTCACTACTATAACTAAACCCTATATACTTAACGATATTCTACGATCTAGTGGGCTATAGACAGATATTGTCCTTTTATATGATATAGAGAGAACAGCAGTTTGGCTTAAGCTCTTTCTCAACCACATTTGCATGCAAAATGAGACTAAGGCACCATAGTATGCTCCGACATACTAAACCTCGAATCGGACCACATCAGGTGGTACTTCATCCACAGATTTGCATGTGGACAGAACGAGTCCACGCCGGTTCAAATAACACAAAGAGCATAAGATACTTAAGCAGAACCTCTCCAGTTCGGACGGTGTTGACAGGATTTTTCGGAATCAAGAGGTTTCTTCCAAAACCTCAAGGAAGCGGAAGACCATCGAAGCATTTGGAGTTTATAATGGAGTCAGATGACAGCCCTATGACAAAGGAAGTATTCAAGCTAAAACAAGAAGGGAATTATGAGGAGATCGGGGAGTTATTGAATTCTCTGTATGAGATGAAGCGAATATTGGCTCCTCATTTACTATGTCAACTTGTGGAGTTCACGCCGTTAGATACGAAGTCCATAGAACCACCAGCATTCACCGAATCTTGTCCTAATGAGTGGATTTCTTTATATACGGCGATCTGCCAAAGATATCACGAGATTTTGGCCAATGATCTTACTTTCCAACAGGTTTATATAAGAGTATGCTACCATAATGGTGATATAGAAAAGCTCACTCAGTTGGTGGATGTGTACTTGAAACACGATGCAGAGGACATGGATTCCAACACCATCACCTACATATTGAGCGGGTTTGCATTGAACTACGAAGTGTCCTCGAGTAAGTCGTTATTTGTGACTTTTACCAATATCAAAAAAGACTTGGATGTTAGGGTATTAGAACATATTCTTTTGGTGTTTATAGAAGCTGGAGCTTTGTTCGAAAACCTCATCCATGTTTTACAGACATGGATATTATCGAGGAATGTATTGCCAACTGCAAAGGCTATGAGTATAATTTTATCTCAGGCGTATAAATACGCCACCTTAGAGGAATTAAAGGAAGTTGAGCTCTTGATCCATAGATATGACTTGAACGACCATTATTTAATAAGGCAGATTAGATTGAAAGAGAGTATTTGTAATCGAGACGAGAATAAAACCTGCTTCAAAAAGGAGATCACACCAGAAGACATAATGGAGTTGAACGAAATAGCTAGCGATTTGACTACACGGAACAAGCTAGATGACCTCAAAGATTTCTATTATACAATGATGGACTTTTTCGTACGGTATTCAACGTTGAAATATGTGGAATTAATTTTATATAAAGCTAAAGAAGATGGCCTAACGCTAGATGACAGATTTTACGAATTATTACTACGGTACTATTTGATACACGAAAAGTTTTTGGGATTGGTTCAACTTTTGGATTCCTTTAAGCACAAGATCAGGTTCAAGTTGAATTATTTCAACACAATATGTGAGACTTTTGTACGAACATACCCATATTACGGACGGGAGTTCTATGAAAAATTCATAGACTTCATTAAACAAAATCAAAAGTTGTCTCCACAACAAAAACAAATGTTAACATCTACGATTAAGATCAAAAAATTGCACTCCCAACTTCGACCTTACGGATTTGGAGAAAAAACTATATCCACCAGAAAGTACAAATCTAAAGATTGGGAAGTGATGACTCGAACTATGGATAAATCTAGACGTCGTACACAAGTAAATTTTAGAGTGGAAAGAGGATTTGAGGATTTATTGGCTAGAGGAATAAAGCCTGATATCAGCATCATAGAAGAAACTTTTAGAAGGGGCAGTTTATACCACAAAACCAAAATTTTGGAATTATCACAAATAATTCGAATTCCCGTCAAACATCAAAATCGTTTAAGTATAATCAACCTACAATTTGCAACTGTTCCGGAGTTACAGAAGTTTTTCAAGTATAATTTGGAAGGATTGAACAGTAACGATAAAATATCATTTTCTCGGATATTAAGAAACAAAAACTTGTGCCATGAAAGCGTTTATGTATTGGAGCAAGTAAATACCCAAGAATTACTGGACCACTCCATCATGACCCTATTCGTCTTTAAAGTAAGGACTTTGATTAAGCTTGAACAGTTTTCGAATATCATCCTCGAGCTTTCACTGTTCCCTCTTAACGACATATATTTGTCGCCGTACTTGGTTAAACAGTGTATTCAGCTTGAACAAAAGCTATCCAATTTACAAACTTCAGCGGCGGACGAATGTTTAAGGAAATTCAGAGCATTCATCGGAGATTTAAAGATCATGGTTCATAGAGATAAGATGGAGTTGAACAACAAAGTAGAGCAATTATTTGAGACCATCGACGAATGGATGGACTGATAAAGGTTGAATGGCGGATACGTTTGCGCTGTTCCATTTGCATTGTATTCATATAAGAGCATTTTTATACGACCTCGATCTCGCCCCATTTAGCGCGATATCGCCCCATTTAGCACGATCTCGCCCCATCACGGGCCTGTAAATAGACATCACCATTCGCGTAAATCCGCACGTTCAAATCTCTAAACTGATGTCATCTTATTAACGATGACAAGTGAATGGCAGAATATAGATAGACTATTAACAGATGACTTACTAAAACGTATCACCGACTCGTTAGAATGTTCAGTTTGTTCAGAAATCATGAATGTCCCGGTTTTATTGGCGTGTGGCCACTCATTTTGCTATGATTGTTGTAACTCCTGGTTTGATACCAAAGTTACCTGCCCTACGTGCCGGCACGAACTAGAGCATCCACCGATATTGAACGTACAATTGAAAGAGATCAGTAATTATGTGGTTGATACATTAATTAGTCATGGAGACAAGGAGGAAGCAGACAAAATGAACCAAAGAAGAGCTGAAGCTAATAGAAATTATACTTATGATTTAACCAACAATAAGTTGTATGGAGACACATTCAAGAGTGTATTAACGTTGGTAGATAATAGTGATGGAGTTCCCCGGTGTGGAAATTGTCATTGGGAGGCCCATGGAGAAGAATGTCTACATTGTGGAGCTAGGTTCCGAATAGCTAGGGATGATGATTATTATGACTCTGCAGAAGCTTATGATGAGGATGACGAAGAAATCCATTTGTACGGCAGAGACGAAGACGACCGATATGATTCGGATGATAGTTTTGTAGATGGAAGAGATTATGATGAAATCAACCAAGATCTAAGAAGTGACGATAGTCGGATAGATGGGTCCGAAACCGGGTCCATAGTGGATCTCGGACAACTGAATGATGATAGCCATGAGGTCTGGAGAGGTTTCGATGAAGATCAACCCCATTCGGAGACTGATAGTGATTATAATGAAGACGACCTTGATACTGCCATCCACGATTTCCATCAACAGCCTATCACCATTGATGTCGATGACGACGATGATGACGACGAAAATCACCGGCACAGTACCCCCAGAGGTCAACGACGTACAATTATTCACATAAGTGACGACGATGGTGACTAAACAGTGTAGATTTTATAGCATAATGAAATAATTGCACCCAAGTTAAATGGCTTGCGCACTACCTTTCTTACTGCTTAAGCTTATTGGATGAGCGCACTTTACAAAAAAAAAAATCAACTGATACTTCAACAACGACGTATGTATACACAATAAACCGCTGCTACAGAGAGATATAGAAGGGAACTGGATGAGCAGCGAGTGACTACGTGTTCGTACAGAAGAAACCAACAATTTGAACCCGAAAAACTACGCAACCGTTCAAACTGGCAGCAGATATAACCGACTTAAATACTAACACTAATCATAGAAGATGGCCCCAAATCCACAAAGAATTATTGAATTACAAAAAAGATACCAAAACTCCCACCAGAAATTGTGGTTGAGAGGACCTAGATCCAAACTTTTGGTGTATCCATTCTACGCCTTATTCACCGTCAGTACTGTGATTCCAGTGTATTACGCTGGGAGAGGAGTATTAGGGATTAAGCCTGAATAATTGGACTAATTATGTTTTTTATATAAAAAATAGATTTAGCATGAGAGGAATGTATAATTTCGATTGGAATGTTGTAGAAGTTTGGATATAAGTTCAGATTTATATATAAACCTAGCTGGCAGTGTAGTGACTACGCTCTCTATATTCGCGACTGTGTCTACATTTTTATATATTAGAACTACAGGTTCATAAACAGTCATTAGGTTAGCTTTATAAAAGATCTAAAGCCTTGATGATTTGATACACCCCATAAGCACCAGGATCAGGTGGGAAATCAGTCTTATCTTCCAACCCTCCTACGTAAGTGGCTCTACCTAATTTAGGAGCCAACTTTCTAGTTCCTTCAGCAGAATCTTCAGCAGTTTTAACGGCTTTTTTGATATCCAAACTTTGATTGAAGGAGTTAACAAAAGGGATTAAGACATCCATAACAGTTCTATGACCTTCTCTAGCTTTCGTGAAATCTTTTAAGATTTCAATGGCTCCGTGTAAACTGGTTGCGAAGATTTGATTCACATCCTTTCCAGAACCATTAGCAGCTTCCAAGTTCTTAATTAACTGATTAATTAAAGCTTTGACAAAGATATATAAGATGGCACCTAAAGTCCCACCCATATCATTAGATAAGATCGATAAGATTTTCGTCAAACTGGTCAAGACAGATCCGTCTTTAGCAATACTATCATCACCTTTAAGAGCTTCTAAAGTAGCTCTAGCACCGATCTCCAACATCTTCCCACAATCACCATCACCCATCTTCGTATCCCATTCGGTAATCAATGGTTCGAATTCAAGCAAGTTTTTGGACCCAGTTTCGAGGATGGAATGTAATAATTTTGGATCGATCTTCACATCTTTAGAAGTGTCAAGAACCAAGTCCTCGTAGTTTTCAAAGTCCTTGATAATTCTAGATTTGTAGTTCAACACGTGAGTGGTTTCATCTTGATAGTTTGGCCAGTTGTTGGCGTTGGTAGGAGCATCAAATAATTCAAAGATTTTGTCTTCGGAGAAAGTTTCACATGTAGACTTGGTGACATTGAACAAAGTAATAGTAAAGATTGGGGCATTTAACGAAGTCACAAAGTTACCACATAAGACTCTATGAGGGGTAATTCCATAGTTTTCGTCCAACTGTTTAACAGTTTCAAATAATAAAGCCTTTTCTTCAATGATTGGTAATCCACCCAAGTTATTAAATAACACAATAAATTTATCAGACTTGTCGTAGTCCAAATAGTTTCTTTCTTTGTCCTCTTTGCTTAACAAATAATTCAACAATTGCCCAATCAAATCTTCATTAGTAGGAACTTTAGGGATCTTAAGGAACCCTGGCTCATTATGGATCCCTAACCCAATTTCAATTTCATTGGGTTCTAATTTCCCGTAGTTAGAATCAGATGGATGGCCTGGAATATGAACGTGGTCTAATCCAGCGTTAATAGACACAATATTCTTGTTAATGTTGGTTCCAAAATCAAATAATGTATCCAAAGAGTATTGAGGATTCATCGAGGCGGCTCCTAACATCTTAATAACAATCCCGACCCCGGCCAAAGTTCTTCTCCCCACTAAACTATTGGTGGATCTTTTAATGGCAACATCGTCAGTACATCTTAACAATTTGACCTTATCTTCACCATGTCTGGCAATTAACTCTTGTTGAGCCATTCCGAAGTACAAATTGTCTCCGGTGTAGTTGGTGACGATCAAAATGGTTCCTTTTTCACTGTGGACAGCTTTTTCAGCAGCCTGGATGTTCTTGAAGTTGGGCGATGCAAACACTTCTCCTTGAGCACAGGCGCTTAACATCCCATTCCCAACTAAACCGGACCAACCCGGCTCATGGCCTGAACCACCCCCACTAATCAAGGTGACTCTTTTGCTATCGTGTTTGTTGTTGTAAATGACCTTTTCATTGAGTAACACCGACAAGTGTTCGTTGGACACAGCGTATCCTTGCAAGCAATTCTTCACCAAATTGTTGGGGTTTTCTGGTAAGAAATGTTTAGTCATATTTACTTAGTAATTGATTGTCTTCTGGCCTGGTGGGAATTCTTTACAATTTATAGTTACTAGTGAAAAGAAAAAGAAAATACAATCAATATAAGGAGGGGCCCATAACAGACAGTGTCGGCAAGCGATGAGGTAACTTTGGTGCGAAAGGGTGGCAGCCTCTGGTAAGGTATGGGGTAAATTATTCGGGACAAAACCAAGGGCCTTAACTCCAGGACCGAGTTAAGAATTTCTCCGGTGGCGGGTCTCCCTTCTCAAGGGAGTGCATGATGAGGCAGTTGTTAGGGGGGGAGGTTGTGTATGGCACGGTGTGTAGGGCCGGGTTGTTAGTAGAGGTTGTGTATGGCCAGTTAGTGTCTGGCTGTATACAAGCAACGATTCATTTTGTGTGATTTTTTCCGGACCACATGACGGATTGTTCCAAGTATTGCTCCTCACCGCTTAAGTCCAGGGCTCAGGGAAATCATATATAAGCGGAAACCATTCTCTGGTCAATCACCAATATCAAGAAGATGAAGATTGTTATTGGAAGTGATCAAGCAGGTTTCGAGTATAAAGATAAAATCTTGAATGATTTGAAGAACAACCCGGCCGTAGAGGTTGTGGAAGATATTGGGGTTGTTTCTAATAAGGATACCACTCCATATCCATCGGTGGGGATCAAAGTAGGAGAATTGATTAAAGAAGGTAAATTTGATAGAGGTATTTTAATCTGTGGTACTGGATTAGGAGTTGCTATTAGTGCCAATAAAGTCCCAGGAATCAGAGCTGTTACTGCGCATGATTCGTTTTCTGTTGAAAGAAGTATTTTATCCAACAACTGTCAAGTGTTGTGTATGGGACAAAGAGTAGTTGGTGTTGAGTTAGCAAGAAGATTAGCTAAAGAATGGTTAACTTACACGTTTGATGAATCTTCGGCTTCTGCTGACAAGGTTAAAGTTTTGAGTGACTATGAAAAATGTTAATGATGACCTATATAAAGTAAAATACACATAGATCTTTGTGATTGAGTATTGATTATTGATTCTTCTCTTCCACCCCTCCCCCAGATTCCATGCCAGGATAGGGACCAGTACGCGATGTTGCGGCTAGGAGTTGCGGCTAGGAGTTGCGGCTATTGAGACCAAATTTGGACGTCTACCGAAACAAGAATCCTCACCTCACCAGAAAGAGGAGACTTTTTGACATCCTGGTGACAAGAGTCTCTCCGAAATAATTACTGCGAAAAAAGAAAGCTACGTACTAAACCCCGAAGCCCCTTTATATCGGGACTAGGCTCCGTATTCTCCTGGCTGCAAATATTCCTGCAATTGGATACCCGCCTCAGTGCTGTTGAATTATATTAGGTATTCTCCGGCCCATTAATCGGCGCTCAATAATCGGAACTCAATGTACATAAAAGCATCGCCTACTATATCCTCTTTTGCTCTGGGTGACACCAGAGTGGAGGCAGATTCAGGTAGTGATTTGCGGTGTCCAGTCTCCTCTGAAGATGAGATAAGGCTTGGAGCAACAGGTTTGCAGTCTAGCAACAGGTTTGCAGTCTAGCCACACGTTTGCAGTCTAGCCGCTCACTCCTAGAGTCCAGCAATTTGTGGGACAGTGGTGCCGCACTCACTCACCCCTCTGCTAAACTGTTGTTGTGTTGTTGTGATGTCTTGGAGCTTCCCCATCTTTTGTTCCTCTTTTGATCATCGATTGTCTTAGCATCTCTTGTCTCAAATACATTGAGGGGAATTGTGGCTTCCCGTTAATAGAGGTAAACCTTATCCATCAACAAATGCTAAACCCTCACCAAGGCATGGCTTTCGTATCAGCGGGGTAAGGCGCACCAGATCTCATAGATCATTTCGAATTGTGATACCATTAAGTATATTATGCTTACTATACAGTTATTAACCTCATTATATAATCATCAATCATGTCTTTAACTTAACAAATCCATATCGTCCATGACAAAAACCTTCACACTTGGAGTCTTAGGATCAAACACAATCTCTGGTGCTCTAGTAGCCTCTTCTAATTTAACTCTATGGGTAATGAATTCATTGATTTTCTTCAATTTACCACTCTTGATCAAGTTGATAATTGGTGGCCACGAGTCGTGATATCTGTTAACAAACTTAACGTCCACTTCTCCGAACGACAATGGCATGAATGGGAACCCATCCATTTCGTTAGAGGATGAAACCCCAACGATAACCAACTTTCCCTTTCTTCTGACTACGTAACCACAAGTGTTGATGGATGAAGCAATCCCGGTACACTCAAAGATGGTAGATGGCATGTCGTATTCAGTTTCTCCGTAAAGATTTCTGATTTGTTCAGCGTTTTCTTTGGTAGATAAGTTAGGATTGATTTTGTAAGTGAAGATATTAGGCACCAATTTTCTAGCGTAATCTAATCTGTCTTGGTTAACATCACTGGCAACAATTGGATAAGCACCAGCAATATCTGCCAACATCAAGGTAGCTAAACCGATTGGACCACACCCAGCAATCATAGCAGGTTTTCCTAACATAAATTGGTCAGCTTGTTCAAGTCCATGGTATGCCACGGAAACAACTTCAGCCAATGCCCCTTCTTCATAACTAACCCCTTCTGGAAGCTTATGAACAAATTTAGCGTCCAAGTTTAAGAATCTTTGAATGGATCCGTTGACTTGAGGCATTCCTAAGAAATCCACATCTTGACATAAATTATAGTTCCCGTTCATACACAAGAAACATGATCCGCAGGGCACTTGTGGCTCAATAGCAACTCTGTCACCAACCTTTAACAACTTATTGACTTGAGATCCGATCTCAATGATTTGCCCAGAAGCTTCGTGACCAATCACCAATTCCTCCTTTCTTCCATAAGTGAATATCAGATCCACAAATCCCAGTACATTTGACGTGAATTTTAACTTCATTTGGTTTGATAGGATGAATCTCAGATTCTCCTAATTTAATGGTATGTTCTGGGGTAACCATTAAACTTGGGTTAGGGATATGATCCCATTTGGTTTTACCTTCCTGGATTGGAGCCATATTAATAGATTAAGTCAACGTAAATTAAATTGATGATATCAAATTAAATAAAGCGAATAAATCTACAGGGGAGAAAATGTATGGGGTATCCAAGGATTATTTATAGTTTTTGGGCCATGGTGGTTAACTAAAGGATATTATGAGCTTACGGAGCAAAAATCGGGTGCTATAGACCAAATAGTCTTAAGTAGCCTATTTTGCTAGAGTATAGCTGGGACCTGCCTGAGGAGGAGGGTTTTTTTTGCTGTGCGATGACTTTTGTAAACACCTCTATTAATGGGAGGGTGATAATACCGGGGAAACTTAAAACCAGCTCCACTTTGGGGAGTGACCTAGGAGGTGATGGTTAAGGGCCATAGAATAGAATCTCGGGCGGTTTCTAAGAGAGGTGCCGCTCTTAGGACTCTTCCCGATTGCAAGAGGGTGAGCACCCGCACTAACCATATTTAATCGTGACTCTTTCTAATTAGGAAATCGTTACCCCGGGTTTCACGCTGCCTGCCTTTGTTAACCAGAATTTATAATTCCCCCGTCATTCGTTTAGTAATACTTGTTTTGGACTGTGCCATAAGGTTTTGGCCTGCCTTGATTTTAGCTTTCTCTTGCCTGTGGCTTGCAGTTGGTTCGGGACATTTCTTTTTTATTCTGTTTGTGTCCACCTCTCCTAAGTTCACGTTGGTTGCAACAAGTGGCTCGGGTAAATTTTCTAAACTCCAGCGCACAAAAACAACCTCATCGGAGAAAAAATCTGCAAGGGACATAAGGTCGTAGAGAAGCCTGCCCCACTTCTGGTTGTCGTGAGTTTGAGTGTGAAAGTCGGTTAGCGTGGTTTTTTGTAGGTTAAGCTTGTTCTTAGTGATTCCTATAAGAGGTCATTTTTTTGGTATATTCTGCTGAGATATCAGGCTCCATTAAGTCTTTCCTTAAGTCTTTCCTCCAATTGGAGGCACTGTGTTAAGGTTATGTGTGAAAGTGAAATCCACATGTATCTGGTGCTGATGCTGAAAATCTCGGACCCTCATCCTTTAGCAGTTGTTACAAACCCCCGCCTTAATTGATAGATAAACCGTTGGGATGCCAAATATTTCTTTTTTCTATTATTGGGTCGTGTATTCGGCAAATTATCTTCCTGATAATTGGGATTTTTTAGAGTTTTTCCGGGTATAGCTCCAATCTCTCATGGAGTTAAGACACTTATTACACAAAGGGCTCTGCGGCTCCAAAACAATACCACAAACCGTTATTCCAGATGGTCTGGAGTATATATAAGCCAGAATGTGGAATTTTCCCCGGGTAATGTGCAAACTAGACGGTGAAATATCATAAAAAAGAAATCGATGTTGATGTTTTTTTCTTTTGGGGGGCCCACTTGGCACATAATTCTTCCGCTAATGGGATTAATTTCATTGGTTTTGTTTATTACTCAGCTTTAACCTACCAACTTGGATGAGCTGCAACATACGTGTCAACTCTGAATATTCTTCCTAGTAAAATTGCAACATTACATTTTGATCGTCGACCGGCTACTTTATTGGCAATACGGCTCTAAGTAGTTAGATCTACGTAATTTTTTCTTGTTCTTCCACAAATAGCTGTTATGATTTAGCTGTTTCTGTCAAATAGATTTGGGTTTTTGTGTGGGAGTGAGTCTTTTGTGTGGGAGTGAGTCTTTTGTAATGGAGTTATATTTCAGGGTCGGATCCAGCCAGCTATACTCAAATGGACAGAATGTGTTTGGCTCAAGTACTAGTCTGCTTAATACAATATGTAAATTACTCTTTAAAATAGACTACTCTAAGTACAGCTGTTAATGGCTGCAAATTGCGAATCTTACACCTACAATGTGTGCATTTAACGAACATCCAACAGACACAACGCAACACACCAAATACAATAGCATTGCTAGAACATCCTCACTCATACTTAGCCATGACGTCCCCAGCGCCACCATCATCGAGTATACACCACCACACACCTCATTCACAAACAAGAGCTATGAGTACTCACTCCCATACTTATACAACTATACCCAAAACATCCTCACTCCCATACTAACCAAAGCGCGACTTCTCACTAAAGCCTATGATGAAAAATCGTAAGTTCTTTAAACCATAAAGCATGAATAACACAACTAATGGCCTCCATTCCCTCAAACCACACATCCTAAGCCGAATCCTCGGATTTCTAGAACCACAATCCCTAATATCATTAGCTTCAACCAACTACAAATTCTACCTTCCATGTATTAAACAACTCTACCGCCAAATCACAATCACTCCCAATAGCAAGCTCGATACGAAGAGTAAACGAGTCAAAAATTTCCAGGATTGCCATGGAAGCGTCGTAGGAGGTCTCCGAGGATGCTACGATACCACCCGGAACCTTCCGATGGTGCTTGCTAAGCTTAAAGTGTTGAACCAGGCCATTTCCATCAATCGTCTTTTAATCAGCTATATAGCTGAATTGAAGATATACGAAACTTTTGAATACGACAGAGCCATTCTAAGGGAGTTGGTCACGTTGCTAGACCTCGTTTGTGGGGAAAACAGCCATATCAAGGTGTTTGTGGCCAATGAGAGGCTCCGGTCATATTTGAAGCGCAATTGCAAGAATCCTCTCCCGTCGATTGTGATTGATTCTGAGCATGAACACCAACTCATCGGTGTTCTAGACGAAGTAGACATTGCAGTCAAGGCATTCACCAAGGTTCCGGACTTTTCCGGCGTCAAGTCGATTATTATACGACATCCTCAGTTGTACGAGTATTTGAAGCGACACCACATAATACTTAAACCGGAGGCCATTAACGTGGACAAGCACACGGATTTAACCGTAATAGACTTCTCCCGAGTCACGAGCCTCGAAGTCACCATTGAAGACCAACGTGACGACATCTTGACTCGGTTGGAGCCGGTTATACACTTTCCGTCTCTTCGCAAGCTTTGCTTCATGCAGAAGAACTTGTATACCCATGCAGCCAGCGAATTGATTGACATCAAGGTGTTAAAGTTCTTGAACATGTATCACGAGCAATTTGAACACTTGAGCTACTTGATGATCAGCTATAATCCGCCCCACGACGGGATAATAGACGACGGAGTAGAAGGCAATTACTTGAGAAAATTGTCGATTTTGTCGATGTTAACGCAGATATTGAACGAATTCCCCGTCTCCAAGGTCAACGTGATCCTTCCAAACTTCTTGATGGTGTTAAGTTGTTATGAACAGGCCATGAATAATATGATGTGGAACGGGTGCAAATGTTCGTACTGTGAGCGCTATCTCACTAAATTGGACGATTTTATCAACTATCACAAGTATTTTGACGTCAAGGAAGATTACTGGAAAGATTTGACCAATTCCGTGGTGTTAAATACTCTCAGTCACTATTATCAGGGCCGGTATATGGTTAAGAACAGCTGGGACTACATGGCCTCGGGGACTCTACAAATCAAAAACTGGAACTTTCACGACAATTACTGTTCGCCGATCCAGTTCCAGTGTTGCGTGTTGCAGAATGTGTTTCAGAGTGATTATAACGAGAAAGATCAAGAAGTGTTTTTTGACAGTTATCAGCAGTTTCACGACTGTGAGTACAGTCACTTGTTTCCTGCCATAGCAAAGTGTTTAACTCACTATTTACAAGATATCAATCACAGCTTGATCAACTTGAACAGGGGGGACGCTGAGAGTTTCCAGTTGGCTTTGAATACGTTGAATGATGGGAGTGAAACAGTGAACATTTTAAACTTGTCGGTCAACGGGTTTGAGTTTAACTTTGACAAGGAGATGAACGGCACCAATTTTGTAGAGAGTTACTTTGATTGAGAAGAGGAGAGAAAAGAGAAGGAGGAGAGGAGAGAAGAAAAGAGAAGAAGAAGAAGAAGAAGAAGAAGAAGAGAAGAAGAAGAGAAGGAGAAGAAGAGAAGGAGAAGAAGAGAAGGAGATGTGCTGGAGTGAGGATGTTAGAGAACAGAAGAAGCAGAAAAAGAAGAACAAGAAGAAGAACAAAGTCCTTTGAGAAATTGAACCAAGCCGAATTCAAGAAATCGACTCAATTGACTCAACTTCGTCAGTACAGTAACTCAATTAAGCGTCCAATGCACCAGCGCTTGATCTTCTCGTCTATAAATTTGTATATAGCAATAAATGGCCACTAACCATGTACCTCTCGTCTAATTCGTTCGGCAATTGTCGTCAGACCAATTCATCTTAGGAGACAGCAACAGAAAAGGAGATACCATAGCCCAACACAACTGCTAAGTGCCATCCTCACTCCCACAAACGCCAGCCAATGGGCACCACAAACGCCGGTTCCAAAACGCCCATCTATTGATGTAGATTCGTTTATGCCTGGCAATCCTAATTACAAAACGGCGCCATTGTGCTAGGCCAATTGTTTGCAACCACCATGCACTATCCATGCACTATCCATGCACCAACATGCACTATCCATGCACTATCCATGCACCAACATGCACCAACCCCAATGCGGCGTAATACAACGTCAAATAGGTGATCCCAAAAAATATATGCAGACACAGGTTAGGGCTTGTACACGCACAATCAGCGAAACTGACGATCTTCAAACCTACGATCTCTTCAAAAATAGGAGTCATAAAACTACCAACACTAACTGTCAACGGTCTTTGCAGCAACGGGCCCAGCAACAGCCACAATACGTTGGTGTTCACGATGCCTCAATAAAGAACTAATCTATTATGTGCAATAATGCAGAAACCGTTGAACGTTTTTACCCAATCCGGCTAATTTAATGAACTACATTGAGCCAGTAATTCAGTGACCCCTTTAGTTGAAATGGCTCCAATGTATTCCCGTATTGTGCTTAAAACGCTATTGTTGGCAGATCCATTTAACTATGGGATCTGTTGCAAAGGACATTATTTTTTGAGCTTTGCATCAGCGGAAAGATAATTATGCATGTCTGCAGCACAATCAATTAGAGGACCGAATTTAATGAAAACCGTTTGAACACCCACGGCTCCACAGGTCTTCTCATGGGCCCTTACTACCACATGAACTAACCGCATCAACCGGATACACAACTATTGTGCGGAGCTGTGGCCAACCAATTGGTTCAAGGGGAAATCAAAAGCCCAATCGGGGCGCCGGTAACCGCCGATCATTTCCGGATACGCAGTTGTCCCGATTGGGACGGATGAGCACCACACTCTTCATTCCTACGCATTTACATAAGGGAAATTGAACATGTGCCACAATCCAACCACAACCATCACGCCTTGTTCACATGGATCCTAACTGCCATTGATACACACCCACTGGTTCACACCCACACATCATAGTACATTTGGGTGAAATGGCATTCGACAAATGTAACGGTGGAAAATTTCGTGGCGTCACCAAATCTCTTCATGGGTGCAGGTCGTGCATAAAGGGCATACGTCAGTCCAAAATATTATGAAATTCTGCAACCGTTCCAGGATCCCCTAATACAGCTAAGCATTAAAGCGTACTGCACCAAACGGTACCAAGCACAGGAACCAACCACAACCACATAAAGACACACTCTGAACCTGTTTTAGTCAATCACAGTCCTATACCACCAGAATTCCAGATCTCACTGAAATTACGGAACTTTAATAGTAAAGGATCTCTTCACCTTAACCGTTTGCCTCTCCCTAATGTCCCAACTGGGAAACGGCATACGCTCTAGACCTCCTTTTTAATTATTTTTTATGCTACAGCCACATACAAACCTCATAACCATACGGTGGCTGCTAAACGATAATAACATATTGTGACTGCAACAGCTCCAATGCACTATACGGTTTTAGGGTCGCGTGCAAATTAGGTAAGAGGTAATGCCAACTAAGTAATTTGTTAAGGTAATTTGTTAAGCAGCTGACGAATTATCAACCATAGCAATTCATTAAACCACTGTAACTACAACCACAATCCTGAACCATGGCCCCAGAACACCACCGCGGGAAGCAAGGAACGAGGTAACATCGATAGGGTCCTACTACATAACCAAATCGCACTACCCCTGCAACTGGCGGTTACATTGGCCAAGGATGGCTGCAACCTTAAGGATTAATATTTCGCCGAGCCGTTACACCAGGAACAGCAATAAGAGAGGCGACCAACGCTAATAACGTGTGTAGCGACAAGTGAAACTGTATTCATGAAGAGTAGCAGAAAGCATGCAGAGAGCGCCAAAGGACGATAACCAAAGGACGATAACCAAAGGACGAGAACCAAAGGGCGAACGCCGAAGGACCCAGTGGCCACCAAAGGACCCAGTGGCCACCAAAGGACACAGAGGCCACCAAAGGACGCGGCAAGCACGCGGCAAAACACTTTCAATCCATCGTCAAGCAGTCACACTCCTCAGTTAAAGGATTCAAAGCATTCACCACGTTAAGCGACCAAAGCATTCACCAACCCTTCACACAAACGCCATATCCCTGTACACATTCCATATCCAAACCATCTGGATAGTACATCTAGATCTACTAAAAGAAAAAGAAATCTCAATTAGATGCCGGATTGGACGCCGACGTAGATGCTAACAAGGTGCCGGAGCAGTCAACTGGGCATATGTGCCGGATATGCAATGCATGATGCACCTATTGGGGGCAGAATACAGGATCGGTGCTAGGGTCCCCGCAACGGTGCGAACAATAGATTAGCGTCGTCTACATTGGGAGCAATCCCTGAGACAAAATCGTCACAATAAAACGGCGATTTAACCGACAATTTGGAATTAAGGTGGGTGCTTCCAACTATATGCACCTTGCACTAAAACAAGAGATTGTCCCTTACAACAGTAGCAACCGTAAAATAGGGACGTCCACCCCACTTTGCATAGCTACGATGCAACATGACATTTGAAGCAATACATACATTCAGCATTGAAGCATTGGAGCCTTTTGAATGCACGAGGCGAAGGGACTCAGAATGTACTAAACACAATGTACTAAAACAAATGCTATGGCTGAATGTTATAGATGCAAATGAACGCAGGATGGAATGCAGAAACCAGAATTTTTCGAAGGAAAGGGAAATAGGGGAACGGCAGGGTAACTTTTGCAAGATTGGTCTCGCGGCGCCTGGCGGGGTCTCATCAAGCTGGCACCACAGGCCCCGCGGCACCACAGGCCCCCGCGGCACCACAGGCCCCCGCGGCAGCACAGGCCCCCGCGGCAGCACAGGCCCCCGCGGCAGCACCACGGTATGGCACCAACGTCCCCTTTCATGGCCCACCAACTGACGATGGCTAATTAACTCCAATTGGTAAATTAAATTAATTGCATGGATCGGTTATTGTTAAGGGAACTACTGACAATAGCACGATCTCCCATAATCACAGAGCAAGGCACAACCGTTCAACAAAGACGAACAAAGACGAACAATCGCGAAACAATACGGCCCCACAGTCGAGGTATTGGTAGTACGGTACTACTGTAGCTACAGAGTTTGATAAGGAGAGGTGCATGTTATTGCTTTACAACGTTGGAGGAGTTTAGGGGAGAACCGGATTGTATAGATCGTATAATATAGACATCATCAGTTGCCAAAAACTACAGTCTCTCTTTTAGGGATAAGTACTTGCACTACATTTCCTCACAAAAAAACCCGTAAATTATACTATACACGAACTAAAGGCTGCCTCTATCCCTCTCTACTTGTAACATTCCTACCTTCTCAGATCCCTAAATACTCCTCGAATTCACCGACTTATGCTTGAACATCACATTCTTTCTCTTCTTTCCATTCGTATGTGTCTTATAATGCTGCATGCAATTATCTTGTCTTGCAAACCTGGCATCACAATTTGGCCACGGACACACATGCTTCCTCTCTCCAGTGTGAATCCTGTTGTGTCTAGCCAAATGACCCGAAGTGGTGAAGGATCTTGCACACACTTTGCATACATGTTTCCTCTTTTGCTCTTTATTCTCGGTTGCTGGAGGTGGGGTAGGCAATAATGTCTTGGGCGACAACGACGCTGTTATTCCCGGGGTAGGACTGGAATAGTTGGATCCGTAATAATAAACGTTATTTGATGTCATTGCGTTCATAGAAAGGGTCGACGATTGTCTTGGAGGGTGTAATGGCGACCCTGAATCACTGGCCGGGCGATTCAATGGGAATTCTGTAGGTAATGGGATGCTAGTGACCAATTCATTGAAGCTAGGTAATTTTGGTACTGACTGCGATGATCCTGATCTTGATGCTGAAGCTGGTGAGGAGCCTGTCACTCTTGATACTGACCTAGCTCCAGGCCCTGCTACTGCTGCTCCTGGAACATAGCTACCGTAGTATGCATATCCTTGCCCATACACTGCAGTAGCACTATTATACTGAGGCTGGGGGTACTTTATGTTATTATACACTGGTTTTGAATAAATCGACATCATCTATAATTCCTCACACCAAATTGGGCCGTTTTGGTAGATGTTTCAATTTGGGGACATTTGTCACGGTATATATATTTTAATATGGTTTCTTGTTTGGTAGATATCTAAAAAAAAAAAAAAAAAAAAAAAAAAAAAAAAAAAAAAAAAAACAAAAAAAAAAAAAAAAAAAAAAAAAAAAAAAAAAAAAAAAAATAATAATAAAAATAAAAAAAATATTTTTTCAATTTAGGAATTGAATTTAACGTTAACTCCTGAAAGGTGCATAAATTCCCCAAGAAAGACGCAAATTGTGACTATTTATGACTGTTAATAGTATAATTATCACGCGTATCAGACACAATCCAAGCCCTCATAGACGGCAAAGGTAAATTATAGGGCTCCACAGGATGAATTCCAGGTGCTCATATGAAAACTACTGAAGAAGAAGAGGTGAGTGGGGATGGAACTCTCAAGCCAAAAAGAGAGACCAGCGAGCCATAAATGGAAGAGGCACTCGACAATAGCTGTATCATGACGGAGCCGTTAGCAGTCTATTGTAATGCAAGGCGTATTGTTAAAAGCCCATTATGTCTGGAGTCTTTGTCTTGATTGTGTGTGGCCAACGGTTTTTGAGTTTGCGTTTGGCGCGGTGCACAGTTTGTCCGTTCCTGTATCGCCAAACGGTTAGGCAAAGTGCCGTACCTTATTATAACTACTGCAACATCTCCGTCCGGAGAGCCTCGTACGAAGTGACTACCACGCTAAATTTGGTGCTATGTTTTAGCCTTTTTAGGATGGTGACATGAAACTGATTGCTTGGTTGAGGGTCCCCATGTTTTAAGGTTTTTGTTAAAGTTTGCAGCTGAAACTAAGCGTCAACTATTTGGGTCTATAATGGTCTTGGTACTTAATTGCTCCCATAATAGAGGAGCAGTCAGGTAGGACGTTCGATGAAAAAGCCGCCAATAGGAGGCGAGAGATTCACCTCGACTCCTTTTTTTTTTGGTTTTATTGTTGGTTGTGTGCCTATGCGATAATGCATTATTGTTAGGGCATTATCAGGAGAATTAATTAAAGTATTACGTGCAGACAATCCTATGTTAGTGTCTAAAATAATTTGTCGAGTCTATCAACTAGGAGGTTGTATATTCAACCGGTATTGTAGCCTCATCGTAACTCAATTCATAATGAGATCTAATGATTTATAGTATTTTACGGGGACCACCTTTTTTTTTGAAGTATTTAGCTGCCGTAACGACTTTAGTAACAATTTCAGCCATGCAATTTGAAGAACTAAAGGTGGATTAAAAAAAATATTTTAGTCAGGGTAAGACACATACCGGTGTCTGCGTGTGTGGGGCGAGAGAAGGATGGAGGTGCGACGTTGCAGAAAACCTAGCTTATTATTTCCTAGTTGCATTTAAAGACACGACGACTCAAACCTTAACTGTCTGCAATCGTACTGCTTGGGATTGTAGGAGAAGCTATTGAATTCTGATCCCTTAAAAACTACAAAACCGGAAATCGTTCACTAACAACATTTAACTTTAAAAATTCGCGTCTGAAATCAAAAAAAGAGCGTTCCGATACCGGGAGTCGAACCCGGGTCTGCTGTGTGAAAGACAACCGTGCTAGCCGTTACACCATATCGGAAATTTATGAACCAAAATTGAGCTACCGCGCTTCTCCGGTGAACTGGTGGTGCGCAACTCGATTATTTTAGGTTATTCTGTGGCTTGTATGGCCACAAACAGGTCAACAGTCTTCACAAGGAATCACAAAGGTCGCAAGGGTTACATAGGCTCTCAAAGGTATAGGATGCCTCCACGACTTATCGATCCATGTCCTCACCTGGTTGGTGAAAGTCAAACTTTGATCCTGCCAATTTGGGTTTTCTACGGCACGTTACGAAATCCTGAAACGGAAGCGTGTGAACGGTCCAAGTGGTTTGTTAAGGAGAGATAAACATACCCAATAACAGAAAACAGTAAATGCGTAAATCATTGCTTTGTTCCTGTCAAATCAGCAGTTAAGCTCCGAGCACTAGGTCCGCGTCTTATTTCGAGCCGTCAAAACTGTCAATCGTCCCTGATAACCCCGGATCCCACATATTTTTTTCCCGAAGATAGCAATGTGCGTGGAACTGGCTCCAAAATGGAGATTAAAAAAGCCATAAATACAGCCTTCCTATTGTCATTGAGCATTGGAGCCTGGTAATTTTTCACATAGTGAGTAGTAATGTCTCAGCGGTACCATAGATTGGGCGGCTTTAAAACCACTTGTCCAACAGCTTCACCTTCACCCATAAACTCTTATTGGCACACCACTACATTTTGTTACCTACTATAAAGCTATTCTTGTTCGATCCCCCACCATAACCAACACCCGGGATTCTCCAATTCCGCGCCCCGGAGAAAATGCTTCCCCAGGTTTTAAGCACAAACTCGGGTGAAATGAAAAACTATAAATATCATAAGACAGCCAATAAAAACTGCACCAAATCTAACACACGCTGAAAGCGCTATTTGTTCCATACGTCCAGTACAAGCGTTTTAGATAATTTTTTTGTTTACAGTGGCAAAGTTACATAACGGTACCTGATTTACGATCTGTCAAGCAAAATGGTAGATAAGATTTCTGTGAAAAATCCCATTGTGGAAATGGATGGGGATGAAATGACCAGAATCATCTGGCAATTCATTAAAGACAAATTGATCTTGCCCTATTTAGACGTGGATTTAAAGTACTATGATTTGGGAATGGAATATAGAGACAAGACTGATGATAAAGTTACACACGACGCTGGGGACGCCATTTTAAAGTATGGGGTTGGTGTTAAATGTGCTACTATAACCCCTGATGAAGCTAGGGTTGCGGAATTTGGATTGAAGAAAATGTGGTTGTCTCCCAACGGAACTTTGAGAAATGTCTTGGGAGGGACTGTATTCAGAGAACCAATTGTCATTAATAATATTCCCAGAATTGTTCCTCAGTGGGAACAGCCAATTGTTATTGGCCGTCACGCGTTCGGTGACCAATATAAGGCTACTGATATTTTGATTAACCAACCAGGGTCTTTAGAATTGGTTTTCAAACCCGCTGATGGTAGTGCTCCGGAGGTTCACCCAGTATATGAATATGATGGTAAAGGGGTAGCTATGACCATGTACAATACTGATAAGTCCATAATTGATTTTGCTGAATCATCATTCAAATTTGCCTTGGAAAGAAAGATGAATTTATTTTCTACCACAAAGAATACAATCTTGAAAAGGTACGACGGGAGATTCAAAGACATTTTCGAAGGGTTATACGAATCTAAGTATAGAGCTGAATTCGAAAAGAATGGAATTTGGTACGAACATAGATTAATCGATGATATGGTTGCACAAATGTTGAAATCTAAAGGAGGTTACGTAATTGCCATGAAGAACTACGATGGAGATGTTCAAAGTGACATTGTGGCACAAGGGTTTGGATCTTTAGGATTAATGACTTCTGTGTTAATGACTCCAGATGGTAAAGCTTTTGAATCTGAAGCTGCTCATGGTACTGTTACTAGACATTATAGACAACATCAACAAGGCAAAGAGACGTCTACCAATTCAATTGCTTCTATTTTTGCTTGGACTAGAGGGATTATTCAAAGAGGTAAATTAGATGGCACCCCAGAAGTTTCAAAATTTGGTGAAGCTTTAGAAAAAGCCGTCATTGATACTGTTGGGGTTGATAGTATCATGACCAAGGACTTAGCATTGGCTCAAGGTAAAACCGATAGATCTTCTTATGTTACTACTGAAGAATTCATTGACGCTGTCAAAGTAAGATTAGATAAGAACTTGGCTTCCATTTAAGTAATTATTTGTATGTGAATGTTTAATTCTCCATATTTTAGATGTAGAGTTTTGGGATGAGTCGTGCGCAGAAACACACAGCCATTTGGCTGCAATACTTGTATCAGTTGTTACAACGCTATAAAAGAAGAAGATATCTCCAAACCTTTGCCTACTTTATTGGTATCCTGATTTCTTTATTCTAACGGGATCATATTAGAGCCCTTTCGAAGGTAGTATCTACACAACGTCTCTCTTTTATATTTATCCTTGAAACCAGAAGCTCAGCTAGCTAGTGCTACGGGATTTGGGTCGCATTGTACTTCGCGGTCTATTTTTGCTGGGGCAAACCTATGAAAAAACACACAATCCATTAGCCATGAACGTCGGATCTATATTGAATGACGAAACACCACCAAGTGACAGCGAAGCCAAAGCTAGCCCAGCTGTCAAGAATATTCATAAATCTTCTCAAAGGAATTCCATCGTTAATTTATTGAACGATGAGAGAACTGAACCAACTCCAGAACCTGTACCAGAACAAAAGAAACCAGAACCTATCGTGGAATCGGAAAAGGAACCAAAGCCCCAGACACAGAAACAGCCAGAGTTGCCAGAGAAATACAACGACTCCGCTAAAAGACCAGAAGAACAACCAGAAGACAAAAAAGACCCAGTTTCAAACGGTCCTGTTAAACAGGAAGAAGATGAAATGACCAAGTTGAATAAACTAAAACAAAACGCCAAACCTAAGAGATATGATACTCCACCAATCTGGGCACAAGAATGGATACCTAGTAGTAAGAGAAACGGAACTGAAGCGCAAGCTCCTACTGAAACACATATAAGTACTATTTCGGACAAATCGATATTCAACACTACTTCTACAGCTAGTGTGGATTTGGAATGTTCTATAACGGGGGTGATACCGCCACCGAGTATCACCAGAAGAATTGCAGAGTGGATTTATGCCAATTTTGTAGAAGTAACTGAAGAGAACAGAAAGTATATTGAATTGGAGTTGAAGTTTGGTACTATAATGGACCGTAAACTGAGCAATAGAATAAATATTCTGGTTTCCACCGAATGTGTCTTCACTGATGTGTCCAGCATTTATTTTGACTCGGGAGTACATGAGGTCGGATTCAACGATGCTTTAAAATATTTTGATGAATTAGAAAAGCTTTACC
Source organism: Yamadazyma spencermartinsiae (assembly GCA_030582355.1). Classification (NCBI taxonomy): domain Eukaryota; kingdom Fungi; phylum Ascomycota; class Pichiomycetes; order Serinales; family Debaryomycetaceae; genus Yamadazyma; species Yamadazyma spencermartinsiae. The sequence continues at coordinate 175,564 of JAKTXB010000018.1, read as the reverse complement.
AAGAAGACCTAAAAAACCATCCTAATAAACCCAGAAGAAAATTCAATACATTGGAGTCTGACGTAACAGATTCGATTTATCACGTCAGAAACCGTAATGAACAACCTAAAAATATCAGAATTTCAAAGGACAACGCTTTAAACCCCCCTCGTTACACCGCAATCAACAAACAAAGAATATCAGATTTATATATCCATAATCCTTCATCCATGTACGATTTAAGGCTATCATTGTCGTTGGAAAATCCCGTTCCCAATGAGGATATCGAGCATATTATGAAGAAAACCAAACCAAACATTACTAGAGTAAAACAGAGAAATACGTTTAATCACAGACCTACTGTGACTACCTTTGACTTAACTACTGTCACCACCCCAAGAGAACTGAAAAATACAACCACCGGTAAAAAGGTTCTTGAAAACGAAAAAAGTTACGAAGTGGAATTAGAAATCGATGTGTTGGAGCTATTCAATGGATTTGACCAATTCAAGAATGGCACTAATTCAATTAGATTCGAAGAGTTGGTGGAAATATTTGTAAATAACGCTAGATGTTTAAATAACAGAGTCACTAAATTGGCAAAGTGATCTGGATGCTGTAGTATATAAAGAATGCACATTCTAGAAATAACCAATCTTGGCCCATAGGTAAAATCTCCGTTGAATCTCGTGGCTCTATATATAAGCAATGCCCGTCTGCATGGGTTTTGGTGTACCTGAAAAGCGCGACTTGGAGTTTACGTGTATGAAAAATATACGTTGAACCAGTGTCAACGCAAGCTTTACGGAAGAAGACCAAGGCTAACATGAACTATGTGTATGTTTTAGGAGGTTTGTTGATTCTTGGGATCATTGTAGTTTATCTGGCGGTATTTTTATTTTCTCATTCTCCTAGATTGCCATTTTCTAGCGAATTGAAATATAGAACCAATGATTTTGATGGAAACACTTATAATTTGCCTGATACTATGGACCCTACCTCTGAATATCAAGAGAATGGTATTGAAATCAGTGTGGTGATTCCATGCTACAATGAAACTAAACGATTAGGGTTGATGATGGAAGATTGCTTGAAGCATTTGAAGGCGGAACATCGGTATAAATATGAAATTATCGTGGTGGATGATAAGTCTAATGACGGAACTAGTGACTATGCCATAAAATTGGCTAATCAGTACGATTTGAAACCTCATGTACTTAAAGTGATACAATTTGAGAAAAATAGAGGTAAAGGAGGTGCAGTTACTCAAGGAGTTCTACATGCCTCTGGTAAATATATCTTGTTTGCCGACGCAGATGGAGCCACCAAGTTTTCGGATTCCAGCAAATTGCTTGAATACTTAAAATCGGTAGGCGAGAAAGACCCAGCCATAGCCATAGGATCAAGATCTCATATGGTAAATACTGACGCGGTGGTTAAAAGATCCTTTATTAGAAACTTTTTAATGTATGGGTTGCATACATTGGTGTTTATATTTGGGATAAGACAGATTCAAGATACCCAATGTGGGTTTAAAATGTTTACTTATGAGGCAGCCAAGTCGATATTTCCTCATATGCATACCGAGAGATGGATCTTTGATGTGGAGATCTTATTGATTGCTTCTCTCCAGAAAATCCCCATGAAAGAAATTCCGGTGAATTGGCATGAAATCGATGGCTCTAAAATCGATTTGGCTAGAGATTCCATTGGCATGGCCATAGATTTGGTGGTGACTAGAATTGCATACATACTGGGAATTTATAGACTAAACCAAAATGGTAAAACCAAAACTGCTTAAATACATAATAGAATTGACTTTTTGCTGTTATACTTACTTGTAATGCCACTGTAGTTTCTAAAATTAGTAGAATTAAAATTTCAGGTACACTCAGGTACAATTCGGACTTGTAATGTAAGGTTCGGATCTTCGCATAAAAATTAATCCGACGCAAAAGATGATTCAAAACCTGAAATATTGAAAAAATAAAATAAAAAAATAAAAAAATAATAAAACCATGCATAACTGTGGAACCAAACCAAAGAAAATAAGATTCTTAGGTGCTTTATTATTCCTAATTGGTAACTCATGATACTGGACCACAGCTCATCACGCAGTCATAAATTGGTCTCTTGAATAAGACACTAACTTCATTGCAGCAAGAGCTAAGAATTTTCAGTCATCGCCTCTACATTTCTTACTCATTACATCATTATTGGTTTCATAACTAGCACAGATGCCAATAACCTGAATAGTTCCAGCAGATTGGACAGAGCGTATGCGTGTGCATGCGTGTGCATGTGTGCGTCTTGTGTTAATCTGTGTTCGTCTAAAAGGCATCGTCTAATGTGCCTCCTCGCCTCACAGGTTAAGATACAGACATACAGACAGACAGATATACATGCAGGTCCCTTGTTATAGACGGGTTACATTGAGATGCCTGTCACTGATGGCCAATGGTTTCTATGACCTTTATATATTCAGAATATCTCCAGTCTTTGGTTTTTGGGAGTGCAAATACCAAATATTTATACTAGTAACAGCTTTATCTTTTCAGTGAATGCGAAGAGCTGTAAGATAAAAGCTGCAAATGCCACCTGGAAATGGGTTCCTAGTGCTACACATTGGAGCAGGTAAACATTCCAGTTCTCTAGACGACAAGTATAAAAAGGTTATGAAACAAAGTTTACTATCTAATGACTCAGATGGATTGAAAGCAATAAGTAATTGTAGTAAAGTATTAGATAGTTATGGCAAAATCAATAGTGGATACGGATCTTGTTTGAATATCGTTGGAAGTCCTAGTAATGACGTAAGCTTTGTTCAGTATACTCGAGACAAAGTGCTCAAGTACTTTACGTGCCATAATGTCAATCACAATTTGCCGTTGCAAGAATCTATTAGATTATATGATAATATTCAGAGTCTCTATAAAGATGATTTGGGGAAGCTAGGGTTGGTTAAACCAAACGTCATTGACTATTCGTGTAAGTCGCAGGTCGACACAAGGTTGGGGATCCAGTCAACCTCCACGGAACCAGAAATACCTGTTCGACAGAAGAAACTATTCCAACTATTCCAGCAAGGGTATTTAGAAGATATTACAGAAGAAGAACCAGTTCTGGATACAATTGGAATGATTCACAAGAACACAGAAGACCAGATTACCACTATAGCAGCATCATCAGGTGGCAACTTCTTGAAATTACCTGGGCGAATCGGATGTGCTGGAGTTATAGGCGCTGGTCTAGGGTACAAATTTACGGCCAATGAGGACATCAATTGTGTTTGTAGCGGGAATGGGGAAGATCTCATAATGTTGAATATGGCCAATTTCATAATAAACCAATGGATCTATGGGGATTTGGATATTGAAACTTTCCACGTTGTGATCAAATCAGAAGCACAAAAGTATTTCTTAAACAACAATACCAATGGATCCATTTATATGGGAGCCTTACTAACCATTCATGACCGACAAGCATTGACCACAAGACTTATATACTACCACACCACTGAAACGTTTTATTTTGGATATAATAATAATGGAGATATCAAAATCGTTCAAAGCAAGCTCCACGCCAGAGATTATGTGATCGGAGAATACATGATAAGATAAAAAGTGTACAGATATTTATTAATTACAAACTTTAATTATAATTATTTATAATCCTTAACGAGAAGTAGCGTGGACTTTTTGGAAAGCTCCCTTTTGTTGTTGTTTAGAAACTTTAGATTGAGCAGAGGTAGCAGCAGATTTAGCTTTTTCAGCTTTTCTAGCAGCTTTAGCAACCTTTTTGGCTTCTTTGTCTTTAGCTAATTTTTCGTCTCTGGCGATCTTTCTGTCAGCTGGTTTTTGAGCTCTTCTTTGTTTAATTAATTCTAATGGAGCACCGACAATACCTCTTTGTTGTTTAACGGTTTTTCTGGTTCTTCTCTTGGAAGTTTCTTCAGAAATACCCTTTTTGTGTTGTCTTCTGTATAAAACAGTCCAAGCAATTCTTCTTGGGTTCTTTCTTTGGTGGAATAAAGAAGCAGATTTAGAGGATTGGAATCTGAAGATTTTAGAGTCTCCTCTGACAAATAAAGTACCTCTACCTGGGTAGATCTTAGATCCTGAAAATGAATCAACTTCAACTTTCACTATATTATTGTTAGTATTGGAAAATAGAGATTATGAGAAATCTTAAAAAACTCAATTTAACAAATGCCTTGGAAAGGGGGAATTTGTATACTACATAGCACCCAGTCACTGGAAGCAGGGCTCTATTGGATAAATATTCATGATAAATGATATATTGAAACGTATTCGATATTGCTGGTGTCAAAGTTAAGAATTTTCAATGTAACGTAAAACAACAAACGGTCTTTCGGAATCGAACTGGATTTGGCTATTCTTACATATCAGGCATTGTATAGTGTATATGTGGATACGAGTTTCCTTGTTTCTCTATGTGTGTTTGTATCGTTAACATACTTTTTAATTATTTAGTTACTAGTTAAAAGTTTTTTTACAATTTTTTTTCACGCTTTGTGTTCCACAGGCTCCAGGTGCTCACACTGAGAGAAGAAAAGTTTGAAAACCAAGCACGACCATCATGTGCGAACTGTGACTGTCTTTTTCGAGCAGTTCTAGCACGCAAAGGGTGCGAAGTATGGTGCTACCTCTACCGCCGTGGCCGCGCCAATTCCCATGCTCCAGTTGGGCCAGTTGTGTTGAGGTAGAAAAAGTGAGTGATGAGACAAAAATTTTTCACATTTATATTCTTTCTTTTACTAAATTAAAGACCGGAGTGAACATACACAGAGATGGCCCCAAAAGCTAAAAATCAAGAAAACATCAACGCCAAATTAGGTTTAGTTATTAAATCTGGTAAATATACCTTAGGGTATAAATCAGTTGTTAAATCTTTAAGAACTGGTAAAGCCAAATTAATCGTGGTTGCTGGTAACACTCCAGTTTTAAGAAAATCTGAATTGGAATATTACGCCATGTTATCTAAGACTCAAGTTTACTACTTTCAAGGTGGTAACAATGAATTAGGTACTGTTTGTGGTAAATTATTCAGTGTCGGAACCTTAGCTGTCTTAGACGCTGGTGATTCCGATATCTTGACCTCCATTAACTAATTCTAATTATCTTGTATAATATACATCTTAATTAATTATATTGTAGATTCATTCGTACATTCATTATACACTGAGTAGTTACAGCCTCAAGAGCTAGCTACAACAAGAATTAACTAGAAACTAGCACAAACAAGTTGACAGCGACTAAGTACTGGCTGAACTAATTCTTTAATTGTTTCTCTAACTGTTCTAACTCTTCTTCTTCTTGGCGGATTAATTTATCTATATCCACTTCCTGTTCTGTCACATCCAAGTCCAACTCAGAACTTCTATAGTCAATATTACTACTTCGTAAATGTCTCTTTTGTTCTTCCGCTATTTTCTCCAAATCTTCTATTTCCTTTACTAGCTCATCATGATTATGCTTCAAGGTTGAGATCTCCGTTATAAATTCTTTATTGTCTTCAATGTTAGGAATTTTGTTCATAGTACTTATCAATAGCCTATAAATCTCATTTATATCAGTAATGGAATCAATTTTCTTGTTTATTTTGGTAGGAGAGCTGGTTAATTCCAGATCCGATCTTCTTTTAATACCTTTCGATAGTTGGGGAACCTTGACAGCTGGCCTATTCTCCTGTTCTTCTTCATTATCCACAGGTTCTACATAATAGCTCTTACCATCCACCCGCTCCGATTGCAAGTTTACCTGAGATTCTCTCACTTTATCACTGACTTCAGTAACGGACAGGGCATCTTTAGCTCTGATTTTGTATAAAAGTTGTTCATTATAGTTAGCATCCTTCAATAACTGAATTATAGACGGTTTCTTAATTATGGCGTTTGTAAATATTCCTGGTGCATCAAACTTGAGATCTTGTATTGATTGAGCCAGCTGGCCTATTCTTTCCAAAAAATAGTTCAAAGATGACATGCTGGGACTGCTTTGGTCGACTTCTTCTGCGGAACCTTTGGGCAACGATTGTTTAAGGGGAGTACTGGGGAACCGCTAGTTTATATAGTTGTTTGTTTTTAAATGGATCTTCGCGCGCATCAGACATTATCAACCTCATCACCAAAAACCTCAACCTTCAGTATGACGGTAGACTTGGATCAGTTCTGTAAGCCAGGGAAGTCGTACTATCTCGCACTTGGCCTCGAAGGGTCTGCTAACAAGCTTGGTGTGGGTATTATAAAACACAATCTCGGGCCTTTATCGTTACAAAATCGAGCAGAGATTCTATCCAATGTAAGAGACACTTATATAACACCCCCAGGTGAAGGGTTCCTTCCACGAGACACTGCCCGCCATCATCGGAACTGGGTAGTCAGAATTATCAGGAAGTCGCTTGAAGACGCTGGTATAAAAGGAACAGACTTGGATTGTATATGTTTTACACAGGGACCCGGGATGGGAGCACCTCTACAAAGTGTAGTTATAGCTGCTAGAACCTTGTCACAATTATGGGATTTACCGTTGGTAGGAGTAAACCATTGTGTGGGGCACATTGAAATGGGAAGGGAGATTACTGGTGCCCAGAATCCTGTCGTTTTATACGTTAGTGGAGGAAATACTCAAATCATTGCATACTCTAGACAGCGATATAGAATCTTTGGAGAAACATTGGATATTGCCATTGGGAATTGTCTTGACAGGTTTGCTAGAACCTTGAAGATATCTAATGATCCAGCCCCTGGATATAATATAGAACAAATGGCCAAAAAGGGTAAACACTTGGTGACTTTACCATATACTGTAAAGGGAATGGATTTATCGATGTCGGGGATTTTGGCTCATATAGATGAGATTGCCAAAGACTTATTTTCTGATACTCCTAAAAAGAATAAGAATTTAATCGATGATGAGACTGGAGATGTAATCACCCCAGAAGATTTATGCTTCTCTTTACAGGAGTGTTTATTTTCGATGTTGGTTGAAATCACAGAAAGAGCCATGGCACATGTACAAAGTAACCAAGTGTTGATTGTTGGTGGGGTGGGTGCCAATGAGAGACTACAACAGATGATGGAGTTGATGGTGGGAGAAAGAAACGGATCTATTCATGCCACAGACGAACGATTTTGCATTGATAACGGGATAATGATTGCACATGCTGGGTTGTTAAGCTACAGAATGGGGCAGACAACGGAGTTACGGAACACAGTGTGTACTCAACGATTCAGAACCGATGAAGTTTTCGTTAATTGGAGAGACGATTAATGATACATATTCACTAATATACACTATTATACTAGGAGAATCCCTAATTGACAATAACTTGACAAGTGATTCGGAAATATACTTAGTGGTATATCAAAGAATTACAGTCATATATCAAACCCAATCTTCAAAAGACTTGATACGAGAAGACCCACTCTATGATGTCAGATACGGATTGGACAGCTTCAATGCTCTAATTGTGCTGCTTTTGTTTTCTTAAGTCATCTGCGACCAAACTTACAATAAACTTATTAATAGCCACATTATCAGTCAATAGACTCTCTTCTATACCTTTCAGTTTCTCATAAGAACCGACAATTTCAAGATCATCATCGCTTATATGATTGTGAAAATCATCTTGTTTTTTGCATTCTCTCAACAAACTTGCTAGTTTTCTATAAGGAGTGCCGTCCCATAAACTGGCTGATTGCTTATAATTATGGTTTATAGCTCGATCGACATTTTCATAGGTTTGGAATTTCACAAGAGCTGCTCTGTATTTATCCTCCGGATTAGGAATTTCCTGGATATCTAGCACGGGGCCAAATACAGTCATGATATCCTTAAGAATGCTTGTGGTGAATAATTCATCCAACTCTGGTCTGTGTTTCCATTTGATAACTACTTTGTTGGATTCGGGAAGATCGTCACTAAGGTTAGTATACTGAACTATGGAAATATCTTTATATGATTTATAGATTTCTTTTGTATCTGAAAGATTGAATCTAGATTGTTCCAATTGTTTCCTCCTTTTAAATCCCTGAGTTTTCAATCGTTCTAACTCTTGTTCTTTATGAAGTTCATCATATGATTGACGCTTCGATCGGTTCTCTGCTTTGAGAAGCTGGTCCATAAACCTTTTGGTTTGTTCATCCAACTCGTTGAGTTTGTGCTGTTTATCCTGTTTGTATTTGCGAATGTTATCGTATGTTTGTCGTAAGTCTTTGTTATTTAAAACCTCATATATAACTGATAATAGGTGGAATTTAGAGGCAGCTTCAGGGTCGGGATTTTTATCGGGATGATACAAAAGAGCTTTTTGACGATACTGTCGCCGTATGGAAGCAGTATCCGCGTCGGGCGACACGTCTAAGTGGTTGTACAAATCTATGTCACCATTGATAATTTGGTCAATGTCTGACATGGTTAAGGAGAATATCTGTGGTGCGAGATATGTGAAACATAGTAGTGAGCAGCGCGTAGTGAGTCCAGTGAGTGTTGGTATTGGGAAGAGGATATATAATACAAGTGTAAGAATATATGGACGTAAAGAGTATATAAGAGAGTGAAGATTGTATACTCTACAGTATATAATAGGGAAGAAGTTAAAGAGAAAAGGAACATAAGAGCACTGGGCCATATAAGGGCACCAGAACAAAGGGTAAAGTATTCATGTTAATATCTCTAATATGTTATTGACTATTTAGACTTTTATTATGAAGAATCATGAAGCAGATGCTAACTAAGCTTTAACGGTCCTAACTCCGTAGTTACCTCTGAAGATGGCATCTCCTTCGGCGTAAGCTCTACCAAACCCAAATCCAACACCTACCCAAACAGGGAAGGCTCTTCTTCTAAAGAGCAAGATAGAGGCCAAAACACCACCACCAAACCCTAAACCGGTCTTAATGAGGGCATTGGATAAAACCACATCCCACTATATATAGTTAGTAATTTGACATTCGAACCAGAAATTGTCCTGATACAACTGAGACATGCTCGTGTATCAAAGAATCGTTTGACTAAGCCAATGATACATACTTTATCATTCAATAAATTTTGCGATGGCGCTAATAATTTTTGTTCTGACATTCCTATAATTGACTGTTAGTATTGCTAATTGCAAATAAAATGGAATAATTGTGTTTATGTGAATTATCACTAAACAATTATATAGCTCAGTTTGATCACCATTTAAGAGAAGGAAAAGGCTGGTGTGTTAGCCTATGGAACTAATTCTTTCGATCTCTGATTTTACATACTTGTATAGTTAGATAATGTATTAACAGATTAGTCTGATAAACTTCTGATTTCTATAAACTTGGTTGGTCGAGAGCGAGTGAGATTTTTCAGGCGTGCGATTATCAGATATCAACTAGTTGAAGACTTGATAACCTGGTTAACCAGGCCCACAATAGTGTAATTAGGCTGAAAGGAATGAATTAGTTGCTATCATAGATCTACCAGGATCATGTTTTTACTTTCATGTTTTAACTTACAGCTCTGAATTGTTGAGGAGGAAAAATATAAAAAAATAAGGGTTTGATTCTGCCCAGGCTCGAACTGGGGACCTTTTGCGTGTTAGGCAAACGTTATGACCAACTAAACCACAGAACCGTTTTAGTTTATTCTTTATATAAATTGTCAGTATTATTCTTCCACATAAAAAGTTCATATGTAATTACTCGTAATTTCGATATCTATTGTTATTTAAACTCTTTGATATGTTATAATTACTAGTAATTTTAATAGATATTGTTGTGTTTAAAAAAATCGTTTAAAAATTAAAAAAAAGAATAAGTCTTGAATTTTAAAGTGATTCAAATCGCTTATATTTCAAATTGTTGCTTTTTTAGATGTTGTCATGCACTGGCACGGAATACTAATCGATACAAACTTTCATGGCGACAGCTATTTTTGATGTTTTGCAGTGCCTCTGTAGCTTTAAGCTATTCAGATCCGTCTGTCTGTAAATGTCTCTTCAAGCTTCAAAATGTCGGTGGGCGACATTACTCGCGATACTCACCAACAGATTTCGGTCTTCAATATATACCTGGCGTCATGTTTAACTTAGTGTCAAGGGCTCAGGCGGTGTCTAATCATGTTTTGACGTGTTCCGTAATCATATCAGCGTTGGTGGTGATATCCTCTTTCATAGAATTATACGGAATCGATGCGTGGTCCTTAGATACCACCGCTATAAGTAACGTCAAAGCCCAAGCTCTGATGAAAGGTTCATACCATTACGGGGCTAAGAGTGGCAAACCAAAAGAAAATTCGTTGATAAAGTTCGATCTTGAAACTGACGTGACCCCTTTGTTTAATTGGAACACCAAACAAGTATTTGTGTATTTAACAGCTGAATATCCCGGAAAGAGTTCTGGATCATCTAATAAGGTGACTTATTGGGATAAGATCATTACTTCAGTAGATGATGCTGTGATAAACTTAAGAAACGAAAGAGCTAAGTACTCGGTGTGGGATGTTGAAGACTCTTTTAGAGGAAGAGAGGCTGTGCTTTCATTGGAGTGGAATATTCAACCTCATATAGGACCTTTGATATATGGAAGTACTGTAGCGTCTGAACCGTTTACGTTTGCCGAAGTCAAGAAGAAAGAAACATGAAACGAAACTGCATGTAATATATGGTGATATATATATGATAAAAATATATGCTATATATAATGTATTTGTATATGTACATGTTAATATATTTACAAGTTCAATTATGCTGGTTGAGGGGTCTAAAGAGCTTATGTAACGCTTTTAAAGTTCTTATACGTCTTTTGTTAAATCCTTCGTATTCGTCCGTTGAAGGAGCAATGACCTCTGAAATCCGACTTCTAAACACTTTATATCTTACCTTACTCGATTGATTTAACAAAATCAACTCTATGGTATTCGGGTATTGGTCCATGAGCGGGAATAATTTCTGGCTGTCTCCTTGACAGTATTCCATGAGATAATGATATAGATCATTGCAGATATTAGGAAACAACTTGTTGACAGTGGATAATCTCTTTTCCGGAGAGAAGAAGATTTCCGGTTTATCTAGCACGTATTCAACGTCCCAATTTCCCACACGACGAAACCTCTTGGATAAATATTTTAACTCTTTATCTATGGCTGATATGGTGTCAAAATTAGAGGGAAATTCACTTTTCAATTCTGTAATATCTGATACACCATAAAACTCATTAAATATTTTGTAGGTCAGCATCAAGCTAGAATTTGATAACCGTTTAGATTTCTCCACAAGAAATAATTTGTAGATAAATCTCAAATGTTTCATCAATCCTAGTTCGTTGAAGTTCCCCTCTGCTAAATGGTTTTCGACTATGGATAATATGGTGTCCATGGCCTTGTGATTTTCAAGACCCATTAATCGACTAACAATTATATTGTAGGTTTTCCCATTCAATCTCACATTCCGAGCTTGACAATTTTGGTATAGCTTTTGATATTCCACCAAATCACTTCTTGATTCGCACAAAATCTCAAAGTTCATCTGCATCAAGTTTTTATAAGCAAATTCCAAGCTGGCAGGGATGGGGATCTCGAATTTATAATCCCAATGCAAAGGATATTCCTTGATGTAGCCGTCTATCAAAATGCCGATTTCATTAATCCCATTCAAAATTAACGATTTGGCCATTTGCAAATTATTTAGTTTTCGGTACAATTGACCCATTTCTTGATAAATGGACATTCTAAGAAGTATCTCCATGCGATGGTTTAATTTCAGTCGAAGTTGGGTCAAAAAGTCAACCACAAAATCAGCCTTTTGACTTTGAGTTCCTGGCTTATCAATAATATACATCGAAACAATTCGACATAAATAAATTGCCTCTTGTCTTATATCGGTATTTCTGTCGGTCTTGGAGGTTTTTAATGATGGTTTATTTGGCATCAGAAACCCACACAGCTCGAAAATAGACTCTATCAATCGATCACAAGCCCCATAATCGTTGGAGTTATGCCTGTTAAGAAATATTGCGGATCTCATAATATTGACGTACGTTTGGATGCTAATATTGACGTTGTGGCCAACCATTTCTTTGTACATAGCCAAACCCATTTCATGATCTTCAACTTTTTCACTCCTAGAAAAATGGCGAAGAAAAGGTAAGTAAACCCGCTCTGTGGCACCTCCACTTTCGGATATATGGTCGAAATATTTCCTTGCAATCCCAAAACGATTATACGACAAATAGTATGACATGACCTCTGAGTATAAGATTTGAATTCCTTTAGGGGTGGTTTCACCTCTTCTGACGCTGTCTAGGATATGATCTCTTTTCATACTTATATATGCTTTTTGTGTTACACTTTCGCTCTTTGGGAGCCAGAGTTTATAATTTCTCAATTGTTCTCTTAGTATCATGGAGTTTCTTAAAGGGAGTAGGGCAATGTGATGTGCTTCATAAGCCAAGTTTTCTGCCATTTCAAACTTCTCAAATCGTGTAAATGCATGGATCAAACTACAATAAACTTCCTCGGTCATGAGATTAAGTTCTTCACAAACTGATTTCAAATATAAAATCTCCTTGAACCCATAGCATCTCTCGAAATATTTAATGATTTTGCACATGGTCTTCCAATCAATGAGTTTAATATTTTCGATCTTTTGAGTTTTTAATGTTTGTTTTAAGAAGCTCAAGACATCTTCTTTGTTGATTGACGCCAAATGAGCGTCGAAGATCAAGCCGTAAACTTGTGCTACGGTCAAATCTGCATCCTTCTTTAAGGAATCATCTTTTAAAAATGCCCAAAAGACCTCTTTTGCTTCATCAAATTCATCTGCTTTTATTCGAACTCTAATCATTGATGCATAAATACTTGGAATTGGTTGGATTTTTCTTTTCCTAAGTTGCTTGAAGAGCCTATCAATATCATTTTTGGCTCCTAAAGATGCTAAAGCGTCCATTACAATGGAATAATGAATGGCATATGGAAGATGCCCCCTCCCGTACATAGCTTCAAACTGGTTTTGTAACATGGCCCAGTCGTCCAGGAGCTCACTAATCTTTAATAAAACCGATAATTGATCTTCGTGGTATAAATCTGGGAATGCTTCACTTATTTTCGTCGCCAATTTCAAGTTACGTAAATTCAACAACGCCGACATTGTCTGAGTTAAGTCTTTGTCAGATAAAACTTCACCACGTTTGTTATGAGCAGATAACTTATATTCCCAAATGGCGTAAGCCAGGGCAGGAAATCTTTCTGTGGCCGCATTTATTAAGGTAGTAAGAAAGTTATAGAAAAGCTTCTTTTGAAGAAAAAGCTCCTCGAACATTTCTTCCATAGATTCTAGCGATATTCTCGTCTTATAATGATCATCAACAAGTAATAATAATGCTGCTTGGTAAGGGTGATGTTCAGCCCGATCCAATAGACAGTGTCTATCTCCAAACACTTGTAAATATTTGAAGAAATGCAATACGATCTCTCTTCCTCCCTTTGTAGAACCTAATAATCCCTTCCTTAGAAAATTTGCCACGAGAACTCGTTTGTCGTGAAGAGTTACTTGTTGATTTTCCAAAAATTGGATGATTTTTTTATCATTGAAAATCACTTTTCCTTCCTGAGTCTCTTCGAATTGAATGGTTTCAGTCATAGTATCACACCATTCAGGGTTCACTGAATCATATTTCTCAAACAATGGAGTTATCAAGGCCCTGTACGGCTTATAATACTTTTGGTTCATTAGAATGTGGACAAAAGTGGATCGTTTAGAAAGTAGTAACTGTTGAAGGTTTTTATAGCCCGTGCTTTCTGCGTCATTGAGAAGAACTTCTTCCCAGATACTGGCAGCCAAATAAAGAGCTGCTGTGTTTTGATTCGAGGAAATCATATCCAACAAATTGTTAAATACATTTTCAATTTCTAAAACCTGTTCTTGACTCAAGTGCCGTTTTTGAATAGTCTCTAACAAGGCATCTTTTAGTCGGTCACTTCGAAGCAATATTCTTGTTTTGTCGTATATTTTCAGTTGTTTCTCGCCTAGCAGTGAAACCTTGTAATCCGCAGGCTTGTTGTAGACTTTATGTTCTTCGTTGCTTGTGCTTAAATATCTTGCCTGGAGTGTCCAGTTCGAAAACGTCCGTAGTTTCTGAGGCTCTATGTAAGACAAGTACCACTTAATTCCATTTCCCGCTAGAGATAGTATTCGGCGCCTTTGTACATGTCGAAGAATCATTTGTTCTGCTGTGTGTGAAAACTTGTGGTAGGAATTGAAGTGCAACCGGGCCTGGCTTTAGTGAAAAAATACCGTCGCGCCATAATAGTCGCATCTCATCTCTGATGTCAATGTGACTCGACTGGTGCAATTATCTCTACGACTATGTAATGAACAGGTCTACTGCAGTCAACTTCATTGCAGTCAAAGGGTCTACTATCTCTACAATTGTGTCTACAATACATTATTATCGAGCCTCACTAGCTCAATAGTTCACTAGCTCAATAGTTCACTAGCTCAATAGTTCACTAGCTCAATAGCTCAATATAACTTAGATCACACACGAATATTGCCAGCAGTCAAGTTACGAAACTAAATACGTTTGTTCTAGTTCATTTTCATCAGATTCATTAAATCAGTTTTTTTATTGATGTAGTCAGCGAGGTTACCCCCTCGTACAGTGTGAATATAAAAAAATCATCATTGAAAATTACTTTTGAACAAAAAGAGAACTATCACTATACAGTGTTCGATAAAGCCTGAATACTGTTAGTATTACTCTACAAATGCAAAGAATCAGGTACTTTGTTTCATCAAACGACAGTCATCACCTCTTGTCCATCAACAATTCAAAATTTGTACACAGAATTGCGACTCCTCTCCTTATTGTACAAAAGAGGGATGAACAAGGTATATATGTCCGCCCGGTCGACAAGTTTAATCATTAGAAAATGACCTTGGATTCTACAATTATTTAAAACATACCTTAAACAATGTTAGTATTTACTATGGCAAAAGCAGGCCTTCTGATATAAAGAGCTCATACAAGGCTGAAACTTAACGAAAATGCATTTGTCAACCCGGATAATTCAGTTGGAACAATTGGTAGGTGCAAATAATCATAGCAATATCAGAATACTTTGGAAATTACATACCTTTTATCAAGCTAGAATAGTTATTTGTCTCTTCTATAGAGTGTTATATATGGAAAATTTTTTCTACGGTTGAGTTCTCATTAAATATCAACTGTTTGTGCGGGCCACTACTTTTGCAACTATTCAACTATATGCTTTAGCTATACAGAAATGCCAAAGAAACTAACTTTCACGATCACGGTGAAGACCATATGAGCTAATGCAAGTAGAACCATTAAAACTGTGTGTAATTTTTTCGATTTCTCTGGATCGTTCTCGTGGACTAGCAAGGCATTCTTTTGGAGTACTGGGCTTATCTTACTCAAATTACTCAAGCCAGTTATAGTTCCACTAATTATAACAATGATCCATTCAAGTGCATTTAATAAAGTTTGATGACTGTCGTTATTTATCAACAATACAATCAAAAAATTGATCACTGTAATTGGTACCCATAGAATATTAGTATATCCATATATACTAACTAATTTAGTCAATGAAAGTCTATGAGGGAACTTTAATAACCAGGAAGTCCCGGCATATAGTGCAAAAGGTACCAAAACGTTGTATCCATAGAATAAACTAATGGAGATCGTGAGAAGATCAAAATTATATTCATACTTCCCTTCGGAGGAATGCAACCAATGAGATAACATGTTGGATCCTGTGGAACTGACAAACATCAAAAAAATCAATGTCCCAGTAATCCAGATGAATCCGTACAACTCCGTTGGCTTATCATCCGAATCTTCAGTTTCTACAGGGGAAGAAGCTCTGTTTAAAGGGTTTAAAGCGTTTTTAATATTGACAAAGAAATCCTCCGTATTCAAATCAAAATAGGTTCGGTAGAAATTTATCTGGAACATATGGCTTTTTCCTGGCTCAATTGGAACCTGGGGCTTCACTACAGGCGTTTGGCCAGAAAGTCCTTGGGTTTGTGATCCCTGGTTCTGGGAAGGAGGAACATCATTTTCAATCAAATCTTGATCAATTAGTGACGTCTAAAATCGTTAGTAACTAGAATCAAAAGAATCTTCAGCCCTGTATACATACTTCGGCATCTACCCCCGATATATGGTCGTATCCTTGAGGCATGGTGTGCTAGATTATATTCAAATATTGATATTCTGTGACAATTTTATTATCGCGAACACTTCCTGTACATTTGCTACACTATATAAACATGTTAAGTACTATGTAACATATTCCTAGATTTTTTTATAGGATTTGTAGGTTTCGACTCTTTGTAATAATTTCTCAGGGACACTCTCAAAGTATCAAATTGCAAATAAGATGTGGGCGGGATATCTCTCCTTCCTACAAGGTTTGAGGGGGATCTATTCCAACCATCGGAATCATCACTATTATTAGCCTCGATCTCTAAAGTTTTGATAGCATTTTGTTTGCTATCGATATCAACACGGTTTTGGTTCCAGTCATCGGAAAAGTACGATTCTTCTGATAACGAGATGTTGTCGGTGGTAGGGAGCTTTGATGCTGCGAGATCATAGTTATTGTTTGTGTCTTCGTCAGTACTATACATTCTTAATACTTCGTCGACTGTATCCCCTTTACCTGAACTTTCTGTACTTTGAAAAGGCGATTTGCTCTTAAATGGTGACGAAGCAGTATCTGGGATTGCCACTTCACCCGAAGACTTCGTCAGTGCTGATTTCAATTCTTGATATAGTGCTTTATCGAATTTTTGATTCGATTCTGCGATAATTTTCATCTTTCTTGGTTTACCTTGTTTTCTTATTGTGGTATCTGGTACTTTGATCTCTTTCTCTAAATCGATCGGTTCTCTAGGATCCTCTATTGGCACTTTCTCTGGAGTATGTTCATTTTGTTCATACTCAGGCAACTCCATTCCAGTGATAAATAGATCGTTGGATAATTCTTTGGTTTCGGGAAATCTCAGAAATATATAGGCGCCTAAGAGGCAAAATATTGCCAATGGAATGAATATCCAATACCTTATGAGTCTGAACAAGAACGGCAAGCACAAGGTAGTAACTGCATTTACAATCCAGGAAAGGCACATACATAGAGCCGTTCCCTTTGCCCTGGCCTCGTCAGGGAATATTTCACCAGTATAGAGCCAGCTCACAGAAGTAATGGATGAT
Organism: Yamadazyma spencermartinsiae; assembly: GCA_030582355.1. NCBI lineage: Eukaryota > Fungi > Ascomycota > Pichiomycetes > Serinales > Debaryomycetaceae > Yamadazyma > Yamadazyma spencermartinsiae. The sequence continues at coordinate 158,352 of JAKTXB010000018.1, read as the reverse complement.
GCGTACACTGATACCAAGAATAGGAATAAAGCAAGAATGGCTGAAGCTGGTTCTTTTTCAAGTTTCCAATCAAATGGGGAATATGTTACTGAAGTGTTAGAAGATTCAGCAAAACAGTACATAACAGCAAATATTCCTCCGAATGTTAGGCCAATGACCAAGATCCCGTAGGTCAAAAAATCCACTCTTCTGGCTTTATCTAATAATACCACAGGAATCAATGTTAACATTCCTAAAATAATGTATTGAGATGATACAACTACAACCTTCATGCTTTCCTCTAAGCCACACATACTACAGATATATGTGAAGAAATACATCATTGTTGTCACACAGGTTAATTGAATAAACAAATGAAGTAACATACCAACGGTGGTGCTAGTCCAATAATTCTTGCCAAATAAATTTGAATAATGACAGTATTTGATTTTATTACCAGCAGTATAAACTCGGGTCACGTAAAGCTCATCATTAGCCAGGCGCTTTTTTTTGACGGTTCTTACCCGTTCAAGGGTTTTAGCAGCTTCCACCCATTTAGATTGAGATGCCAACCATTTAGGAGACTCTGGAAGCAGAAGACTGAGGAGCATCAATAAAATCGCCGGAATTGCTTCTGCTGCCCAAGTGGCTTTGAAGGAATAGAACCCCTCAAGTTGATCTTCAAGAATATGCCCCACGAAGTATATAACGACGGTCCCTAAAGTAGAATTTAAGTGAAACACAGAAATCGAGGAGCCCTTTTTATTAGCTGGGAATAGCTCCGAGATATAAACCGGTATTACACAAGTTATAAACCCAATTGCTACTCCTTTTAAGAGACGGCCAAGGATTAATTCAATTATGTATTGCAGAATCACTACTACCACAGATCCAAGTATCCACAAAACGTTGGAAACCTGAAAGCTCAATACACATCCATAACTATCACAGAAAGTGCCACAAATCACACACCCTACTAGAATAGTGTTAGTAATCGGTTGTATATTGTAATTTTGTATAACATTAGGTTCATTTCCCATTTACATACACACAGCTCCTATAGAGTGACTGGCTGCTAGTAATGCCTGGTCTCGCTTAGTTAATTCTCCAAAATAAGCATGGAAGTCAGGAGTTGCCAAAAACGCACTCAATGAGGACACTTCAGACCCTATAATGAATCCAGCAAGTGCAATTATCGACAAGATGCCATTGCTATTGTACGTCTTAATCTTCATATCTGAGTGGATTAATTATCGAACTTTTTTTGCAACAATTGTGTTTGTGCCATAAATCCTCAAAGCGCGAAGATTTGTTCATGTCTTATCTTAAAACTGAATTATTTATAAATCATATTGCAACGAATCGTTGGCCCAGAAGCTCAATCGAGACCTTTAAAGGAGATTATTTACCTTGTCATTTTTCTGGATCGTAGAGAATTTGTCCTGTCAATGAAATCTTCCTTGTTCCCACAATTTGTCATATAAAATGGATATTGATCAAGAGTATTTGAACCTTGAATTGGGGGCTCAGGAGGAACAAGTTCCAGAACATCTCGAATTGTACACAAAGCAGACCCTTTTGCATTCGCCGTTGTTTAATAATATTTTCCCTAGATTTCAGGTTTCACTTCATAAGAGAATACGAAATTTTCGGCACTTATCGCTTCAAGATGATTCGGATCAATACATGGCTTTACAAGAAGAAGACTCTCAATTTGGGGTGTTTAGTGACGACGAGTTCCTATTAGACATGAATGAGGATGAGGAACCGCCTGTGCCTTTGCAGAAAGAAGATAAGTCCGATAAGTTTCGGACTATTCAAGTGATAGTTAAAAATTCTTCTTTATTGGTAAATGACTTGCAATTCCCCTTTAATAGTTCTGTGAGATCATCCTGCTTAATAAGAGGAATTAGAAGTGGAGATATCCACAGTGAGGACTCTTTGTTGGTTTCTTTAAAGAGTGGCTATCTATTGTTGATACGAATGTTTTATGTGCCGTATAATTTTACTGACAGTGATTATACTGAAGACTTTGACTTGGAAAAAACTCATATGGTTTTTAAACCGTTTGTGGTACAATGGTGGGATACCTTTGGATCCTTGCAGGCCCCTACGTTTAACTCAACAGGCTTTTCATTGTCAGCCCAAGCTTCTGGGTTGTCTGTGGTATCATCTTCAGCTTCTAATGCTTTTAGAATCTACAATTGTAATTATAGTGAGGCTGGACTTTTATTTCAGCCACATTTCACTGTGCCTTTGAATGGTTCCATTCTTCATTCATGCTTCGCTCAACCAATGAGAGGAAGCGTGTTGGATAATCATGTAATATTTTTAACCATGGTATTTACTTCCAGTAAAAGACTTGAACTTAATTTATACGGTTGGACAACATCTGAGACTGTTTCTGAAACTTTGACTAAATCAACCTTACCGTTAAATAGCACATTCCCATTACCTGTATTTATAATTTCCTTGAGCAATAATGGCAGCTTTTTGTTTGTAACCCCCAAAGAATTAATAATTATAACGGTCCACGATATAACGTCAGCAGAATACAACTTTAGAAGACATGATCTAGACATTGCCTTCCCAACAAGCTTCTATTGTCCAGAGAAGTTTGTTACTGGTGATTATGATGAAAATACTGATGAGGTGTTAATCTCCACTGATAATGGCACTATCTATTCTATCGTAATCGGTAATAGTAGTGTGATGTCCGTCAAGCCCATAGTAAGGATATCAGACCCAATATCATTATTCTCTTTAGAAGACACTGAAAACGGGCATGAGCTAATATATGGAAGTAGTATGGGCTTGAATAGAAAATTACTCATCGATGAACTTTTGCCAGATATTTTTGACAAATCTTTACCTTACAGTCTGTCTTTGTTATTGAAGAATTACAAAAACTGGGCTCCCATGTTGGACGTTCAAATTATAGACTCATTCAAATCTAAGAGTACTTATCAGAATTCTAAGAAAGAGCTTTGGTGCATAACAGGTTCTGGAAAGAGAGCAAGATTGAGTCAATTACGGCATGGATATGTAATCTCAAGAGTGACAGAGCCTTATCAGAGTCTTCGAAAGGTGGAGTCGATGACTTGGTTGAAGTTGCGAGGGATTGATTATATACTATGCAGTTTACCGTTCGAAACTATGTTCTTGGAATATCAACCTCATAAGGATGACGAGGATTTAATTCACATCGATGAAGCTGCTATAGTTTATGACTCTCCCACTGTGGCAATAAAAATGATTTCTGATGATTTTGCTGTACAAATAACTCCTAGGACAATTCTAGTAACTGATATGGAAATGGTTATTGCATCTAAGGCTTTTTATGATGATGTGATATTGTTCGCTGATATCTTAGGGCACCTGTTATTGCTTGTATTACAGAAGAAAGACGCTAATTGCACTTCCACTATTCAATTGATAAATATCAAAAAGGACTTCCTAGACGATGACATTGCAATGCTGTCGGCTATTGAAAGTGATACAGACAATGAGATATTTCAATTGGCATCTTCTTGGGACGTCGATTATCAGATTTCATGTGTACGGCTCTTCTCTAGAAAGAGTGTTTCCTACTTAATTGTAGGGGGTTTTGACGGATCATTTCAATTGTCGACTTGTGATGCGGGTCAAAGCATGACGGTAATAGATAATATTTCCCTAAGAACACATTTTGACCTTGAAAATGATAACCTTAATTCGCCCTTTTTTGTTCCTCACGATATTCTTATTGTAAACGATGATGATACCTTGTTGCTTGGTACCAAAGACGGATTTCTCTTTTATTTTACATTCAAGGAGGATCGTAAGCTACAGTTTGAGAAGTATTTCAAGGTGAGTGATACCGAGGTGTCTCTTCGTTCACACTTATCGTTGAATGTTGTGTTCGTGACTTGTAAATCCCTTTGGCTCGTTGATTTTCGTGGCCACAATGTTCCAGAGCCAATATTATTCGAAGAGAAGAATGAGAAACCTATTAAGTCTATTTGCCCGGTTCAAGCAGATTACATCGATGACGATAATAGCATTTCTTTAGTGTTGGTTCGAGATGAAGGGTTGTCCGTTGCTAGCATGTCCAGATTCAAAAGTCCAAGCATCAGGCAAATAAATGTTGGAGAATCAGCAAAGAAGTTTATATATTTACCCCATGTTTCTCTTTTTGCTGTTTTGTCGAACTCCAAAGATTCGACTGCTCGATTAAGGTATGTTGACAGGAAGACGTATAAACTATTACCTCACTCTGAGTTCAACAACAAGAACAAGAAGTATGAGGGCGACGGTTCTATATTTGAAGCTGGTGAGATTCCCATCTGTGCAAGTATTTGGTCACTTGATACTTTAGGAAGATCCAAAAAGCTTTTAGTTGGGTGTTCAAACAAGTCAGGGAATGGATCCTTGAAAATCCTTGATATCATGAAAAGTGCTCTGAAGGATAATAAGCCATTGGTCAAAGTTACAAACTTACACTCTTTCAGTCATAAAGAACCCATAACATCCATAGAGCAAGTGAATGGTACTATACTCTTTTCAAGTGGCCGGAATATATACTCCACGGAGTATCATGTAGAAGAGAAAAGACTTCGGCCCGTTGCCAATATGCTAACCGTGCCCAGCGAAATAACGTCGATGTCAGTGACAGATTCAAATTTTGTGAGTATTAGTACCAAGCTTGATTCTGTGTACCAATTCGAATTTAAAGCTGATGACGCTGGTAATAAAGGACATTTGCAGCTTATAGCTAGTGACTTGTCCGCCAAACTTATTACGAATCACGCCGTTCTCAACTCGAAGATAGTTATTGCTGACAAAGTACATTCTAATATAACAATAATGGATCGTGAAGCTAATAATTTAATTGCGGGTACAAGGTTCAAGACTGTTGGAGTTCCACGAGTGTTTAGGGCCAATTTTGATCCCTTTTGGGTAGAGACCATAAGTTCAAGTTCTGACACCGATACCGATAAAAACACAGGGATTCTTACTGTCAGTGTGGATGGGGAGATTGTTCTATTTAAGCCAGTGAGTTCCAACAGTGTAGAGTATGCTGAATTGAAAAAGCACCTTCCCATGAAACCTAATGAGGCTGGAGAAATGGAATTCTCTATGGAAAGATGGGATGTAACCTTTTCTGGTAAAGTTACAGGTAAGGGTTTTAAAGCTATAAACAAGCCTTACTTTAGGAATACAGCCAACAAGTCTGGTTTAATTGACTATGATTTATATGAGGTGTCCAGTAAATGTCATTCGTATAATTCTTTATAACTATAGACATGACTGAATGTAATATATATATATATATATTTATAATATTTATAAATGTATATATAATGCTAAAAACCATGCAAATTCTACTCTTCTTCTTCTTCCTCGATAGATTCTCCCTTCGAGTTCTCCTTGGGCTCGCCCGTTTGAACATCGTCGCCTGTTCCTCTTCGTTTCAACCGTTGTTGCCTGTATCTCAGAGCGGCTGATAATCTACCCAGATTTCCAGCTTCATTGGCCCCTCTCAACTCCTGTAACAAGTTCCTAGCTCTATTTCCAATATCTTTGTCTTGTTCTGTTTCCTCTTGTGTGTCAGCTCCAGATACAGGGCCAATTGTTTCATCGTGGCTATCGTCCATAGAGTTGTTAATGTCTTCGTTCTCATTGTCAACTTTTGTCTTCTCGTTATCTCCTTGTAAATCTACAACACTACTACGTGGAGTAGGTGACGCCAACTCGTCTTGTGAATCACCTGAGTTGTTGAAGGATAACAGAATATCAGATCCACTCTTTTTGGAACTTTCTAATAAATGCTTTCTCATGATAGCTCTCTTTCTGGCCGAAGATGGCTCACCTTTAGCAGGCCCTGCGGCTTTCAATTTCTCCAAGAGAGAATCCATGACGTCTGTATCATCGCCGACATCATCATCCTTCGAGTCCTTTGTGGGAGTCTTCTTCTGCTGAGCCTCTAACAATTTCTTCCTTTGTTCATACAATCTTAATTCCTCTTCACGTTTGATATTATCAGTTTGGGCTCTCTTGAAATCGTTAATAAAATCAGCAAACTTAGTAATAAACGAATTTCTAACGAAAGGATCAGATGCATCCTCCCCAAAGTATCTCATAAGCTTATCAAATTCACTAAAGGTATAATTGGATTGATCACTCAATAAGTCACTCTTTCTTTTAGCTTTCGGTAAATTAGGAATAACCACTTTTAAAACCCTGTCTTGAGGGTGGAACTTAGAGACATCACTTAAATTACCGATATCAATGGAGTTTTGAACATTCTTAATCGCTTCGACGTATTCCTTACAGTCATTTTGAATCCCTTCGATTGAAAATTTGGCAATTTGTACACATTTCCCTAATTCGTTGATGAATTCTAACAAATGGGGATATTGAGATCTAATAATTTTCTCAACGTAATGTAAAAAGGTCATACTATTCTTGTCGTCTTTCATAAATGTTAAACGCTGCAACGAGCTCAATTTAAACCCTTGGGCCTGTTTGGTAGAATCGTTCATATAATTACCGACTGTTAAAATAATCTCAAATACACTTCTCAAGTTTTGAGATTGTTTAACACTTTCGATGGCATCATCGATAGTTCTTAACTTATGAATTAAATCATCATACTCCTTCTCATAGGAAGATATCAATTTAAGAGCTCTTACTCTTGACTTCCAGTAGTGCTGCAAATTATACATCAAAGCCAAATAAATCTTGTCGGCCCTTTGTAATTCATTAGGATCTTTTTCGGGCTTTGATGGATTTTCAGATCTATAATCAGTTGAGTAAGGCTCTAGATTTCTAGCCAAATTATTGGAAACTTCTACTATTTCTTCTTTGCCGAAGAATTCTAAGACTGCAATATTGCTAACAATGTCTTTATCACATCTTAGAACTTTTGCAATTAATTCTTCGTCACTTAAATTGTTGAAACTATGAAGATTAATTCCAAATTGTTGAGAGATATCTCGGGACAAAAATGATATCTTGTCGATTTCATCTTTCTTCTTTGTAGCAATCTTTTTGATTTCTTTGGCGGCGAAAATTAACTCAATTTCATCAAAGACCCCTTTAGATAACAAATCAGTAGCAAGGGAATGGGTTTGTGATTCTTTCCAAAATGAATCTGTCGATACATCGTCGAATTTTTCCCAGTGGAGCTGTTTCATCTTCTTTTTTGGCCTTGGATAATTATCAAATGGTGAGGGGGATGGACTGAGTTCTTTAACAGGATCTTGAGGTTTAACAACAGGCGATTTTCCTGAAGGTAACGGTGGTGGTGGAGGCGGTGGTGGTGGTCCGCCTGCTGTCCCAACTCCTCCTGGGGGTAATGGAGGTGGAGGTGGTGGTGGTGGTGGCGGTGGTGGAGGTGCTCCAGACGATCCACCTAAAGAAGGAGGTAAAGGAGGAGGAGGTGGTGGTGGTGGTGGGGCTGCTCCCTTATCAGCTTCAGAATCCTTTGGCGGTGGAGAATTGTCTTTACTAGTGTCTTTGGCATCTTCAAATTTATCATCACTGTTATTGCTGCTAACATCATCGATAGGACTAGCTTTATTAACCTTAGAACTTAGCTCATTTAAGAATTTAGGATCCATTCTACCAATAGTAGTCATCCTATTGCTCTTCTTTGAGTCACTTGATTTCACGACATCACCATCAATGGCATCTCCCTTTTTGCCGGTGGCATATTTTGATTCCAATTTATCAAGAAAACCTTTTTTATTTCCAGCTGATTTAGCTGATTTCCGCTTTGACTTATTGCCTTCAGATTTATTCATCATAGATAATTTTGATTCCAATGAAGCCTTCAAGGATTCCACAGCTTCTAATTCTTCTTGAATCTTAGACTTGATAGTAGGATCCATGGAGTCGTCATCATTAGCAAACCCATTGGCCATCTCTGGGTCATCCATATCAAAGTCAATGTTGAAATCTTTGAAATTGGTTTCTAACTCTCTTAATCTTTCCATGGCCAAAAATTTTTGTCTTGTTAACATGGTGCTATTATTGAATTTCATTATGTCATTAGATTCACTTTGCAAGGATGACAACTTTTTCCGTAAATTGTCTAATTTATCCAAATCATCGGTCCTGGCTGCCCTAGGAGGGCCCTTTGGAATTGGCTTGGGAGAAGGTGGTACTACTTCTTCCTCTGACTCTTCATACAGCGACTCGTCGTCCTCTTCTTCTTCTTCCTCGACTTCGTCTTCTTTCTCCTCTACGGGAGATGATTTGTCTTCAGAGGGCTCGGGATCAGGTACGTAGTTTTCGAAATCCGTCATCTCTAGCTCTCTGGCCATATTTTCAATATCAGCCATTTGATCTCTTAAAGCTCTTAACCTTGAACTAGGCTCAACTTGAGTACCTAAACTTTTATTATCTAATCTGTACTCAGCTTTCTTCCGATGAATTTGTTTTTGTAATTTACTTATCAAGTTTTGATTCGATGTTTGGATCAGTAGGGTGGTTTTACCTTCTCCTCTTTTAGACTCAAATTGGGCATTACTATTCAACATAATCAATAATTCCCTCATTTCCAATTCCTGTTCTTGCTTTTCCACTAGATGTTTCCGTTTTAAATCGTCCAACTCCTTATTTAATTCTTCGTTCAATCTTCTGGTTCTCGCTAAAACAGTTTCTTGTTCTTTCACTTCGTTTGTTAAATTGGTAATTAGCCCGTCAGCCCCCATTGATAATTGTCTGGATAAATCATCTCTCTCGGCTGTAGCCTCTTGTGCTATTTTCTTATAAAGTTTAACTTCATTGATAGCTTTTCGGTACATTTCATCAGTACTTAAACTTGAGTATAATCGGTTAATGGCTATTCCAACAGCAGATTCATCATCCGTGGTATGAGCCAACGTAACGTTTTGCACCAAGCTATCCAATAATCTTAAGCTTCGATTTAATTCATGAGCATCATCACGTTTCTCCACTTGATTCAAGTATAAATGTTGCAAAGCACTAATGAAGAACCCTTCTCCCTCACCATTTTTCACGTTATTCCATAATGATTTTATTAAATCAACGGGATTATTAAAATCAATATTTTCATCTATCGTATCATTGGTCTTCAATTCGTTGGCATCCTGTTGGGCCATTTCAATATACATGTTGCATTGCTGATTCAAGTTTTCATAGTTCAAATCTTTAAATTTCTCCAATAATCTATCCAAACCTGCGGCTATAAATTGGGCTCTCAAATGAACTCGAACTCTTAAATCTATACCATAATGGATAATTGTGTTAATTAATAAGATGGTGCTTAAACAATACTCCAATAAATGATTTTCTAAATTAGAAGAATTTCCAGTATGAGCCGATTTAAGTTCTTCACTGGCTCCTACTAAAGAATTCAAATATTTCCCTCTTCCATCTAACGTCTTCTCTACTAATCTCAACCATAATTCAAACCGTTTGTAAGAGTCTTTAACGGGAGGTTTCCGAATTAATTTACGCTTTTGATTATGATCTGATTTAGATATCATAGAATTTCGAGGGTTATCAAAGGTATTATTAGCATCAAATTCAAAATATGGCTTGTTTGTGATGGAATCTAATGCCTTTAGAATTTTATGATACTTACCCTGAGCATCGTCCACAGAATTATTACTATAATAAGCAATCATAAATGTCAATGATTCTGCGGCCATTCTTCTAGTTACAATTCTAGGTGATAATAAAGAGCCCGATACCGCACTAACGTATAGATTAACGTCAGTTTTAACCCGTTCAGCCCCCAACTTTTGATTCATCATGGATTTCAACGCCTTTAAAGTATTGAACTCTTTATCAAATATGTCATCATTGATATCATTAATTTCTACTTGGTTAATGTTATCTTGAATCTTTATTAAATAAGCCGAGAGCAATGCATCCCCTTGACAATCAAAAATAAAGGTTCTCACCCAATCAATAGGTTCAGTTCTTAATGAAACCCACAAATTCTTCAATTGGTTAGAAGTAATGGCCTTGGATAGTAATCTTTTGGTATAATATTCCGGGGTAGCTGTTTCTTCATTATTATTAACTATACGTTCTTGACGCTTGAATTCGGTTAAGGCATCTTGATAAATCAACATCCACTTTTTATCTGGGTTGTAATTAATCATTTCTTGTTTAGCTTGAGCAGGTAAGGATTTGAAGTCTCTCTTATCCATTAGTTCTCTAAACATCCGATCAATCTCGTAGACCGAAGACGGCTTTTCTAGATTGAAAGTTCCGTTGGTAGCCAAGGTATCTGATGTGGATATGGAAGGTCTGGAAATTATGGAATTGGTAGTAGACTTTCTAGATAATGCCGCTCCTCCAGAATAATTCGAACTATTTACATTATTATTAGTTGATGGGGCATTACTGACTGATGGGGCATGATTGTTAGACGGTACATTAATGATGGATGGTGTATTAGATACCGATCTAGATGTCTTGGTGTCGTAAGGATTCATGGGACCCGAGGAAAAGGAATAACTGGAAGCGTGCCGGTTATGATTGGAGTTTGTAATTTGAGAATTAATATGGGTCGATGTAATGGAATGGTTTCTTCTGGCATTATTGCTGCCGCCACTCAAAATGCTGGCAGAGTCCATCGATGATATTTCACTGCCACTGTCGTTATTACTTAGTTTATCGTTTGATTTATCTTTATTTCTTCGTAAATTGAAAATGGATCCGGAAGAAGCTCGATTTAGGTTACTAGAACTAGAAGATTGATTAGTGCCAGAGCTTTTATAAGAACTATAGGCTCTTGAGTTCTTCAATTCTTCGTCAAGCTGAGGATTCAACTGGGAATCATTGGTTCCTTTCTTTCTCATCATATTGTATCATATATTGAGTTTGTGGGCGATATAAACTTCGGTAGCCGCCGTAGCAATAAATCAGTATACTAGTGGTTTGTGTGGGGCGGCGAAGTGTCCCCTATATAACCAACCCCTAAGAAGTATAAAACTCAACTAAATGAATCTAATATGTATTAGTAGACTTAGGAGGTCAATGAGTCTATATGGTGTGTGGGATATTGGCGTTATTTGTCTTTTGATTTTTGGGTCGCGCCAAATCCCAATACTTGCCCCGTCAAAGCCTGTACATTTAGTGACATTAGACGCGTACACAATGGGATGATCTGGGATATAAATAGAACCGTTAATTTGTTGAATTTTACCGTTAGCGGAGGCTATTGTAATCTTGCTGGTGTTTGATATACTGTTTTATAGTGTTAATCTACTGTAATATGGATGATAATTGTTTCTGTAGTGTACATTACTCTAGAATTTCCTCTACTTGGTAAGCTATATATACCTAGTCTTCATTAATTTCTTGTAACATCTTCATGGTGTCATCAAGGTTGTTGTTCATCTTTTTGGTGAATTGCTTGGACTTGGAATTCTTTCGGGATAAACTAAACGTTTCATTTGAGTCTTTGAATTCGTCTTCACTCGATTTCTCTGGCTCTGGCTCGTCGTCGGATTTATTTTTCTCTGGGGCAGATTGTTCGAAGTTATTAATTAGCCCTTTGACGTTGGATTTTTTCTTCTTTTTGTTCTTCTTCTTGTTTTTTGAAGGTGCTGGTGTTTCGGACTCTTGTGATGATCCTTGTTCGTTTGTATCTGTTTGACTTTCTCTGGCTCCTTGTTCTTTGGCTTCTTCTTCTCTGGCTTCTTGTTTTCTGGCTTCTTGTTCTTTGGCTTCCTGTTCTTTGGTTTCTTGTTCGCTAACCTCATTCTTGGCTGCTTGTTCTTTGGGTTCTTGTTCTCTTGCTTCTTGTTCTCTTGCTTCTTGTTCTTTTGTATCTAGCTCTTTAAGTTCCCGCTCTTTCGCTTCTTGCTCCGCCTTTTCCTTTGCAAGCTTCCTGGTAGCCAGGTCCTCTTTCTTCACCTGTCTTCCTTTAGAACTGACCTGCTCAAATCCATCTTCATCTTCATCTTCGTCCTCGACTTCGTCTTCTCCATTACCTTCGGTCAGCCGGCTCGCTTCAAATGATTTAATGGCCTCATTTGAATGTATAGAATTGCCATCATCAACGGTTAAGAGCTTGAAATGCTCCAAATTTATTTCATCAATGTTGATAGAGTTAATTTCATTGATGTTATCCCAGTAACCTATCTTACTCCAGAATATCTTTGATCTAATTAATACAAGCATTAAATATAATTTTAACACTTTATAATCATTGTTTAAATCAAATTTATTATCAAAAGATAACTTGTAGAAGTTTTTATTAATCAACCTTAACTTAGCAAAAAACTCACAAATGTTTCTTAACTTGACTAAACAGTAGTTACATAGCGGGTAACTAATCAATTCGCTTAAAGTTTCGGGATCTAGTAACTTTAAATAATGTAGCCTTGAATGCTCCAAATTATCATTTCTATGTTCTAGGCAGAATTCACACGGTTGTTCGATGGCGGTAGGAGTAGGAACAGTATCTTGGTGATTACTATAATCCAATTTCAATGTTTCATTTATTCCTTTGATAGGCTCAATTTTTACCTTGCCTTCGATTAATAGGTTCCAAAAATACTTCCCCTTTTGCCATCTATTTAAAAAATTGGTAGCTGGAACGTTGATACTAGTTTCAAATTCTTCCTGCCAGGTCTTCTTAAACCATTTTTGTAACTTTAATGTAGTCAAATCAAACGAGAATTGAGGATCAATCAATACGGCCAAAAATTCTTTAAAATCCTTGAAATTGATAAGGTCGAATCGAATCGATTTTAATTTAGGAGCAAAAATCGAAGAATTGAAGACGTTCAACTCTTTAGCTTCTTCCGTCTCTTGTAAATTACTATTCAAAGAGTTCTTTTCATTCGTTAAGTTGGAATTCTTTACTTCCAAGCCCTCAATTAACCGTTTTAACTCTCCTAATTCTGTTTGTAAATTGTCAATAATTAGATTCTTTTCATCAATTTCCTCGTACAACTTCTTGTTTTTAACCTTGAAATTATAAGTTTCTCGAGAGGCATCACTAACCATCTTGTTTGCTTCATCAAATAATGAAGCTGTCAAGTCTTCTACTTCAGCCTTTAGTTTCTTGTTTTCCGCCTCATGTTCTTGCTTAACGTGACTGACAGCCTTAAAATCTTCTAAAAGCTTAGTGTGATCACTAGTTAGCCGCTCGAACTTCTGATCGATGTCTTTAAAATCCGCAACCTGGTTTCTTAGATGATGGTTCTCTTTGTGATAATGAAATAGCTTTTCCTCCAATTCCAGTTGCTTGGATACAGCCGTGACCAACTTGGTACTCAAGGAGGTAATCTCCTCTGTTAACCTGTCAGTTAGCTCTTCTGACATAATAAAAACTGAAGATATAACCAGATTATTATATTTTGGTATGGCTTATATTTATATATTTATATATAATTCTCCGCTGATACTGTGCGCGCGAAAGGAATTTCACTAATGTCCTTTAACAGTCCAATAGGGTATAGTAAGAACCCTGTTGTAGACAAGGAATTGACCAAAGATATAGACCCGTATAATAGAAAAAAGGGGTCAATTCGGGAAAACAGTGACCATTTTATACAAAAAGCGGGTAAAAATGAACTATTTATCGCTAGTGGTAAGGGATTACAGTATCTACCGTTGGAGATTCTAGAGCTTATACTAGTAGAGTTAACCCAGTTCGACTTGTTAAGTCTCTTGAAAACTAATCATCGCATGTATGACATAATACACCCAAAGTTGTTTGAAAATATCATTGTAGATGGAAACTATAGTGCGTTTAACCGGGAATTCCCCAGATATCAATATCAGTCAGGCAATAATAGTACCAAAAAACTTAACGCCATCTATATAAACAGCACCTACAACTTCAAAAAGTTTTTGGTTAACTACAGAAGCAGCCGACGGCCCATTTTGCGATTCCAATGTGTTTGCCTACCAGACTCCGTGACTGTGATTAACAAAGATCTAGAAAATTTGATAGTGGGGTTGTTTGAACAACTAGATCATTTGCACGAGTTAATATGGATTCCTAGAAACTTCAAGTGTAGTTATTTACCTTTCTTACCCAAAACACTTCTGTGTTTAATGATAAATGTTGGGGAGCCTTCCGGATACGAAAATCTTCTTAGGTTTGATCAGCTAGAGAAGTTTCAAATCAATTGTTATAATACACCCCAGAACTTGGAGATATTGACCCGAGTCTTTCGTACCAATCATAATTTTTTGACAAACTTGAAAGTATCTAAAAAAGAAGGTAATGAAATTCCAAATCCTCTTAGCAGTCAGTTAATGTCCTTAGATATTCAAGAATATGATATAAATGATTTCCAAAAAATTTTTCTGTGTCGATACCCCCATGTTACTAAATTATCATTAAAGGGGTTACTAGTGGAAGAAAGAGATTTTATTCATTTGAATCATTCCATAAATTTGGCCAGTATACGTGAGTTAGAATTAAAGCAATTTATAGAGTATAAGACATCGGAAAGTTCCAGTTTTTTAAGCAAGTTGGGACCTCAATTGAGTAATATTGACTACTTGCTACTTGATTATCGAGAGAGTCAAAGAGACAATGTGCCTGATTTTCTAAAGTCCATCAATAAATTGAACAAACTCAACTTGACTGTGAGGTATAATGAGCTGTCTAATGATGCATGTTATGATTCAGCCTTGAAATATCACAAGAATCTAACCCATTTATCCATAAACTTCAAATTGGAAACAGGTATACGGTTTGTGGATTTACCTATAAATTTATCTTCGATAGATTTGTCCAGTCTCAAACAGTTAAAATCTCTTAAATTCAATAGCAGCAACGAAGATAATAATGTTTACGTTATAAAGAGTTTACCTAACTTGAAATACCTTCATTTATTTGGTTTAAGAGCTGGAGGAGCTCCTAATCTAGGACTAGGAATGATTCACCCCAATATCTTCGATGAATGGTTTAAAGTGCAACATGTAGCGTTGATATACTATAATCATAATCAAAATTTAGACTACATAAAGATCAACGATTGTTTGTTTGAATGTAGAGATAAAGTGATTCCTCGAAATGGTATTGATGATTGGTTCAATGAAATTATAGAATGAAATTAGGCAAGAAATTTTGCATCCGGTCGTGTGTTGATCAAAAATACGTGGCTGGCCACTCACGGCTCTCTGGTACATTTCTCGGAGTTATGGTCGTCTGACCGTAGTAGGAATTGCCCTGTATGATTCATCATGAGCTTCAACGCGTTCAAGTAGTCTTCTACGATACATAGTAAATAAGGTCATAATTAATATGTCTATTAATGTATTAATCTATAAAGGTAAAACATATTACAGTTGATTCATAAGCTCGTCAATTTATGTGATTTAGTTGGTTCTGATAGAGAATCCAAAAATGTTACCAAAGAATTTGGTTTCGAATTTAGGTTCAAACTTGACATTAGCAGATCTAATTTCGTTCATAATTTGAGCTTCTTTCTCTTGAGCAGTTAATTTAGTATTCATGGTGAAGTGTGTGTGATTAAAGTAATAATGAAATTATAAATAAAAAGAGATATGTCCAGTATTTATATACTTATAATTTCTCTGGCAGATTCTCGGTCGTATGGGAGGCCGCCTTTAAAGTTTCTTTTTTGCGTCCCACTTGGTGCCCCGCTTTCCTTCTCGGACTGCGGACACCGATAATTAATCCAGGTACGTTGTGAGGCGTGAGGAGGTTTCAATAGCAATAGGGGGACTTTCGGTGATTGAAGTGGCCCTCAGAGAGGTCTAGAGGGGTCTATAGGATGATATGCGTCTCCGGTGAGCCGTCAAACGGTTGTAAAGCC
The DNA here is from genome assembly GCA_030582355.1 of Yamadazyma spencermartinsiae. Lineage (NCBI taxonomy): Eukaryota > Fungi > Ascomycota > Pichiomycetes > Serinales > Debaryomycetaceae > Yamadazyma > Yamadazyma spencermartinsiae. The sequence goes on along the minus strand of JAKTXB010000018.1, from coordinate 142,600 downwards.
GAAAAGATAAGGTATTATCTGAAAATGAAACCCTTAAGTCCATCTGGCCAGTCCATCTGACCGTTGACCGGGCCAAGGGAAACAACAGAGTTCCGCAACTGCGAATTAGCCAATAAAACGGCTGAGGCAATTGCGTCTTTTATTTATGTCAGCAAATGTCGTCTGACGAGAATTCTACAAGTTACGAGTTTTGCAGGTTCCATAATTACATGTTGGTTCGTTGCGGTTTCGACACGTAAGTTAAGTGCACACGACTCATCTCGAATTAATTAACGTAGTGTGTTGACCGATAAACGTGGTTGCAATTGATTAACCTAAGTGGTATTATGTCGCTGCTGCTGCCGACATTTGAAAACGTGGGCCCACGGTAGTGAATGGCATTGAAAGGATATGAGTTTAGCTATGGTATTAAAACCCGTCTCCACCCCCCGTGGACCAACCATATGTGTCGGCAAACTTTCAAATGGCTACAGCTTGCTCAACTCGGTAAGTACGAGACGCTGTCAAAAAAAGGACAAGAAAAACCTTTTGACACATTTGTACATATTAAGAAGATCTTGGCTCCTTGTCTTTTTATTGTACCTACTTGACAGCTTCTTGGCATCTCCTTGATAGTCATTTGACAGATTCCTGACAGCAGCTTGACAGTATTGGACAGTTGACCAAAAACTAGGTTGCAAATGAACCTGCCTGTAAGCATTATTTTAATAATAAGCCCGTAAACTTTGCCTTCGTTGCCTTGTGATTTAATTGTAAGGCATTCTCCACGGCCATGTTCCATAGCTATCTGCACTAATTTACTTGAAGGCTTAGGACTTATCCGTATAATCTCTAAGGCTTAATTAACAAAAAGCTACTAGATCTCTCAAACGTGTACGACATTTCTTTTTTTTCCGGCACAATACAGAACATTAGCGAAGAGCGATTGTCCGTCCTAATATTACCAGCCGAGAGGTGAAATAACTATATAAAAGATTCATAATCCTCCTTTGTAGGGATTTATTTCTTATTTTTCATACTCTAACGACAAAACATTTTAGGAATGATCGAAGCTCAAGCCCAAGCCGTGAGCAACAAGGGGGGTAAAACTGCCTTCAAAGATTATACCGGGAAATTTTCCCACATTGAAGACCCTGTAGAAAGAAGAAGATTGGCTTTAGAAGAAATCGATAAAGCTGGATTTGGATGGACTCAATTCAAAATGATTTTGATTGGTGGGGTTGGGTTTTTAACCGATTCCTACGATCTTTTCTCCATTAACTTAGGGTCTGCTATGTTAACTTATGTGTTCTGGGGTGGTGACATTCCAGATTCCACTCAAACTTTGATTAAAGTGTCTACTTCTGTTGGTGCTGTTATTGGTCAAGTTGGGTTTGGTTTATTGGGGGATGTTGTTGGTAGAAAGAAAATCTATGGGTTAGAATTGATTGTTATTATTGTTACCACTATTATGCAATGTACTTTGGGACAATCTCCTGGGGTCAATTTCGTGGCCATTTTTGCCTTTTATAGAATTATTATGGGAATGGGTATTGGTGGTGATTATCCAATGTCTTCTATTATTACTTCTGAATTTTCTACCACTAAATGGAGAGGAGCTATTATGGCTGCTGTTTTTTCCAATCAAGGGTTAGGTCAATTATTGGCTGGTATTGTTGCCATGATTTGTGTGGCCGGTTATAAAGATGACTTAATCAATGCCAAATCTGGTGCTGACTGTGACTTTGCTTGTAGAAAGGCTTGTGATCAGATGTGGAGAATTATTATTGGGTTCGGTTGTGTTCCAGGTTGTATTGCTTTATACTATAGATTAACCATTGCTGAATCTCCAAGATATAATTTGGATGTTGAGGAAGTTGATGAATTAGCCTTGAAATCTAGAGACCCAGAAGTTATTGAAGCTGAATTAGACGCTTTATCTCCACCTAAGGCTTCTTTCAGAGATTTTGTTACTCACTTTTCTAAATGGAAATATGGTAAGATTTTAATTGGTACTGCTGGTTCTTGGTTTATGTTGGATGTTGCCTTCTACGGGTTAGGATTAAACACCGCCGTCATTTTACAAACCATTGGTTACGCTTCCGATGACAATCTTTATGCTAAATTATATGATTCTGCTGCTGGTAATTTGATCTTGGTGTGTGCTGGTTCTTTACCAGGTTACTGGGTTTCTATTGCTACCGTGGATTTCATTGGTAGAAGAAACTTACAATTTGCCACTTTCATCATTTTAACTGCTCTTTTCTGTGGTATTGGTTTTGGTTACCACAAATTATCTTCCAACGGTTTATTAGGGTTGTACGTGGTTTGTCAATTCTTCCAAAACTTCGGACCAAATACTACCACTTTCATTATTCCTGCTGAAATCTTCCCAACTAGATATAGAGGTACTGGCCATGGATTGTCTGCTGGGTGTGGAAAAGTGGGTGCAATCATCGCCCAAACTTGTATTGGTACTTTAATCAACCATGGATGTGCTCCCGACGACAAGAATTGTTTCTTACCACATGTTATGGAAATCTTTGCTTTATTCATGTTATTAGGGGTTGGTACCACTATTTTGTTACCAGAAACTAAGAGAATGACCTTAGAAGAAATTACTGAAAAGTATCATGATGAGGTTGATGTCACCAAAGTTGCTAGAGACAGATTCATTGAACAACATCATGAGACTTCTTCTAACGAAAAGAATGATCATGTCTAATAATTATAATGCGCTTGACTATATAGTGTTACCTTTCACCTCTAAATAGAGTATGTAAGTTATAAATGTGAGTTAATTTATGTCTGGGATTTGGATTAGCTGGTAGTAGTTAGGGCGAGAGGGTGATGGGAGTGAGGATACCGTCACTTTGCCTATTGGTACTGAGCGGTACTGGTACTGGTACTGACATGACTCTTACTTTTACGCTTTGGTTTATCTGTCTCCTTTTATGAAAATGTTAAGTTCTTTAAGATACCAGTACTGTGTATATAATCTGTATAATTCCTTTCGGTTTCTTCTAGCTCTGTTGCGCTTCTTTCTTTAAATCGATCTCCCGCACTTAAGCAACTCTTCACCATTTTTACAACATTCTACATTTCTAGAACACATAATACTGCAAAAATCCTGAAAAAATATGCAAACATCTCTCCCAGGCACATTTTCACGAGTGTTGTCCAAACTTTTTGGATTTGGAATTATACTTCTATATTTTTTCAACTGAAGGCTGTGCCATATTACTGCAATTACAAATTCTACTGGCTGCGAAATTTATCATTTGTATTACAGGTTCTACAAATCCCAAAATACACATGAAACAAAACAATGCCTGATTTATATACGGAGAAACCTACACAGTATCTCCAATGATATTCTGGTTCAAAAGCCATTCTTTCTGCCACCAAAAGCATACAACCACATCTATAATGGATCTACTGAAACCCTTACGAAACGAAACGCTAAACATACCTCGTCGCGCACTGCTATTCGGAACTTTCACATAGAACTGAACGGCCAACAGTATGATTAACAATATCATCAAAGAAGCCAAAAAATACTCGGGCGATTGGATTGCCACGGCGGTCATCGCTGGAGTATTTATCGTTTACTTGGAATTGGCTCCTGCTTATATGAGAGATTTCAAATTGAGTGATGCTTCAATCCAACATCCTTTTACCACCCATCAAATGGTAACCGATATAAAGTTGTATTTCTTGGTATTTATGATCCCTGTGGGGATAATGCTGGCGATTTGCTTTATCAAGTATCACCATAACATGCACCAGATGATTCATTTGGGACACATCACGATGTTGGCGTTGACATTGAATTTTGTTCTTACTGGGTTCGTCACTGATATCTTAAAAATGTGGATATCCAGACCCAGACCTGATTTCATAGCCAGATGTATACCACTCCCTAGCACTCCTTTCGACGTGTTCGTAAACGTCGATAGCTGTTCCCAGACCAACAAATTCTTATTAAACGATGGGTTTAAGTCTTGTCCCTCCGGACATTCTTCATTGTCTATGTCTGGTTGTCTTTTCTTATGCCTTTGGTTAAATGGTCAATTCAAACTCTTTGATCGGTCAAAACCGATACATTTGCAACTCATAAGTTGGAGTTACGTATTGGTGGCTTTTTTTGTAGCCATTTCTAGATCATTGGATTACAGACACCATGTAGAGGATATTCTATTTGGATTATTGATTGGAGCCATATCTGCTTACGTGATATACTTTAAGTATTTCCCTAAATTAGACGATGAAGAGTCAAATTTGCCTCGAGAAAATCACCAATCTATATTACCAAACTAAATAAAATTGTGTATATATTTAAATGTACAGTCTATCGTAGTATAATTATTTTGTCATTAGTTCGTTCATCTTTACAAGTAAGCCATTATAATCCATTTGATCGAGGTTGTTCAAATTACAGTAATTGGGCACTTTATACTTCTTGCACATCAAATTACTTAGATTCTTGATCATTTCTTCATTATCTCCAGATCTAATCACGAGTTGGTACACTTTGTTCTCATCATTTCTATCATTAATAGAATAAACGTAGCCACCAAATTTACCAAATTCACTTATACCGTTAATATATAAGAATAATGGGCTCTTGGCATTGCTCGATCTGTTGACTACTATTTCATATTCATTGCCGTTTATATCTACCTTTACGTCGATATTTTTATACTGGTCCATTGTGTGTGCAAGTTATAAAAGTTCCGCAAACCTTTCCGTGATATCGCGAATATACAAAAATTAATTAATTATATATTTAATTAAAATACTAGTCCGTTGAGGAACCCAAATTAATGCAAACTCTATCCTATATAAATCTAATCCCAAATAAAAAAATGTAACTATAAAAATAAAATAACATAATAGCAATAGTACAATATGTATAATGATAAAAAACACCACCTCTCTTCTTAACAAACTAAAATAAGCAAAATCAAACACTTCATTAATTTTCTTTTTTGGTTATTGAATAACGGGTTGAACGTTATCCAATATCGAGTCATTACATTAATCATTAAGTAATTTCAACCAAACAGCTATAAAAGCATCTTAAAACATCTAAAACAAAACAAAACAACAAAACAAATCAGGGCAATCCTAATATTTCAATTCTTTTGGCTTTTCCCATGGGTTTTCTTGGTTGGTGAAATGCCCGTAAGAAGCAGTCTTGAAGTAGATTGGTCTAGCTAAATCTAATTCTTTGACAATCACACCAGGTCTTAAATCGAAATTGTTCTTAATAATTTCAACTAATTGTTCTGAAGATAAGTCAGAAGTACCGTAGGTATCAACATGGATAGATAAAGGTTCAGCAACCCCAATGGCATAAGAAAATTGAACCAAAGCTCTCTTGGCCAATTTAGCAGTAACCAAAGATTTAGCCACCCATCTAGCAGCGTAAGCAGCAGATCTATCGACTTTGGAGAAATCTTTACCACTGAAAGCACCACCACCATGAGCACCCCATCCCCCATAAGTATCAACAATGATTTTTCTACCGGTTAATCCAGCATCCCCTTGAGGACCACCAATAACAAATCTACCAGATGGTTGGATGTGGTAAACGGTTTTGTCATCTAATAAGTTAGCTGGGATAACCTTTTTAACCACTTTTTCAGTCAATTCAGAGATGATGTTTTCAGTGGTAATTTCATCAGCGTGTTGAGCGGAAATAACCACAGTATCAACTCTTAAAGGAATAACAGCACCTCCATCTTTTTGGTATTCAATGGTAACTTGGGTTTTGGTGTCAGGTCTTAACCATTCTAATTCCCCAGATCTTCTAGCATCAGCCAAAGCAGCGTTTAATTTATGGGCCAATAAAATGGTCAATGGCAATTTTTCCTCGGTTTCATCAGTAGCATAACCAAACATAATCCCTTGATCACCAGCTCCTAATTCTTCCAAAGCCTTTTCATAATGTAACCCTTGAGCAATATCCACAGATTGTTGTTCAATGGCTACCATAACATTACAGGTCTTGTAGTCGAACCCCTTAGAGGAATCATCATAACCAATATGTTTGATGGTGTCTCTGATAATTTTTTGGTAATCCAATTGAGCTTTGGTGGTGATCTCTCCGAAAACCATGATCATCCCGGTTTTACTGGCGGTTTCACAAGCAACCTTGGACAATGGATCTACGGCTAAACAAGCATCTAAAATTGCATCCGAAACTTGATCACAGATTTTATCTGGGTGTCCTTCCCCAACAGATTCAGAGGTGAATAAGAATTTTTCAACAGACATGACGGTGACGACTTGAAGATATTTTTTTCTTTCTTAGGTATGAAAAAAAAACTACCAAAAAAAAATAATGGTGTAGTATATACGTGGATATATATGGCTATGAAAAATTTTCCGTGAAATGTGGTCGCTTAAATATTGGCAGCGGAAATTACACAAAATCGCACGAGGTACAACGGCCACAGTGAAGATCTAGACATGCGTGTCAAGGGAGTTAGCAAACAAAGCCATCGTGTGTTATAAGAGAAGGGCATTGTAGAGGGACTGTTTAGAAGTACGGTAGAAACATCCAGTCCATGTAGACAGAAGTATCGACGATAATAGAGGTTTATTGAGCAACACGTTCTGATGAGGCAACAGTATAACCGTTGGCTCGTATAAATCTAATAGGAGATATGTTCTCATTGACTCATCACACGTGACGTATACGAGGTATTGTCAGTTGCTTAATCAGCATTCGACAACGATTTGAGACGCGAAAGATGGAATCTCATTTCTCAATATCGCGTGTCTGAGTAGTGAAGTATAGTAAATAAGTATTTTTCTTTCTGTATCACGTAAGATTATGGACTTGTTGGATCAGATTGAAGAGGTAAGACCAGCTAAGGTTACTTACGACACACAGACTGTGAATCAGATTTTCGATTCCGAGGAAGACGAACAAGAGGAACAGGCTGAACAAGATTCCGAAGACTCAGACTTAGATGAAGCTGGTGATAAACTGTTGTTAGAAAAATTGAATGCTATTAAGAATAGGATCAATGCTCAACCAGAGGAGACCCAGAAGGTTGGATCCATTCAGAATGACAGCCTAGCTACCCAAGTAATAGATAACCAGTTAGATATCCAAGGACAGTTACCTCAGTTGGAAATTGATGAATCTGAGATTGGTGTCAATAGCTTTACACAAAAGATCAACGATACTCAACCCATACAGAAGCAAACACAAACACCAGCAGCTGGTGAAACCCAAGTTATTTCCTCTGAGCCTCAATCCTTAACAATTGAAGAAAGAACCAGGTTGTTGATGGAACAAAAGAGGAAGCAACGAGAGTCGAATAAACATGAATTAGAGCACGATATTTCCAACGTCACGTTGACTGACGAAGAGAATGATGAATTTAATGAGTCAACCATTTTCACTAAAAAGTCTGACTCTAAAGACTTAAACGAAGCTCAAAAGTTTTTAGATAAACAAAAGAAGGAGCAGTTCTTTGATAATATGAGAACGGCACCAGCCAAAGGAAGAAAGAAGTTTTCTGCTGCTAGTTTTGTAAATGCTTTTACCGAGGAGTTTCTGAAACCAACTGCATCCGAACCTCAAACAAATGAACCTTTACAGACTAGTAACGATGAACAAGACGAGGAAGAAGAAGGCGGTATAAGCTTCGGGAGCCCAGCTACATCTCCAATTGGGGACACTTCCAAGACTCAAACAGGAAATCAAAATCCCATAGATATATATAAACACAACTTGAAGCAATATGATGAAATTGATTTAGATAATGATGAAGAAGAGATTCCAATTTTAACAAAGGATTTAAAATTATCAATCAAGCAGAAGTTTCTTAGGGCAAATCTTTCTAGGGCCACCAAAAAAGGGAAAGCTGACGCAAAAGCTTATTTAAAAGAGTTATTTAGCATGAATATCAACCAATTGAGTACTAATCCTAATAAAAATTATGAAGAGCTTGAAGAGGAACAAAATGAGGAAATCATGGGATCTTTATTGGAACGGGAAATTGAAAGAGCCAGAGAAATTCGTAAGCAAGAGAAATTGAAGCAGCAAGCAAAGATGGCCCTTTTGGGCAAGAATAAGGCAACAGAAGGTGAAGACGAAGACGACGATGGTGATTATAATGGCTGGGATGAAAGTGAAGTGCCCAATAGTGATTCGGGGTCCGACCTTGAATTATCTGGTGCTGATGAGGTGGCTGAAGGTGAGGAAAATGACAAAGAGGATACTGATAGTGGCAACAGCGAGTCCGAAGATGAAGACCAGGAAGAGTTTTCGGGCATTGGGATTCGTAGGAAAGCGAAAATTATGGAATCAGACGACGATAAAGATGTCAGCAGTGGCAAAGAGCAAGACACATCCATTTACAAAGATGATTCCAGAGAAATATCTTTCCATAACTCTCAATTATTCAAGAACTTAAAGCCCATCGAGAACATAACAGAAACCAATGAAATGGATGAAACATTCGAGGAAGTTTCGCCCTCTCAAATCAACAATCAGAGTTTCATTCTTGACTTCGAGCCTCAACAGAATACTGATAAGGATACCCAAAGAGATAAGCCCACACAACTAGATGGCACTCAGGTTGATAGTCCAACGCAGGTGGATGGACCCCATAAAGAGAGACCTACTCAGTTAGATAAAACCCAAATAATTGGCGCCAGCGAAAGCGTGGTGGATGAAGAAATAGACAACGACCTGATAACCCCAGAAATGGTAAGCCAGGGAAAGAAGTCAATCGAACGCAATCAATTGTCTGACTTGGACGAGGAAGGACCAGCGGAAACTGAAGAACAAATCCAAGAAAGAATAAAACAATACGAAGCTAAAATCAGAAAGAAAGAGTTGAAAATAGTACAAAGACGTAAGGAAATGGAAAGAAAGGGATACAATAAGATTATCGAAGGGGAAGCAGAAGAAAGTGAGGATGAATGGGCCGGTCTTGGAGGAAAAGATGGCGAATTCGATGAAGATAGACCTGATAGCGAAGATGAAAAAATGATCGACAACAACTTTAATATCGACTTAAACAACGAAGAGCTTAGGAAGAAGTTTATGGAAGAGTATCAGATCAAGGATAAAAAAGAGTTAGAGAAATTGATCGATGATATCAAGAACCATAAGTTAGCAAAGCGAGGAAATGGGATGGATATCGAACTAAGTGACGAAGAAGATGAAATCTTAATGAATTACCGTAAGCAAAAATTGAAGGAACAAAAATTAAAATTGCAACAGATGAATAAATCTTTATCCAAATTCAAAACCGACAAATCCAAGGCATTTTTTGACTCAATTCAAGAAGATATTAGTGATAGCATTAAAATCCGTCTTGACGAAGAAGAAGAAGATCAACAAGATGAAGAAACCCAAGATAAAGAGGGAGGACTGTCGCTAAGGAGTATGAAAATCGGAGAAGAATTCATCAGACAAAAGTTATCATTTTTGACAGAATCAGTCAACGAATACGAATTAGAGCAGAGAAAATCGAATTTCCAATACAATATAACTGATTCTGAGGAAGAGGATCTAAATAGTCTCAAGCAAACGTCCTTGTCCAATTTAAGGAAGAGACCATTGGAAGATATTGAGATAGAAACAGATGACGATCAAGAACCCGGTCTAGCCAACAAGGAGAATATGTCAGATATGGATCCCGAAGATTTTGACGAAGACTTAATGCCGGCAAGGAAGCCATCAATGATAAAGTCTTTCATGTCCAGCCAGTCAACCACAAGTTCTTCATTCAGTGGAGTGACCGTAAGTAAGCAATACAAGAATGCTTCTGGGTCCAAAGCTTCGATTACTTTCATGTCGAAAAAGAAGAAACCAAAGTTGTCTAAGTTACAAGCCAGCAGACACCTCAAACAAAAAGCCCGTTAACATTTGCATCTAAATTAAGAAATGTTCATGTACAGTAGAGTATATTAAATAATAAGACTAATAAGATTAATAATGCTAAGATGTAAAAACTAAAAATTAAAATCACAAATATGGAGTAAAGTTTAAACTTGAGTTAAATAACCAAGTTATCTAGAAGGAGCACGGCGACATGGTACTACTCAATGCCTCTTGTAGCGACCTACTGCTAAAATGCTGAACTATGGGTTTCTTAAAAAGAGAGGAATCACCATGGTTTAAGGTAAATGACTTGTTGGAATTTAGAACTAGTGAAGAAGAAGAACCACTGTTAACGTTTGGAGGTAATCGCTTCAAATGATTATCAGTTTGCACTAGTATTGGTGTTGATTTGGGTATGGACTTCAACTGGTTAAGTTTGTTTCGTTTCCTTCTCCTGCTGCTAATTGGGTGATCAGAGCTTGGAGAATCGCTGGACTCAAAGTTGGACTGGGTCAATATTGGAGTGGAATTAAGTTTTGGAGGCAAAGGATTGGACAACTCTGATTGCATTAATTGTAGAAACCCTTCAGTCAATGACCTACCAATTATAGGTTTACCACCTGGAGCCAGTCGTTTCTTGGAATCGGGCTGTTGATGCTTATCAGACCGGGTTTTATCTGGTGATGCAATGAAGTTAAAGAATGAAAATGGGGAACTATGATCTGCTTTTGGTGGTTGGGATTTTGAAGTGGTATTATCAAACGAACCCGAAGGCTTTGTCCTTTCATGGGAGGTTTTGAACTTAGAAGGACTTTCGGCGACATTCATTACTTTACTTAAGAATGATTCCGAGCCAAATACTGAGTCAGACGCCGAACTTGATTTATAATCATCTCCAGGAAGCTGATCGTAACTGCAGCAGGAATAAACATCAGAACAAAGCGTCTCCGTTAAGGTATTGGACAAGTTACTTCTTGGGGACGATGTGGTTGTGGTAGAGTGAACAGACTGAATAGTAGGAGTGACAAATTCATGAGACGGTTTAATGTTGTCTATCGGATTATGGAACTTAAAATTGAAGTGGGTTTTAGGAATTTGGCGGTTTTGCTCCGGTTCCTCTCCTACATTTATGCTGGCATCACTTATAGACTTCCTGACAACAAAGGGGTAACTATCCTGATTTAAGTTAATTCTGGACTTTCTTAGGTACTGCTCAAAGCTGAAATCAGAGCATTCAGGAGAATTAGATAGCACTGAGTCGTTATCATTGAAGTCACAATCTATAGCAGTGGGGAGCAATTCATGCATGTATGGCTTTTCGTTTATATCGAAGTTGGGGCCGAATTCCATCTCCATATCTGGAGTGGTATCATTACTATGAGGATATGTTACATCCATAATATTATCTAGCGAGTCATTATCTTCGTTCAAGTTAACCTCATCCAGTTCAAGACTATTGGGGTGCTGATGGAGCTCCTCACTGTTATTTGCAAACAGGTCTGGATTTGGTGTCACCGGAGAATCCAAAATAGGATTGTTGAATATATTGGAGATTCTATAGTGGGATTTCTTCTTATACACCTTATTAGATTTGCATCTTAAGGGTTTTAGACTCAAATTGGAAACAGAATCGAGCTTGGGGATGTTGACATTACTGGGCTTATGTGAAACTTCCGGATGGAGCAGTTCCTGGTCTTGAGCTTGTGAAGATTGGACACCAAACTTTTGCTTCAAATAGGTGAATTCATTATTCAAATTAGTAAATGTGTTGTTATTGGTTATGACATCGTTATTGAAGAAGTTATGCTCGAACAAGTAAGTTTTGGACACAAGCTCGTTGAGCTCTGTGGTGAACTGGTAGTTATTTTGCAATAGCTGATTTGTATCATCGATTCTGATATCAAACGTAGATATATTATTGTTATTATTCAGGATTTGATCCAAGACGGCATTTGATTTGTGATAGCCTTGAAGTAATGCATTGGACTTCAACTCTAAGTTATCGACTATCGACAACAACTGATCGAGCTTACTCATGGTTCATTACACTGAATGAATCAATTATCGATGCAAGTTGTAACTGTGAAAGATGATATTAAGAGAAAGAGAGAGAGAGATCACATTATGTACAGGAACGATATTTATTTATAAAATAAAATGTTAGTGCTCATCGCATGCGGGCGAAGTCCCGATTAGGAAGGAACATACCCCGAAACGAATATATCCGATCAGCAAAGGGACCAATATTCTTGGACCTTTTGGAGTATATTCTGTGTATTATTACATACTGTTTCACTCTGCTTACTTGTCTACAATGTTTAAACCTTTCTTCATTAATTATATGATTACATCATTCGTATATACTCAATCGTTTCTAGATTTTTTGGACTCTCTTTCTTCGTCTTCATGCTTTCTCTTCTTCTTATCCTTCTTCTCCTTCTTCTCTTTCTTCTCTTTCTTACTCTTTTTCAACTTGTTTTCATGGGTTTCCTCTTCTGGGGCTTCAAAATCCTTTTCTCTTTCTTGTTGTTTGATAGCTACATTCTCTTGTTGCTTTTCTTGTTTTTCATCCATTTGCTTCTGTTTCTTTTCCAGCTTCTTCAAAAAGTATTCCCCACTTTCAATTTGTAAATCAACCTTTCTAGGTTGCTGCTGAGGTGGGAATGGAGTATAGACCTTCTTCTCTGGTTTCTTGGATTTCTTTCTTTGAACATTCCGTTTTTTGAACTGAGGTAAAAATCTCGACCAATCCTCATTTGCTAATTCAGGATTCTTACTTAACTCTTGTTTGATCATCAATTCTTTTATATGATAAATAGGATGAATATTTACCATACAATCTTCTACTACTCTTCTCACATTCTTTAACCCTTTAAATGGTCCCATAGCGCTGACAGTATTACCTTGAACCAATATATAACAATTGGTTAATAATTCCAACGCTTTTAAGGTATTCCCGTTGGGACCCACTAATCTTTGTCTTCTCTTAACAAATCTATCTTTGTTACTAACAAAGTTTCCGATTTTGATAACATCACAAGCTATATCATCTTGCAATACTTTTACGGCTTGAGGCAATGGTACTGATCTGGCTAACAATTTAATCAAGTCTCTAGCCTTCAATATTATAGCAGGATCATATGTTTTCCTAGTAGTTTTAACAGTCATGGAACCTTCCACCAAATCTAATTGGCATGCTATATGGTGTTTGTCCAATGCTCGTGTTAATTCGTTCCAAATGGATCTTAAGTATTGTTCTCTATACTTGGGAAACAACGTCATGAAACTGGATTCTTCGGCAAACGGTTCCCCAGAAGTATTATCTTCGGGCTTAAACTCTTCAATATGCCATTTATCTATATCTGGAGTATCCCAGGGCTTATCACGATTATGAGTAGACACCATGTTGAATAAAAGTTATTGTGACTTAGGATTGTATTAGGTATCTTCACTGATATGTGAAGAGTTTTCTATCTCATCTCAAAACAGTTTGGTGAGCGCACTACCAAAGCTCATCGCATTTCTACCATAAGAGGTTCAAAGAAAGAAGAAGAAACTGGAGCATGAAGACACACCAGAAGAAAATCACTAAGAAGTCTAAAACAGAAAAGGTGGGGAAGAGCACGGCAAAAGCCACCAGAGCAAAGATCGAAAAATTGAATGCTAATTCAAAAGAGCTTGAGGATATCCAATTATTAATGACTCAACCACAAGAGAAGGACAATAAGACCAAGGCGTTAGATGTTAAGCAGCTACAGAAGGACTTGAAAACTCAAAGAGAGAAGTCGGAGACAAACAAAAAGGTTGAAGAAGATATATTGAAGCAGTTAGATATGATTAATGAAATAGGGATATAGGAAACAATAGATGAAGAAAGAAGATAAGGTGTAGATAGGACGTTTATAGAACAATAGATAGAGTAGGGCGAGCATGAATATGATAGTGTAAGGTATAAGAGATTGAATGAGCTATGTGAGATGTATAATGAGATGTATGAGATAAATGACATATATGAGATTTATGAGATTTTTGAGCCGTCTGAAATGTCCGATGTCTACGATGGTTTATGTATGAGGTGTCCTATGTATGAGACGAGCGAGTAAAAGTAAGAGCTGACTATAACTATGATTGTGGGACTATAAGCGTATAAGATATACTAACAGATGAGATAACAGACGAAACAGATGAAACGCACGAGATAACAGACGAAATAGATGAAACACTATAAGAAATAGCCACTTATGTGTGTAAGACACTTCTGAATACCTCAACTCGTGGGGCCACCAAGTACTACGGCCACACAAACCGTGGCCTACACAATTGTGCCCAACTCCATCACCTACACGACAACTCTAAACTTAGACGACGTGTCAGAACGAGCCTCATTTAAATTTGAAACACAATAGCTTCGAAGGAGTGCAATCGTTTTGGTGCTCGACGCGTTACGCGTTGTTTTGAAAACTTTTCCCGCCACCACCAATTATGTAACGGTTCACCTCTACTCCTTTTATCTTAATATTTTTTTTACAACTAACGTCTTCTTTCTGCTTATACATATATCTGTGTATATATCGTACAATTGTACCATATCATCCAGAAGATTGTTACGATTATCTCACACCTACTCAGTCCGTTCGTTTATATAACCAATCATCGCTCCTATAGATTTTTTATTGTATTACATTGAAGAGAATTCATCCCAATTAGATATCTATGTCGTACCACTCCAGACAACCATCTATTGCGTCGTCAATAGTGTCAGGGGCTGCCAACAGCCATCCCCAATTCATAGGGCCCTGGAAGTTGGGGAAAACCTTGGGAAGAGGAGCTACTGGGAGAGTTTTGTTAGCTACCCACAAATCCAATGGACAAAAGGCCGCTGTTAAGGTGGTTTCTAAATCAGAGTTAGATGAAGATGAAACCAGAAATACTCACAATGAAGAAAGTTTACCGTATGGAATTGAACGGGAGATTATCATCATGAAATTGTTAACACATCCCAACGTGTTACGATTGTATGACGTATGGGAAACCAGTAAAAACTTGTATTTAGTGTTAGAATACGTTGAAGGAGGGGAATTGTTTGACTTGTTAGTTGAAAGAGGTCCATTACAAGAGTTTGAAGCTATAAAGTATTTCAGACAAATTGTATTGGGGACTGCTTATTGTCATGCGTTGGGAATTTGTCATAGAGATTTAAAGCCGGAAAACTTATTGTTGGATTCCAATTTGAATGTCAAGTTGGCAGACTTTGGAATGGCAGCTTTAGAAAGCAATGGCAAGTTGTTAGAGACTAGTTGTGGTTCTCCTCATTATGCTGCTCCAGAAATTGTAAGTGGATTAAAATATCATGGATTTGCTTCTGATGTTTGGTCTTGTGGGGTTATATTATTTGCGTTATTAACTGGGAGATTACCATTTGATGACGAGAATATTAGAGATTTATTATTAAAAGTCCAAGCGGGGTCTTTCGAAATGCCCACGGAGATAAGTTTTGAAGCTCAAGATTTAATTGCTAAGATGTTGACGGTTAACCCTGAAAAAAGAATCAAGACCAGTGTTATTTTAAAGCATCCTTTGTTAAACAAATATCCAATTCCTAATGAAGATTTAATTAGTGTCAAAAGTTTACCTCACCCCCAAACTGCTTACAAATCTTTAGGATCTATCAAGAATATTGATAAGCAAATTCTTCAGAATTTGACGATTTTATGGAATGATAGGTCTCAAGAAGACATTATCAATTCATTATTAACTAATGGTCAAAATCCAGAGAAGACGTTCTACGCCTTGTTAATGAGATATAGACATACTCAAGATGATGACAGTCTTGCCAACAATAGATCTACCAGTTTTAAACACAACAAGGCTTTGGCCATCAATGATGGATTTAACCCTGGGAATGGAAGAATTGTTGGTAGAAACAATTCTGTAAAAGGTACTCCTCGGAAAGCAAGAGCCAGTCAAATCTCTGCTTCTTCATCCCGTCATAGACCAGTTCTGTTCCAGTATAAGAATGGAGTTAGAACTAGTATGATTAATACCGGTGGGAGAATTTCCGCTTCTTCTAGTGTGCAAAATTCTCCTTATAAAACTTCTCCTTATAAATCACCAAGAGCATCTCCTAGAAAATATGGCTACAATAATAATTCTCCTTATAGAGGGTCTCCCAGAAGATCTCCATATAAAGCTAATAATGCTAATGATAGCTATTCTTCAACTCCACCAGCTATCCCTAGAAACATTTATAATGAAATTGTTTCAGCTCAAGGCAATAACGATAATAGCAGCAGCAGTGAAACAGAAAAAATGCCTGCTACTAAAACAATGCCACCTCCTTTACCCTCTAAAGATAGTATGGGCCATTACAAGAGAGTTCTGGTTTATAATGCCAAACATGGGCAACCAGATTTGATGGAATCAGCTAGTTTTTCTCCTACCAAATCTCCTGGTAAATCTCCCAAGAAGAGGAATTCTTTAATGAGATCCATGTCCAAGAATAGGTTGTCTAAGAGAAAGTCTTTAAGGGCCTCTATGTCTGGTGGTTTGAAACGTAATTCTATTACCGTCAAATTGTTGTCCACGTACGCTAAATTGGCTGGTGAAACTGATTGGGAATATATGGACAAGCAAACAAGAAGAACATCTGCCACTTTTGCTCAGCTCTGTGATAAGATCTTCAACCAAGAAGATTACGATGAAGATGAAGAGAAATTGGTAGATGAAGAAGAGAAACAAGCTAGAGAGTATGAACGGTTAATGGAGATTGAGAGGAAAAAGCATGAAGCCGAATTAAGAGCTAGAAAAGAATTGGCCAAACAAAGAAAGAGACAAAAGAGAAAGTCATTATTGTCTTCTAAGAAACTATCTATTCTCATTAAAGATGATACCAACAACTCCGAGAGCGAGATAACGACTGATTCTAACGAGCTAAATCAACCTAAGAGACAATCTAAATTAGCCCAGGGAACTGGATTAAGAGCTATTTCTGAAGGAACTGGTAAAGACAGCAGAAACGATGAATTGACAGCCGAAGATATCGAAGGGTTCAAAAAGAGATCCGTAACTCAACCGGTACCCAAAGCTAGGAAGAATCCCGTATTAACAAGAAGACCTGTATCAAGATTAGATCCATTATGGGCTGCTTATGAAAATGAAGAGTTAAACAGAGCCAAAGACGCTTTGGATGCTGAGTATAATGATACTAAAAGAAGCTCCAAAGCTAAGAAGAAGAGCAATAGAGAGTCGATGTTGTCAGGTAATAATGCCGATTACAAAAGATTATCTAAGCAGTACAAATTACCAGAATATGAGATGGAAAGATCCGATTTAAGTGATGAATATTTATCGGAGATCAGAAAATCTCGATTATTGAACTCTCAATTGAACATTAATGGCATTATCAAAGGTGGTAATGACCAACAAATTGAGATTCCTAAGAAGAACCAGAGACCAAAGACCAAAATTGGCGATGTTAATATTCCTAATGTCACCAGAAAGTCGAGACACTTCACCAATTCGAACAAGAGATTATCAGTGTTATCTATGTATTCTACCAAGGAAAGTTACCATGACTTGAATTCTGTCATTCATGATGAGTCTAACAAAGAAACCGCTAAAATGCCTTATATGAGAACCAGTTTTGCTGACAGGTTGGACAGAGCTGGATTGCCAGATACTCTTGAAGATGATGACGAAGAACCTTTGGATGAAGGATCTATAATGGACTTTGATGAACACTTGGCCAACAAAAGGTCGAGCTATTATGCTGGTGGTAGAAGCAATACCGTCAAGAGATATTCTAAATCGAACAGACCTGTGTCTGATTTGCCTGATTTGCCCGGTATTTCTGGCAAGGACAATAAGGGTGTAGATGAAACTTTTGCTACCAAAGCTGACAAGAGAAGAAGTAAACAGAGTCAAAAGGGTAATGATAGAGACGATGAAGATTATTATGGAGGGTTGTTGGACCGTGATGATGATTATGAAGAAGAAGAAGAAGAGGGTCGTCGTGGAAAGGGTAATGGATTACTTGATAATGAAGATGAGTATGAAGAGGGAGAAACCAAAGTGTTTGAGAATATCAAATTGCCCCCTACTAATGGGAAAGCTGATAGCAGATACGCTAAAGAAAGTAGAGGTGAAAACAGAACCAGCAAGAAGACTAAATCGATGCAACCAAGCGCTGAGTCGATGTTATTACCAAATATCAATGATCTTCCAACCGGAACTAAATCAAAGCCTAAACCAAAACCATACACTTCAAAACCTTCAGAATCCACTCGGAAACCACAGACTCTTGCTAAACCAAGTTCTAGACCCTTGGAGGATACGACAAATAAGCCGGATCAAAAGAAGAACAAATCGATATTCCGGAAATTGTCTTGGGGAACCAAGAAAACAATGGAGGATAATCCTCAATTACCATCACCTGCCAATTCCAGAGATCATTCCTTCGAAGACAGAAAGCCTCATCAAAGACAGAACTCCTTCTTCAGATGGTTTTCATCATCCCATTCTGAAGAAGATACTACAGCATCTGAGATCAGAAGATTTAAAACCATTTTACCTAAGCATGAGATGTCTACAGCCTTATTTGCTTTGTTGAACTCGTGGTCAAACTTTGGGTTGAAAAACTTGAAGAACGACACCTATGCCTACATTATAACAGGAGCCATCTCCAAGCATAATGCCTTCAATTTGAAAAGTTGTAAATTCAGAATAAAGGTCAATCCACGGGATATGAACCAGAAATCTGAAATTGTTTGTGCTAGAGTCAACGGGTCCAAGGTCACTTCCACCACATTATTTAAGGAGATTGAAAAAGTTTTGTGTAAAGAAGGGGTCATGGATTCGTAGGGGTCTAGCTTTGTATATTTAACGTTTTTATTTTTGTATATTTCTTATATTTAATTATAGGTTGTTTTTACTAGAGTTTAATTAATACACAATTCCGTTTATTGATGTACTTCATACTCCGCTTCAGACCCGTCTTCAATCACTAACACGATTTTCTGATTGGTTTGTTTTTGTTCTGGTTCCTGGACTTTTACGGGGTTCGTGAGAGAGGGTCCAACCGATTCGGGTTTATCTCCAATTCCCCATTGCGTTAACATGGACAAGAACCCCGAAGCTAGGGCCATTTCTTTGTCAATTTGAGACTCGTCTACCAACATTTCAAAATCGAATTTGAACGGTCTCATGAGCTTTACTTTAGCGATTTTATACTTGTTTTCATTGGAAGGATCATTAAGTGCCTTTTCTAAATATTTGGATCCTAGCTTCCAAGTGTACTTGTATCCATCCTTCAAGAAGAAATGCTGACCCCTCGGGCTACTCTTTATGGTTCTAAATCCGATGTTTTTGGTCGTGTGACTTTGGATTGACTTACCAAAAATCTTGTTTCTGATAGTCACAACCTGTTTTCGATCTGGAAAAGTATACATAAACCACACGGAATCTAAAGTAGAAAGCCGTTCGATTGTATAGATTACAGTTCCATCGGAGTCAAAAACATTCACCAACCGTCGGTTATCCTTCCAAAAGCTTCGAACATAGTATCTTTTAGGAGAATCGGTTAGGGGAATAACATTGGAGCTAGAGATATTGAATTCAAAAATATTTTTAAGATTTAGCAGACTGAGAATGTATCCAACAGTAGTGGTACCAACAAGAACTCCAGAGTTTGCAAGACTATGTATAAAAAGCATTTGCAAAACTAGCAAGACGAACAAAAGTATTTGTGATAAATTTTGCAGCCACAAAAAATGCTGCAATTGCGAAATCGATAAAGTCTCCCTTGTAATATAGAAGTAAATGCTTACAACACAAAGCTTGGATCGAAATCAACACGTTGAAGCTTGAGTTCTAGGTTGGAGAGGACATGAGAATGCTTAAGAAATCTATGGCGAGTTAGTTCAGCTGTCAATGGCGAAAACAGAACATCTAAATATCAGAAAATATTTCTTAAGAATCACTGGTTTCACTTTCTCAAAGAGACACAACAAACTACTACAGAACAAAGAAGATTTGAAACGGTTGTGAAAATTTATATAGTACTATAAACTTATAGTTAAGAAGTAAATTGAAGAAAACTAGTAAATCTGCCACACATCCTCACACCCATGACAAAATTTAGAACATGCCACCGATGCGGATAATGGATAATCCGATACCCCAATCTTTTCATCAACATATTCATCAGCAAAATTATCTTTACCTCTAGCCATGGCCCCTACAAACACACAGATACTTTCATCTTCATCCAAAGTTTCCACATAATCTTGAACTCTTCTTACCTTAGCATCGAATGACAACGTGACTTTCCTACACTTTATAGGTAAATGATCGGTTATAGGATTTTTAATAACCTTTAATAATCTTTCCTCAGAGTTTACAGATCGAATACTCAATTTATGTAATAATTGAACCATTAACCCACTGAACCTTTTGAAAGTTCTTGGGATTCTTACCGAAGGGTTAATCTCGATTAATACTCCTCTGGCCGTTTGTATATATACTTGTAACTTTCCTGCTTTATTTATAGGAGAATCCAATAATGTTAACAAACATTGGTGAGTAATATCGGGTCTAGCTTCCGCTATATCTCTTCCCATCTTTTTTAACAATCCCTGGTGATCATCACAATTCAAAAGAGCGTATTTATCGCCTCCAGAGTTACTGGAGTTGATTTTGTGGGTTTCAAGACATGCTTGTGATAACACTACTATTAATCTCTGAGTATTTTTGTCCTTAGAAGTGAGGGCTGTTGGTTGCACTGGCACTAAAGATGCTGGCGGAACTTTGGACCCATTTGTCGTAGATTCACTTGTAGTTTCCTTGGTAGTGGATTCCTTTGTTTGGTCTTTGGAAACCTCTTTCTTAGCTTCTGCCATCTTTATACAGTTTTATAGTCTTCTCTACTCTTCTCTTTTTCATTTTTTTTTCACAGTCGTGCGCATCGGGGCCCACATCGCGGAATCATCGCGGCGGGTGGCTCCGGTGGCCCTAAATGTGGAGCTACGCGGTTTGATGTTATCTGCAACATGAGCTTTGACTTTTCAGACGATGAAGAATTTCTAGAGAAGGTTAGGGAAGTCGAGCGAATTGAACAGCAGCTGACAGCACAAAACCCTCAAACTCTCCGACAAGCTGGCCAGAATGTTGCTCAATTTGACCCTAACACACAAACATCAGGAGCTAATGGTAACCCGAGTGAACAAATACAAGGTGCTGCAACAGACAACTCATCGAGTGCTTCCAATGGAGAGTATGACTATTCTAAGCTTCCAACGCAGATACGGAATCGGTTGTACCAGGCGGACGGAGAAATCTCCATTTTAAGAACCCAACTCAATGAAGCTAAGCAACAGAATCATGAAGATACCGTCAGGCTACGGGCTCATTATAGTCAGAGTAAGGATTCTATGGAGGAACAAGTCCGGGCCCTAAGGATGACAATTGAGAGAATCGAGGACGAGAGGAAGTTTTTAGAGAACCAACTTCGAAGCACAGCCAAGCGGAGGAGAATTGGTGGACCTATTTCTGGAAGCGTAGATAGAAATGAAGTTGGTGATGGAGTTGGAGCTGGGACCGTTTCTGAAATTGAAGGTCGTCACGTTGGAGCCAACGCTGTTCCTAGCTCCGGTAGTGCAACCAGTGGAGGATCAGATATGTCTTTCGTAGAGACCAAGATCATCCGGATTCAAAACGACGTGTCTCTTTTGACAGATTACATTTCGAAATTAAGCATAAATGGAAGTCAACGAAAAGTTATGGACTATTTGAGCAGAATTTGTATCAGCAGATCCATAGTTGTTAATGGAGTGGAATTCAAGCCAAAAGTTCCATTGTCAAGTATTATCCTAGAATACCTTATTCTGAACAAAGATCTACGATTGGATGTGGTTTTAGAGGAGTTCTGTCTGATTATAGGATCCCTAATCGAGCAATTGGTACAAACCAATGTGATTACGTCTGTTCCATTCTTGATTGCTATTTTGCACGGGATCTTGGAATTCAAACCGTTGGCTATCACGGAAGTGGTTATCACTTCTCTAACGGGAATTGCGGTGAAAATTGTCAATGAGTATAAATATATGTTGAATAATGATGATACCGAGTTATTCAATTATAATAAGAACCCTCAACAATTGCTACTTGAAAAGTTCATCTTGATTTGTTTAATGGATACTATCGAACGATTAATGATCTTAAGTAGCAATAAAAAACAATTGCTGGAACAGTTGTTTTATAATTACGGAATTGAAAAATTGATTCGGCAGTTACTTCCTCGCTACTCCGAGGCTTTGATAGATATAAGCCAGATAAATATTCTTTACAATATAGTAGAGATTCTTAACAATTTTTACGAACAGGTCAACGGCGATGATCAGGAACCCCATACATTGTCCCAAACTATCTCGCAAGCCCTAATCAAGATCAATTTATTGGAAATCCCTATAAAGGAAGACTTCAAGTTCTATGGCTTGAACAGATGCATTGGTAATAATGAAGATTTCAAACGCATAGATAGTCTAATTCCAATCACTGAGAATGAATTGGGTACTTTGATTGTTACCCTACCTAATCCAATAGCGCCAGATTTAAGAACTAACGTCGAAAGCTATGATATTAAATACAATCACGAATTCCATCATTTGCAATTGAGATTAGCCATTAGCAAATTCATCGAGAACTATTTAATCAACACCATGGATATTGCTTTGTTAAAAGATAAGGAATTGACACGATGGATTACCAAAATCATCAACTTCGAACAATGTTTGATGGTAAGAAGCCCCAGATCTCCGTTGATATCTTTACGAATAGAGATCATTTCCAGTCTAATAAGGAATTTAAACTACTTGTTCAGTACCGATAAGAGCCAGTTGAATGAAATCTTCGATACTTACACCTTAAATGAGTTGGCTATAGGACTACTGATTGTTTCGTTCGGAACAGAAACCAAATTAAATCAAATGGGTCAAGACATGCTAAAGCATTTAAGACAACAGAATTATAACCTTGGAGTTTTCAATGGTACCAGCGAGTCAATGGCCCGAAACTCCGCTAATATTACAATCGATCAGCCCGACAAAACTCATCTAGCAGAGGCAGAAAGCGACTATCCCAACGGATTGGAATTCGCATACGATACAGAAACCGTAGAACTAGCCAGAGACATCTTAAGGTATTGTGTTAGTAGTGAGCTGGCGGATGATTTGTTCTACATCATGAATGAATACGATGGCAGCTTGAGTGACGAATTCGATGAAATGGATATAGTGGTATAATGATTACATAAAATTTTTATTGATGATAATTAGCTTAATCTAAACAAATTATTGAGTTTGGAATCCGTTCTTGAATCTTCTGGAAACGTGTTTCAAGTAAGACATACGACCAGTACCGGTAGTTCTTCTTCTCTTAGCTTTGGCACCCCAGTTGTATTTTCTCATTTTAGCAGCTGGGTATCCACAAGAAGCACAAGTTTTCTTTTGGACATGATAAGCTCTTTCACCACATCTGTTACACAAAGTGTGGGATTTGTTGTGTCTTTTACCTAAAGATGGAGTACCTTCTATAAAAGGCGTTAGTATAGTGCTTTGAAATAGACTGTGATTTTGTAGACCTGTAGTTGTGTGGAAGTTAAAGAATTGTATGGAGGGGAATGAATGGAATTATAGGAGCTCTGGGAAATGCTCTGAGAAATTGCATGGAACATCAGCAACAAGAGTAAAAGGAATGTAAGCTTTACACAAGTTACACATAAACAGTGCATCATGTTTACTTCACTCATGCTTCATTATACTTATTCGATGCTCTTCATTGCGTTCAATAAATGTCATCTCATCTCTTGCTTAAAACACCCTGTGTGTCAACAGTCTTTACATATTTGGGTCCACTCAACAGTCTTACATAGGTGAGCCACCAGTTTACCTGGAGACCTTATTAAATCTTTACATACTACCCATGATTAATTATTGTATTGATGATATAGTATAATTTTTTTTTCAGTGAAATTTTTCAAGCCAGTGCGGGAGCATCACAAAGTGACACAAAAATTGTAGTGTGGTCACCAACAGTCACAACCCTCACTCGTCAGGTGATAAGATCGTGGGCTCAGACGATAAAACATTACACAAAAACGCGAATGGTTGCAAATGATGTAAATATCACAATCGTGTAGCCAAACAAACATATGAAGCAGTGATAGATCATCTATTTTCTTCTTTGAACTTACATTGCTGTGGTTAACTATGTCGTTTCAGTTTCTTCCTTCGTCGCCTTTGAGAGAAGGTGACAAAGGGCATGATCCCTTTGCAGCAGGACCTAAGAAAGGGGAAGATACCAGAGGCCGTGGGAGATTTGATACTCAAGTTCCCACGCCAAATCCCTCGTCTTCGCTTGCTAGATCGTCCTCACCTCACTATGAGTCGGAAGAACCAGAAGAACGTGATATCCCTCCCAAATTGACATTTGCTGTAGACAAGCCTGTGATGGAGAATATGGTGGATGCCGGGGTGAAGATTACTAAAGTGCCATTGAGTAAATCCCAATTGATCATTGGAAGATCTTCACAAACTTGTGATGTCTCAGTTAAAGATAAAGTGGTTTCACGGAATCACGTGAAGGTTCTTGTTGAAGACAACCTGCTTTCTATCGAATGTTTGGGGCACAATGGGTTTGGAATAACTATTCCAAAACGTTGTAGTGCTTCTAAGTTGCTGAAAAATGTGTATCAATTAGAGGAAATATCCACTCCTATATCAATGGAAGAGTTGAGAAGGATCAATGCCGAGTTGAATAACACCTCTATAAGGATTGGATACAATTCTACCGAATTTTTGGTCAGACACCATGAGTTATTGAAAATGCCTAAATTTCACAATATTGTCATTGAAATAAAAGACAACTTGCTTCTTGTCAATCCTAATTTCGATAATGAAGAAACCGAAGATGAATTACCCGTAAGACTATATAATGCCCCTCCTCCTAAAGATGCTAATGATAACGAAACTCCAGTAAAGAATGATTCTATAGTGCCATCCACTCCTGTTAAGACGGCTTTCAAAATCACATCAGAAGAGTCTACACCTCTTAAGAAGTTTGAAAAGGCTTCTTCTGTTGGGGTAAGTGATAAACCGTCGTCGATTTTGGCCGACAAAACTAACACTGCCCATAAACAGTTCAACAAAGCTCAATCAGAGAAACCAGCTACCAAAAGAAAGAAGACAGAGAGAGTACACTTTCAACTACAAGATGAAGCACAAAAACCCGATCCCAAATCACGGACCGCTACTCCGGAGCCAGAAGTTAGCCTTGAGAATGTCGAGAACTTGAAAGAAATCGGAAATATTTTGGTTAATCATTTAGCGTTCTCGAGGTTGTCATCGACTCCAATGTCTATATTAAAGTCTATTAGTGGGAATATTAATGAATTGTCCAATGGTCAATTGAAAAAGATCTTGGAAACCACCAAAGCAATTGGAATTATTTCTAGACAAGGTAAAGATGCTGCCGGAAAACCGTTAGAGGAAGAATATTATTACATTCCTGAACAAGACGATGATACCGAGAGACCAAAGTTGGTGAGTAGTATAAAAGGCCACGGAGGAATCAGATCTTGTAGAAGAGTTCACAAGCAATACTTTTGGAGAAAACCAGCTCCAATCAAGAAAGATAAAAAGAATTAAGTCAGTGTAGATTATATAAACTAAATATATTACTTTATTTCAGTTTATATCGTTGAAAGGGATTCCGTACTCCAACTTTTCCCTTAGTTTCAACGGTTTAGGATTACTTACTCGTATATCTCTTTTAAACCACCACCATATTACAATCCCCATACAAAGTTGCAACACCCAAATACTAAATATCGCTACCACCAAATAAAGCTCTATCAACAAACCTTTGCTATAACCATCGATAATTTGATTTATATAGCGGGACAAGCTCTCCGAGTATTGGTCGATTCCACTGGTTTGGTTGGAAGAGTATTCCCGATAAGAGTCAGTTAACAAATCCTTGGAGATTAACGGTAGACTGATAGCAAAGTGATTTTGCAACCAATCTAAACCATCGGCCACCATTTGCAACTTCCGGGTAATCACACAATAAACGATGGAATTGACTGAAGAGTCAAATGGAGTTCCAGAAAATGGCTCTACTACCGTGTCATTCAAATTCTGTATGAAAGTGTTTATGGAAGTGCTGAACTCCAGAGATATCGCTGTGAAGTCTCCAAATAGTTCTTCGTTTAGCTGAGCTTGCTGAGCAGTAATGAATTTGTTGGTATCAATCACAAATAAATCAGTATTATGACTAGAAGACAGTAACACCAGAGCCCCTACATCCTTACTGAACCCCAAGGCTCCATCATCACTAGCAAGTGCATGTTTAAACCCAGTCAACATAATATATTGCAACAAAATCATAAGGAACCCCGATAAACTAAGGAGAAACAAATCCTGGGAATAGGAAGATCCCAAGTAGCTAAACAACCAATAAATATTGGACCAATTTGTGTTGCCCGGTCGTCTTTTATTGGCCCATTTATGAACATAGTACAAGAAGTTGTTATAGTACACATTCAATATATTTAAGATGGTAAACTCTGATTGGGTGTTCAAATTCAAGTTACTCAAGCTCACATACAATTCGTACTTCCTCTTCCAGTGACAGTACTCTTGAAAAGCAATGAATCCCACAACTAAGATAGATGAAATCACCATAACAATAAGAATAATCTTGAAGCAATCATCAATGTCACTCTGGACACTGTTGAAGAAGTTCTCTGTGTCCAAAGAAGTTTTTGAGTGCACCATAGCATTTCCGGGTGTAGACGAGTTTGTTATTAAAGTTGTGTTGGTGGTGTTAGTGAAGTTAGCAGAACTATTTAAGTTAGTAGTGTTGCTCGTGTCACCGCTTAACGGTATTGTTGAGTTAAGCTGAGACAATTGTAATGGCTGCGAAAAACCGGTGGACTCATTGATAGAAACCAACAATTTCTTCAAAGGCTGCGAGATCAAATCGACTGAATCCAGTTCCAAGGACCCGAAGTCTGGCACCTTGGACTCCAACTGATTCAAATCGTCAAATACCGACAGTGGTAGGCTGACATTGTTTAGAGCAGTAATAGAACTGTTGATATTTTGCACCCAATTCTTTGTGTCAATTAAATCGTCACTATCGTCTCCCCCGAAGAAACTGGCGACCAGATTGATACCCCCAGCTAAATTATCAATAAAGGATGAGACTCCACCCAAGGCATTGGACATCACTAAAGTTGAAGCTTTAATGATATCGTTGATTATTGTCAATACGTCATTTACTAACTCAAAGCCAAAGGAGATAAACCCATCTATCAACTCGGTAAACAAGCAAATGAAAGTTCCTAAGAATATTTCCACGATAAACTTCACCACATTCAATAAGATGGTGATCAAAAGAGCAATGAAGGTGATCCACTGCAACTTCATGCTATTAATGTTATCAATGACAAGCCGGTTGACCAATTTCGAGTAATAGTGAGGCATATCGAGAAGCTGGTTGTTTAAATCAGCTAACTGGACCAACAACTGATCAAAATACTGGTGAATTTCATCGAGGGACTGAGACAACGCCCTTTTAAAGAGATACAACTTGATGATTATCACCACAAGTATGAGAGTATACTTGTTGTACCAAATTTGAGTCAATTGGTCTTTAAAGTTAAGATAGTTAGGAGGTTCATACATTGTGTAATGAAGTATATAGCTTCCAAACACAAATGTGGTACCGCCATATAAATACACATTTCAAAGTGGTAGATAAGCTAAATAATAATTTGTTTCAGATCTTGTTTCATATAAGATCTGCAGTGCAGCATGTATGCACCTTATTCCCAAACGGGAACGATACATGCGAGTTGATGGGTAAGAACAGTGAAGCCGGCAGGTGACAACAGGCGAAATAGAGGCAGACGACATAAGACACTATGGGTGTGGTCCAGAAACAGCCTTTTGCAAGGTGGTGTAAGCTAGTGTGGGTGGTATTGTGTGATAGTGTACGAATACGTGTCTGCACCATTATCATAGGACGCGAATAAAACTTGAACAAAATTCAATTGATAGATAATCAACCACATCTAAACATGTCAGATCAACCAAAAGAAGAAAAATCAGACACTCATATCAACTTGAAAGTTAGTGACGGTACCGCCGAAATTTTTTTCAAAATCAAAAGATCAACCCCAATGAAAAGATTGATGGAAGCTTTCTGTAAAAGACAAGGGAAGACCATTGACACATTACGGTTTTTAGTCGATGGGACCAGAGTTGGTCCTGACAACACACCAGATGATTTGGATTTGGAAGATGGGGATTTAATCGAAGCACATAGAGAACAAGTGGGAGGAGGTTATTAATAATAATGACTGAGTGTTGTGTGTGTATAGTATGTAGTAAATATAAAAATACAGAGTATTGAGTGGCGTAAGGCACAGGAGCAGACAAAGACTAGACTTAATAGATGGAAAATATACACCATGTATCAAAAGGCAAAGCATGGGGTAGATAGCTCAAATAGGGAGACACAATAGAAATATAAATAGATTCACAGAATGGAGTAAGATAATGATATTAGATAAGAATTATTGATAAATAGCACTAAACCTCAGAATAGGGGCGAATGAGTGAATGACTAAAGGCGTGGGAGGGAGAAGGGAGGAAATGAGAGAAAGGAGTGGAGCCGTAGAAACCTTTAGAAAACGAGGCAATAAATACCGAGAAGAGCCAAAAAGCAGCCCATTAACATTAGCCCATAGTGAAGGAGTCCATAGTAAAACAGCTCATAAAAAAGAGCCCATAGTGAAACACCACAGTTAAAGTTAGTCCCAACTAACAGAAGCTTCCGCAGAAACTCCCACCAGAAAAACAAAGACGTAGGGCCCAGAAACATGGCTAGTCCAAGCGAGCAATATTCATGGTTCCTCGGAAGAAGGGAACTGCCCCAATGGGCCAGATCTGCTCGGAAAAATAAGGAACCTCCATGCAATGTCAGTTTGGCTAATATGATATCATATAGTCATTGCCCTCGGAAACTGTGAGACTATAAATACCGACCGTACCCCTATCAACAGTTTTTTTTCATTCATTTCATTAGCTTCCAAAATGTGTATGGCCGCTATTTGTAGTATTTGTCACCATAAATCATGGCAAGGATGTGGGAATCACATTCCTAGTGTCATGGATCAAACCCCTAAATCTAATTGGTGTACTTGTGACCATTCAGATGATACTGAAGATTTAACTTATCCACCAAAAGCTGGTACTGGGTTTGCCAAAAAGACCACCCCCTGATTTCTTCATGTGATATCAATGTATGTAAAATATCCTTATTTATAGTCGAGCATGTAGCAAAAATATATTATAATCATTATCCTTCTTTTGATAGTGTGAGCTTTAGCTTATCTCGTAGAATCATATGCACCGACTCTACTTCCATCACGGTACCAGTGGATGGCCCTGTCTCCTCTTTGTCCCCTCTTTGTTCACCACACGCCTGGTGAATGACTCCAGATTTCTCGCGCCCAAACTATTTTTCTATTGTAGTTACCCCATACTTTGTAATTTTAGCTGTCAGGGATTCTTCATTGCCCTACAAAGTTTCTAGACCCCACACAAGGCCCCAACCACTTCCTTTGGTCACTCTTATCATAGATTCCTGATTTTTCATTTAATTCCTTCTCGACTCCACTGTTTCTCCCCTGTTGGTCCTCATCCCTCCATTTGTGTTAGCTGTGACAAATCCGCGCTAGGGTCTCGCAAGAACATTTCTTTCACGAACCATCATTCATTTTGAACGAAGAGTTCGATAGTGTTGCTTAGAGGAGCTGCTTGATTTGTTAATCGTTTTTTGCAGCGCTGTTGCTGATTTATATTAGATTGTTGATTTTGACTTGTTAGGTTAACGCAACTATTCTTGATTTTGTGAGCGTAGCTGTTAAAGTTGTCTTAATTTTGTTAGCACATTGTTGTTTGTTTAATTTGCTATTAGGGCCCGATGATGAATCTTAATCAACCAGATTTCCTCAACAACTCCGGTTCGGACGCTAAAGAGCTGCAAAGGCCTCCGGGGTTGTCTGACGATAAGTTCAAATTGCCTCCCAACTCCAATCCTATAAACTTTGGTCCAGCCTCTCAAGGGTCCAAGTTTAATGATATTTTGTTCCAGAAACTTTCGAATTTGGATCCATCCCAACAGAATCCTTCATTATCTCCCACTGCCAATGGAATTCCTTATGGACATGCGGATTTAGAACATTATAGATTTGATGGTACTGGGAAGAAAAGAGACGACGATGACGCTAGAAATAGCATCAGTGACAATGCCAGTATCCATAGCAATGCTACTTCTGGCACCAA
Organism: Yamadazyma spencermartinsiae; assembly: GCA_030582355.1. Taxonomy (NCBI): domain Eukaryota; kingdom Fungi; phylum Ascomycota; class Pichiomycetes; order Serinales; family Debaryomycetaceae; genus Yamadazyma; species Yamadazyma spencermartinsiae. The sequence continues at coordinate 112,357 of JAKTXB010000018.1, read as the reverse complement.
TAATAATAATAGCCAATTACCGTTGACTTCTCCTTTGGTAAATCCATTTTCTCCTCAAATGATACCATTCAATAATAGACTTGATAGCTTCAATTTGCCTCTGGAATTACAAGGGGGAGTGGGTAATATCAGTTCCAGAAGGCCCAGTTTTGCAGCTGAGTCATTCACCAGATCTATGGACTATCCTTATTTGAATTTAAACCAACCATTACCTCATTCTCAAGGAAATAAGCCATCAGTGATTCCTGAATCTCAACAGGAACACGAGCCCACTTCTGGTAAGAACAATATGAATCTTGCTCAGTATGCTAGCTTGAATAATTACTCAATGAATCAGTTGAGTGATAACTTCGAGAACTTCAATTTGAATTCCAATTTCAACGATTTCCAAAGCAGAAGACCCAGTCAGTTGGTGGACTTTTCTCCCGATGCTTTCAACTACCAGATGAATTTAAATCCCATGAATTTCTCTCAACCGATGATGAATCGACCACAGCAGCCCGGTCCTACAAACCCCATGAATATGGGTCACAATAGTAACCCCAGCCAACACTCGAGCCAAAGCAACCAACAGCTTCCACCGCAACATCAAAATCAGAAGTTCAATCAAATGGGCCATTATAATCAAATGAATCGGATGAATCAGGCGAACAACGTACAAAGTAATGGTACCAACAATAGTGGGAATGTTAAGTTGGATAATGGGCTTGTGTTAAAAGACCAATATTTGATGGCGTCCACCGATTTGAAAAACTTGTTCAATAAGACAATCAAGTATTTCCAAAATGTGGATTTAGCTAATGAAATTTTGAATGATATGAAGACATTATTGACCAACCCTAAGATCCTAAAGTTGGTCACGTTTGTAAAGAACTTGAATAACTTAACTTTCAACCATAAGATTTTGTGTTTGGTGTTAAATAAGAATGGGAAGTTTGACTTATTATCGTATCCTAACAATTCCAATATTTTTTTACAGAAGAACGATTTGGTTATAGTAGATGGTGATAGAGGCAAGGATTTGGTAATGATCTTGGAGCCGTTGATAGATTTAAATTTTGCCATATTGTTCAATTTCTTAAAAAAGATCGAATACTTAAAATCCTTGAATATAATCGATGATGACCAACAGTATAATCATACAAACAATAGTAAGAAGTTTGGGGGTACTCATTCTACCAAATTGAACGCTTCAGTTATTGTAAATAATCATTCCAATGAAGATAATGAGTTCATTATTACTTTGCCTACCAAGCAAGTGTTAAGATTTGCTACCCCTAAAGAGATCCACAAGATCAGTGGGAAATTTTTGGAGGAGAAAAAGGCGTTTATCACCTGCTATAATAAGATTAAAGAATTAAACTTGTCTAATGATTTACAGTTAATTAATGTGGAGTATCAATCTGATTTCAAAAAATTGATATTTTACTATTACGCCAACTTCAAGAGAATCGACTTTAGAGGCTTAATCAAGGAATTATTCAAGATATATAAGACGAGAATTTGGCTCTGTGCCGTGTTGCCCCACGATAATCCCCAGGCAATCATGAACAATAAATTAACCACCGGTGATTTACCTCCCTTGAACAATTCTGTTCCACTAGAATATAATTTGTCAAACGACCAAATATTAGATTTCTCCATCGGCCAATTCGATAAGTTGCCTAATCCTAATTATTTCCACTCCAGGAATTTCAAGAATCTAGTAGATTTGTTGAAGGTAGAAATAGAAGGTCCATTCTACGGGTTCAATGATTTTAGTACGGGTACTAAACCTGGAGACTCCATGTATAACCAACAAAAAGCCGCCGATGCTACTAATGATGCTAATGCTTAATGGTTAATGTAACACTATTTACTTCTTTATTTTGCTGTTTTTGTTTGGAATAGACTTTAGATCCATTTATACAATCTAGATATCCCCTGTGCACCAACTAATAGACCCTAAAAAAAGTTGTTTAGTTAATAGATCTTTTTATGTTATACACTAAATATACAATCTTATCTAATTGTCGTTATCATTATTTTATTATATTAATCTTTTTTAAGATTCAATATCTTGTTAAAATCATCCTCGTCAATCAAAGACTTGTTCTCTACGCTTACAGCAGACCCGTTATCTAAATTATAAACGGCGCTGTTATCTCTATGTGGATTGGATTGTTGATCGGGACCTTGAACAATAGTATTAGTAGATTCATCTTCATCATTAAGCGAGTTCAAAACATTAGTTCTCACATCATTAACAAACGACCATATACTCGATGATACTGCCTGCATCATATCATCTCTATTTCTTGCCGGTCTAACTTTGTCCGAATCCGTCAAAGTGGCATCTCCTTCTACAAACTGCTCTAAATTAATCGTGTCATTCTTACTGGATTTCCCCTTCAAAGGCGACAGAATAGAGCTGGTGCTAGAGCTGGAATCCTCCGATAATCTAGGATTGTGATCCTTCCGGTGGGGATGAAGGGACTCTTGTTGGCGCTGGGGAATCAAGGATTTTTCAAATTCATTTTGAAGCATAGTATCGAACTGCTGAATCAAATTCAATGGCTTCGATAAATTACTCCATATGCTGCTAGATCTATCGGGCCCTGATTCACCACGAGGGGACGTTTGGTTCCCCACTTCTTGATTTTCATTATTCAACGATAACGTTCTTCTTCGACTTCGTTTTGTACTAGCTATAGCTTCATCACGAGGGTTACTATTTTGACGAGGTCGATGATGTTGTGACCCATTCAACTCATTATAAAGCAGCTTTTGAATGATTTCTCGGAGATTATGGAGTTGGCGTTCACTGGAACTCAATTTGGCATTCAAATTAGATATACTGTCCTTTAGTTCCACTATACTCATTTCTTTAAGAGCCAAAAGCCGTAACTGCTCTTCGATATCCAAGTTCATAAGCTCTTTACTTGAAGGCAAGGAAACTTCGTATTTAAGATCCTCAGGACCTCGAGGTGAGCTAACCCGAGTTTCAGGAACCTGGGGCAACGGATGGGTCTGAGAGCTGGAATTGGACTTATTTCTGGTATGAGAATAAGAATTCGAATGGCCATGGTTCGTGGTCAGTTCCTGACCGAATTCCGAAACATGCTGCTGCCTTGGACTTACAGACACTGGAGATACGGCCAAGTTCAATCCAATCCCTTTGGACCGCACAGAGTTGGCCCTACTTAAAGGAGTCCTTTTGTGTAAATGTAATGGCTTATCAGGGGTTGTATCACCGTCACTCATTGGGAAAACACAGCTTTCAAACACTTGATCAAGCTAAGCAACCAGATAAATGTCTATGGAAATAGAAAAAGATAGAACAAAAATGATATATAAATATACTGCCCTATCTATCTATATATACAAATGCAATCTAAGCTCTTTAAATTATCATAAGCGCGCAGTCGCGAATCAAACTATTTATATAAAGACGAGTCTCCTCCTTAAATCGTTTGACAGTATTCCCAGAGCTGCTAGAGTGTAACAGACAGTAAGACCAGTGTACCATAGAGTGTTTTTCCGTTAGAAAATGAAATTGGATCAGGTGGACCCGGCGGTTAAGAAATGGGTCAAGTGGGTGGTGCTTTTACTAGTATTGAAAAGAGACAGACCGCTCCAGTGGTCTAGTTTTATAGCCTTGAACCCTATTATCAAGAAACTCGTGATCAAAAGTAAAGTGTTTGGTCAAAAAGATCACGAGAGCAGGTTGGTGTATAAAGTATCCAATTTAATCAGCTCTGGAATCTTCTTTACTGCTATTATAGACAATCCTGCTATCCCAGCTGATTATGGAATTGTATACATTTTTTCTAGTTACATGGCAGAACTAAACCCTCCGTCGTATTCGCAGATCTTGGTTTCGCCTTCTTGGTCCCGTTATTTCAAATTAAGTTATTATCAATCGGATAAGCTTAGAAGGTTGTACAACGAGAAACATTACATTATCTTTCCGCTATTGTTTGCACAAATCTTGTCGAACTATTTAACTCCAACCAGATTGAAGTTGAATCAAAGATATTTGTCGTCGTTTATCAAAACCCGGTTTTTGAACCCCATCTGGATCAATTATACCTTGGCTATCAATCACCAATCTATTAACTGGCTTCAATTGATTCGGAACTATTGTTATCATAGTTTAGCCTTGATGGCATTTTTTGGGTTGACCACCTTCAAAAAGAGAATCTTGGATCATTATTATGAGATGAAACATAAGGTTTATAACGCCAATGATTCAAAGACTTTCAAACAAGTGGTGATAAACTATTTTTGGTTTATCTTCCATAGAGCCAATTCCATCACCAATTTTATTTATTTACCCAACCTAACATCAATATTGTTGATTTCTTTAACGTCTCCAATGATTAAATATATCAACAATTCGGATCTGAAGAAGAATTACTTCAAAATTTACATCAAATTAATTGGAGTTATATCTGGTCTTGTGACCTTATTTGCCAATTCTCTTGATTTAATTCCCGCGTTTAAGTATAAGTTGACGAATTATGATGACGTCAATGTTCATGAAACAGAAAATATCCGGAGAATATCTGATAATTTCTTCAATGCCTTGAATTTGTATTTGATCAAATTGATGATTTTACAGAAATGGAGAATTATCAAGGAGAACCACCCGAGGTTTAGAGTCTTGAAGTTGAAGACTTGGAACCGGTTAGAGGTATTATTATTCTGCTTTGGAATTTACAAGTTGATGAATTTGAATGATTTCTTAAAGTCCACCAAGGGTAAGGACTATGGGTTAAGGGACAATTCATTGGTAAAGCTTATTGATAAGGTCATGTGAGACGGTATAACTAATTTGTTCTGTAGAGTATTTATTAATATAATCAATGTGAGGTGCACTACTAAAAGCTTCTAATTCATTCTAATCAACTTACATTAATTAATCTACACTAATTAATACTAATAACCACCAGCTCCTGGAACCGACTCCTTCCCCTTCAATTTCTTCAATAACGCAGTGAACCTGGTCTTTTCTCTATCTCCAGTGTTGGAGACTTCTCCCATGTCATCTACAATCTCATTAACTCTGTCCCATAAGGTCCCTCTCTTCAAAAATCCATCTCTCTTTTCTAAAAACGCTTCTTGTTCTTTCAAGATTTCTTTACTGTGTTGTTCTCTTTTGTTGTTGTAGTTATCATAAAAGTCATCAATGGTTTCCTGAGCTTTAGTTACAATCTCTTTCTTCTTTTTCTCATTGACGCTTTCCCGTTCTGAAATCTCCAAATCACGGCGTTCTTTCCATTCTTTTAATGGCTTAGACTCTCCTTCGAATTGTGGCTGGGAGGAAGAACTCTGGAACCCTTCGAACTCGTCTTCTTGTGCTGGTGCCGCTTGTTGGGGCTGGTCGTCGCCTACTTCGGGGAATTGCTCTTTAAAGTCATTAATTTCATCGTCGCTAGCTTGCAACACGTCACCATCTTGGTCAGTTTTGAATTCGTCACCGACCAATTCCTTTTCTCTGCTTAAGAAATCACTGTCATCGCCGTGGGAAGGGGCGTCGTCCACGTTATCTAATGCTGGGAACTTGTCAGCCATGGTTGTTGGAATGTTTAGAATGTTTGGTTGATTTGTGTGAACGATTATCGTTGAAATCATGAGGGTGGTGGGGGCGCGACCGCGAATGTTGCCGGTGCGAGTGGGGTGCTACGGCTGGTGCGGTTGTGGTGCTACAGTTGGGGCGAGTGCGGTGCTACCATTGGCGCCACCGCTTCCACCTCTTCATATTCTTATCTATGCTCCGCTGGTGTATTAGCACTAAATACTTCATCTATATAACAAGTTCATTCTTAGCTGATCTTTATTTCATACAACCTGATAGAAGTATCAGCACTTCCAACTGATAGTAACATCTTCTTGGAACTAAATTCCAAGGTGGAGATCTTATCAGCTGGGGTTATTTCTTTACCAAACGCTTGCAATAAACTGAACTCTTTGGTTTCGCTACTTAAATCAACTGTCAACAATTGAATCTCACCTGTTTCGAACCCAATAGCTATCAACGCTTTTGTCTCGTTAAGTAAAGTTTTGTAACAAGATACGGCAGTGATAACTCCGGAAAGCTTTAGACTGGCCGCTAAGTCAACGCTTTTTCCCTCTACAATGCTCCACAATTTGATTTGCTTATCCCGTCCGACGGTGATGAAAAATATCCCCAGCTCATTAGCTGGTACCCAATCACAATCCCATATGATTCTGGTGTGGGCTTTAGGATTTGTCTCTATCATCTCAAACTTTGCTTCAGCTTCATCTACTACTCTCCATAATATGAATTGCCTATCACGAGATACAGACAACAAGTATTCTCCCAGAGGAGAGAATTCTATGTTGGTCACGGTTAGATTGTGTCCCGGTAAAGTCTGTTCACATTGTTGATAATCATTGTTGACATTGAAGATCCGTAACATTCCATGTTTGGTAGAGTTGCTTCTACAAGCTGATGCTATTAACGCCCCATTTGGGGATGTAACACAACTGGTGATTTCATACCCATGTCCATACAATTTTTCCAATTCGGGGAACAAGGTGAATCTTTGTAAATAGTCTTCCAATGGTGGCGTAGTTAAATCCGTCAAGTAATCTTCCTTTTTGCCAGCGGTCTCTGGTTCTTCTTGTTGTTCGGCATCTTCTTGTTGCTGGGCTGCTTCTCCAGCTTCTAACTGCTCATTGGCGGCTTTGTTAGATAATCCCAATACAGGTAATGCAGCGGATTCGGGTAACGATTCTTTCGTTTGCACATCTACGTTGGATAATTTCTTTAATAATTTACTGATGGAATCAGTCATTTCAAACACACGTAAAATTTTTTCATCCCCTCCTGATACAAATTTGGTAGAAGTGATATTAGCAAGGCATATCATATCATAACCGTGGATTTGAGGTCTGGCGAATTCATGCCAGGTGGTAGCTGGTCTATCAACAGCCCAGGGTGCTATTAGTCTGGTTGTTTGATCTAGAGATGTAGCCATAAAATAATCTCCCCCTTGAGACCATACCATATCAGTTACTTCTTTATAAGGACCAGTGACACTCAAAACCGCTTCCCAGTTTCTATTATTGTTATTATCACTTCTATAAGCTCTGATAGATCCAGTCTTACCGTTAGTAAGAATATATTGATAACCATCTTGGATAAACCAATTGCAAGACCAGAATCCTCCCGAGGCTCCAGTAGCAGTAGAAGCCCCTTTAATAGACAACTCTCCTAGTCTGCTAACGCAAACCCAGATCCCCGACTCATGATCCATTTCCCAAATCATCAAAGCGGTATCAGCACTAGACGACAACAATTGAAGCTTTTTGTTAGGATTTTCAGGATCCCTACACGAAGGGTGCCACGTTAAGCCTGTAACCCAATCATCATGCCCCATTATCAAAGCTTCAAAACTAAAAGCTGCTTTGGTGTCATGAATGCTAAACTTATACTGTTTGTTTGACAACAATATTAACTTGGAAGAATCTTCATCGGAATTGTCGATCTTGTCATTCAACCGTAATCTCCACAACCGAATGTATCTGTCTTGAGAACCACTGGCCAAAAGGTAGTCATCTTCGCTCTCTTTGATGAACGACAAACATTTGATCCAATCATCGTGTCCTGTTAAAACAGCAGACTGTTGGAAATCTAAAGTTTGGCCATCAGCAATTACAAAGCTGTAGATATATAAGTTGAAGTTGGTTCCTCCAACACTCAATAGAAACTTATCTGAGGAGATATCTTGTAATGCCAATGATAAGGGGAAAAACCCAGGTTTTATAGAGAAGCTGTGGATTTCCTTCCATTCTTCTTGAGAAAACCACAATTTGATATTTCCATCGGAGCTACCGGTGACAAAAACCTTGGAGTTCAATACAGAAATACAAGTAATAGACCCGGTATGGCCCTCAATCGTCTGGACTAATTTATAAGGAATACCCTCCTCTTCAGTTCTTTGCCATATATTAATGAGACAGTCTTCAGCACAACTCACTAAGTAGTCACTACCATTAATGAATCTTACACAAGTGACTTCCAGAGAATGATTTTTCAAAGTATAGAAAACACCTTTATGGTCTTTAGCAGTAGGGTTCCAAAGAGCTACTGTTTTCCCAGCTCCATAAGCAACCAAATTTTCAGTGCTGCTATAATCTACCACAAAGCTTTGCTTGTTGGCCCCTACAAAAACGGCCTCTTGATTAATCAGAACCGACATGGTTTGGTTATAATCAGTGAAAATTGAATCTACTCCGATGCTCATCGCATTTTTTTCCTAAGAATCTAGTGAACCGCGACTGGAGGCTATCAAACCATTAGTTGCAGCCAAAGCAAGCCTACTTAGATGATGCCGTTTTCAAAGAAATGAGAGAGTTGCTTAAGAACGCACACATCTAGATCTTTCAATAACAATTGTGGGCGATACAAAAAAGATTTGTATTACATCTTTCTATCAGCTCTTATGATGTTAGAGACAGAACTCCACCATCATATTTGAGATAATTGTTAGAGATTACAAGAAGAAGGTGGCATTGGAAGTATAAGTAGTATGAAGAGACTAACTAACATGGAACTAATAAGACTGAATCAATCTAAAATTACAAGATCAAGAACTCACAATAAGGAACACTAGACTAAGAACCAAAATAATTGAGATTAACTAGCGGAGATTAACTAACGGAGATTAATAACGAAGATGAAGAAAGCAACATGCCAGAGGAAGCAGAATATTCCCTTAATCGTAAGGCCAAGGGCCATTGATACCATAACAGAAGATGAGTTAAACGGATATTCTATACTCACAATACAGGGAATCCTAAGGTTTTTATAGTAATTGAGATTGCAGCCAAAAGAAGTGCACTACCCAACATCTACAATGTGCGACATTCTTACTGTGAGGCTGTCTCATAGTTAGCATTTAATAACCAAAGAAACGAAGTAACTAACACACTGAATACGAGCCTCAACATGGTGTCAGCGTATGTAGTTCCACAATAGATTCACTAAAATGTACTAACAAAAATTAGAGTAATATTGAATAGTAATGCCAATCCTGAGTCTATTACTCAATTCCATGACGAATTGTCCAACGAATTGCCAGAGCTTAAAGGAAATTGGAACTTTAGTTTCAAAATATTCCGAAACAACCCATACTCCATTGCCCCAGAATTAGCGGAAACTACTGATGTTTCTAAGGAAACCAAGTTTTTGCATACATTATCGCCTCTGTACTTGAAAGACACCAGCATATGCCTCATAAATCAACGGTCAGTAGGGGTTTTCACGAACTTAATTGATGAAGAAGTAAGTACGGATAATGATGGGATGACAATTCCTAGTCTGTACCTTCATATGGGGGCCACCACCGGTTTGAATGATCCCTTTGATATGTTTAGTGCACACAAGTTACAGAGTCTATGGAGTTTGAAACAGAATATTCGAGGAGATGGTGGCCAAATATATGTATTGGAGAATGGGAACTTAACGATAAAAACGTCTAATATCTTTTTGCATGGGATTTTCAAGGGGTTATTGGTTGAAATAATTATGGACCATCCTAGTTTGGAAAGTAACCAAGATCCAGACTATTTGCAGAATTTCTTCCAGAATATCATAAATACTTATAAGATACCGCAAGAGAGGATAAGCTATGAGGTATTGGATACAAGGAAGCTCGATAAGTACGGAGATTTGTGTTTACAGTATTCTGAGATCTTGAATTTTTAGAAACACGCTTCATTTCACTTGTTTCATTATTTCACTTTTTCATTCTATTTTTCATTTGAATAGCTATACTGTGTCACAGTTGCATTCCTAATAGACTTGTACAAACCTGTCTGCTGACTATATACTCTGTATACTGTAACATTATATACAACTGAAGTCATCTCGCTTACATAATATCTTGATAATCCGCGCTGCTCATCTCAAAAAAAATTCAATATTCTACTAACACAACTATCATGGCTAAAAAGAACAGAGTTACACACAATAAACAGGCCAGAGGAGTTCAAAGACACAAGGAGCAGCAGAAATTGCAGCAACTTCAGGAAAAAGTCGCCAATTTTGATCCCGTGACTGAAACTTCACTTTCCCAGTTTCCTCAATTGCCCATCTCAGAAGAAACTCTTAATGGATTAACTGAAGCAAACTTTGTAAAACTCACAGATATCCAGAAGAAGAGTATTCCCTATGCATTAAAAGGAGAAGATGTCATGGCCACAGCCAGGACAGGGTCAGGAAAGACTCTAGCATTTTTAATCCCAACAATCGAGAGTTTGATTCGGAATCAGATCACAGAATTCGACGGATTGGCAGCATTAATCGTATCACCCACCAGAGAATTGGCGGTGCAAATATTCCAGGTATTGACTAAGATCGGAAAATATAACCAATTTTCGGCTGGGTTAGTTACTGGTGGTAAGGATGTTAAGTATGAAAAGGAACGGGTTTCGAAGATGAATATCCTTGTAGGAACACCAGGAAGGATTTCCCAGCATCTTAATGAGGCAGTGGGGATGGAGACATCGAATCTTCAAGTATTGGTGTTGGATGAAGCAGATAGATGCTTAGACATGGGGTTCAAAGCTCAGGTAGATAACATCATTGGCCATTTACCTTCTACCAGGCAAACATTATTATACTCAGCTACACAATCAGATAGTGTTAAAGATTTGGCCAGATTATCGTTGACGAACCCTAAAAGAATTGGAGTTTCATCCGACTCTGAATTATCGGCTACACCCGAATCACTCGATCAGTATTATATCAAAGTTCCCTTGGACGAGAAATTAGACGTTTTATGGTCGTTTATAAAGTCTCATTTAAAGCTGAAGATCTTGGTCTTTTTCTCCTCATCCAAACAAGTTCAATTTGCCTACGAAACATTCCGGAAGTTACAACCTGGGATTTCCTTGTTGAAATTATATGGTCGTCACAAACAGACTTCTAGATTGGAGACTACGGTGAAGTTTTCCCAGGCACAACATGTGTGTCTTTTTGCCACAGACATCGTGGCCAGAGGACTTGATTTTCCAGCTATTGACTGGGTTATTCAAGTGGATTGTCCTGAAGATACTGCCACTTATGTTCATAGAGTAGGAAGAGCCGCTCGTTTTGGCAGGGAAGGGAAATCATTATTAATGTTACTTCCATCGGAGGAAGAACAGTTTCTTAAGAGATTAAATACCCATAAAATCGATGTCAAGTTTATGAACATCAAGCTGAAGACGAAGAAAACCATTAAACCTCAATTACAGTTGTTATGTTTCCAAGATCCTATGCTCAAAAACTTGGGTCAAAGAGCTTTCATTTCCTATTTCAGGTCGGTGCATCTCCAAAAAGACAAGGATGTTTTCAAGGTGGACGAATTACCCGTAGAAGCGTACGCTTCGTCTTTGGGGCTCCCGGGGGCCCCTAAGATCAAAATAAAGGGAGGTGCTAGCAACAAGGAAAAGAAAAACGAATCGAGAAGATTGCAAATGTTAAGTAAGCCAGATACAGAAACTGAAGACAACAAGAAGGTCAGAACAAGATATGATAGAATGTTTGAAAGAAAGAATCAAACAGTATTGTCAGACAATTATTTGAACATGACTGGGCATAAAAAGTCAAAGGACCACGAAGAAAGTGAGAATGAAGATGATTTTATGGTTGTAAAGCGTCAAGATCACAATTTGAATGACAATGAGCTTCCTGATTTGAGTGTCCCCGTTTCCAAAAGACAAGCTAAGAAAGCTTTATCCAAAAAGGCAAGCATTGCTTCTAAAGGAAACCCCACCAAGTTGATATTTGATGAAGATGGAGCCGCTCACCCTATTTATGAGTTGGAAGATGAGGAAGATTTCAAGAAGGCTGGAGATGCCGCCAGTCAAAAATCACAATTTGTGAATAAGGAAACAGAAATTATGAATGTAGCTGATGTGGAAGACAAATTGACTGCTAAAGAGAAGAGGGACGAAAGGAAAAGAAGAAGAAAGGAAATGGAGAGAAGAGCTAGAGAAGAACAAGAACTTAGCGAAGAAGATGACGACGGAGAGACGGTAGTCACTCTTGGAGGAGATGCAGATCTTGAGAGAGATATGGAGTCTTCTGAAGATGAGGAGCCTGTCAGTAAGAAACCCAGATGGTTTGAGAACAATCAAGAGTCTAAGAGAGACTTCGATGATATTGTGGAAGTTGACCAACCTGAAACTTTAGAGGACTTGGAATCATTAACAAGCAGATTAATTAACAATTAAGTCATAATAACCGAGCCGTGCTGTAAATATACATTAATAGATTAGTATATACGAATACTATAAATGATCATAGGATAAGGAGTAGGAGATCGTATAAATGAGGAAATTTAGTACCCTAGCACAAGAGCAAATCAAGTGATCACTGGGGTGGCTATGAACTTACCATCAACGTCACCCAATTTGTGAACTATACCATTTTCATTATCATTATTTAACTCATCTTGATCTTGGTCCATGGCGTCACCTTCAGTCTTAGGTATTATACTTTCTTTCGGGGATTCATAATCTAACAATACCAATTCCTGTAAGAAGTTTGACCCAACACCAACAGTAAGGCCAAGATCAATATCATTGCCTAAATTGAGAGTTATCTTACCGGATTGATGGATATTAAGCGTTCCTATTTGTCCTGTGAGGTCAGAAACATCAGCTGCAAAACTGTTCCCAATCTGTTTGGGTCCAGAATCTTGAGGTGGAGATTGTTCCACAACATCTTCAGAACCCGTTTCCACTTTAACTTGGGATTTACGGGGAGAATAGTGTGGTAAAAGCTTGGGTAATTGAAACAACGAAAACCCTTCTTGAGAGCCAAATTTCAGCTCGATAGAGTCTTTGATTTGGGCATATTCATCAGCCAACCTTTCAGATTCTTCTTTATTTAACAAGTCTACAGGCTGGGATATCTTGGTCTCCAAATCCGCTTTTGTATCCAAGATTTGTTGTAATTCTGTTTCGATATTTTCACTCTTAACAGAAGATTCCCGGACGAATTCAGGATCTTCTTTAACAGGAGATTGTTCTTTTGAATACCCTACACTTCCTTGGTTCTGAGGAGCTCCTCTTTGAGGTCTAACAGGAAACAAATCCGTTTCCTCCTCAGCAAATCTATAATCCTTGGACATATCTATTTTTGTCAAATCATCATCATTATCAGAATCTCCCTCAGGAGACTCACTTTTACTTGGGGCTTCTCGTAATTTCAAGCTTCGAAGGAACTCAGGATTAGGAGACGATGATCTGGGCACTCGGTTTCCAGAGCCTGAAGAACCCGAGGGACCAGAGCCAAATCCCGAGCCTTTAGGGTCAGCAGCAGAGACAGCAGAAGAAAGTAACCCCGATGACAACACGTGAGTATTTGCATAAGCATTTGGTTTCGGCCTAGGGCCCTTGGTCTGCCTATTTCCTCGATTAGGCTTCAGGAGTTTTGAATCGGGTTCCTGCTTTACTTTAACGGTTTTCTCTCTTTCCTCCTTGGACTTCCGTTCCACCACCTTAGGCTTGAATTTCAACGACGGTTTGGCATTGGCAGGTTTCTTGTTGAGTGACTCGAGCCTGTTAGACATGTTTTAGAGACAACCTGTTGACCTGTTAATATATGAATCAACTTACAAAAGCTGCGACTACGAAGCTATGAAGTGAGAGATGCGATGGTGCGAAGAGTGCGAAGAGATGAGATAAATGGGCTGCGAAAATTTTCTATTTGCACCATAAGAGCCAGGAAATAGTACAGAATGGCACGTAGAAAAGGAGGTTCGAAGGCTCAAAGCTTACCAGAGGGCACCGAAATCGACGACTTTCACAAAAACAAAGAGAAGATCTTGTTACAGCAGGCTGGGGAGTACGGCCAAACGGGAGACAGTGAAGAAGAGGAAGACGATGAAGTCTTAGGAGTGGAGGAAGAAAATAGTGATGTGGAGGAAGATGAACATGATGAAGACGAAGATAGTGGAGACGATGAAGACGAAGAGGATGAGGGCGAAGAGGAAATCGAAGGTTGGGGAAGAAGAAGTAATTATTATGGAGGAGATGAGGTAGAAGACGCTGAAGACTCCAAAGCCATGACCGAAGAAGCTATAAGGCAACAGAAAAAGAATTTACAAGAATTGGGAATGGAAGATTTTATGGATGATGATATGATGGAAGATTGGGATCGAAAAGCAGCAGATTTCGATAATGAGTCCAATAAAGTTGCCATGGTAATTAATGATTCCTCTACCGATTTAGATAAGCTCGACTCACAAGAAAAGTTGGAGTTGCTTACAGAGTCGTTTCCTGAGTTTGTTCCATTGTTGAAGGAGATTAACATACTCCGGCCGCTATTAGAACAGTTTGGAGCCTCTACGAACGAAGTTATCCAGGTAAAGAAGGTGGCGTTAACTGCATACCTTGGAGCCCTTGCATCATATTTCTCCATATTTGTGGATCAACTTCAAAGTGGAGAGCAGTTTTCCAGCATGAAAGAACATCCGGTGATGGAAACTATTCTTACTACTAGGCAGGTATGGAAAGACGCTGATGCGTTGAAGGATGAAGAGTCGAGTTCAGATGAAGAATTCATGGATGCTGAAGAACATACTATAGAAGGAGAAGACCAGCTAGAAACCCCAGAGGACTACAAAGAATTAAGTGATCAAGAATTGAGTGACCAATTGAGTGACCAAGAATTGAGCGAAGACGTAAGTGAAGATGCAAGTGAAGCCGAAAGCAGCGCAAGTGACGATGATATGAACATAGATATATCAAGCAAACGTCAAATTAAAGGAGCTGATAGAAAAAAGGTTGGTGATTACGTCGAAGCTGACACTCCAGATGACGTCGACGATGAAGACAAACAGAGACGGAAGAAATCCTTACGGTTCTATACTTCTAAGATTGATCAAGCACAATCCAAGAATAGTGATAAATTGAACGGAGACGAAGATTTACCATACAAAGAAAGACTTTTCGAAAAGAAACAAAGACTAATGGAAGAGGCTAGAAAGAGAGGGTTAGGGGAGAAAGGACAGTTAGGAGATGACTTGGACGATGAAGTTATGAATTCTGATGATGAAAAATTAGTAAATCAAATTAACAACGACGATGACGGATATTACGAATCATTGAGATCCGGGAAACAATCCCAAAAAGATGCCCGGAAACAAGCCCACAAAGCCGCCGCCAAACTAGCCAAAGAAGGCAAATTGGCCGAGGCACAAGAATTGATTGGAACAGACGGGAAACGGGCCCTTAATTTCCAAATCATGAAGAATAAGGGATTGACATCCAAGAAGAACAAAGACCTTAGAAATGCCAGAGTTAAGAAAAGAAAGAAATACGACCAAGCTAAGAAGAAGGTCAAATCTGTTAGAGCTGTGTACGATGGAGAGAATAGAGGACCATACCAAGGGGAAAAGACCGGGATCAAGAAGGGATTATCCAAGTCCGTCAAGTTGGTATAGTATGTATATAATGATTAATATTATAGAAATGAGTGAACTGGCGCTATATAAAACCGCAGCTTGTTAGAATGACTTATTACGTCGAAGCTTCTAGCAAACTTCTAGAAACGGTAGCAGATGTAGAACATTATAGTTGTTCTGCTCCCTAGTAAGAAACGACGATAAATTAAAGTGCGATTGTTGCAGCCATTGAAATCGCGAATGGTTGAAGAAATACGTCTTCAAGACTTCCACTAATACAAATATGACAAGTCAGGAGTCGGAAAACGAACAGAAACCCAAAAACCCTCCGGTTTCCGTGGACGACTTATACAGAAGATCAAGTCAGTTCAAACTCTGGTCGTATACAGAGGCTAAATTGCAAGATATACGGACTCAAAGTAATAAAGTGGGCCAACAATATGCTAGTGAAAAATTAGACAAAGCGTTGGAAAAATTTAGAGCCGAACAGCCGGAGATGTTCAGCAAATACCCAGAAGCACTCCAGAAGTCAAACTTATTTGATCCAATCACGGTGGATGAAGAAATGAAATACTTTAGCTATTACTCCAAGAATATAATTCAGGCGGCCAATTTCTTCAAAATGCCAACTCAAGTGAAAGCCACCGCCATAAGCTTTTTTAGGAGATTTTATCTCTTCAACTCCACCATGCAATACCACCCTAAAAATGTCATGTTTACGTGCTTATTCCTAGCGGCCAAGTCGGAGAATTACTTTATTTCCATTGAATCATTTACCAAAGCCTTGCCCAAGGTAGAACCTAAAGATGTGTTGGAATTGGAGTTTACAATTCTTCTGGCACTTAAGTTCACTCTTTTGGTGCACCATCCATTTAGACCATTATACGGTTTCTTTTTGGACTTTCAGCAGGTGTTATTGCATCCTACACCTGTTTATCACGACGTTTCTATTGATCAACTTGGAGAATTGTATGATGACGCCAAAAAATGGTTAAATGAATATGCTTTGCTCAGTGATGCAGGGTTTCTTTTCACACCGCCACAAATAGCATTGGCCGCCATGTATGATTGTAATAGACGAGTGACGGAGAAATATCTTAAAAAGAAGTTTCAGAGTTCCAAAGAGTCTTTGGAGACGATAGATGAAGAACAAGAACAACAGGAAGAAGGGCAAGAACCCCCCAAGGAACAACCCAAAGAGAAAGAAGAGCCAAAGAAGGAGTTTGAGGTATTGGTTAACACAGTACGAAAATGTGTCCAGTTAAGTAAGCAGGTTCCAGAGTCTACCAAGGAGCAAAGTACAAGAATTGACGAGAAGAGTTTCTTCACTATAAACCCCGAGAGGCTTATTAAGAAGAAGATCAAAGCCCTAAGAAATGCCGAAGCAGCATCCACCTAAGATATAGATATAAATTGTATATTATTTTAATTTATATACACTTAACGACTGAAAGCAATGTCATCAATACGTAAGATGGACTTAACACATTCAGAAGCCAAGGTGATGGCAGACGTATTTACCAACACCGGTTGTAAAATATGATCATCAAAAGTATTAGAAGTACCGGATCTTCTAACGGATATACCAGCATAAATCTCATTATTCTCATGTCTATTTTTTAATTCGGTTATGACATCGATTGGATTAAGACCAGCGTTTTCGGCCAAGGTAATAGGAATAATCTCCAATGCTTCACTGAATTCCTGATAAACAAATTGTTCTATTCCCGACATGGCATTACTCTCTTTCATTAATCTCTTGGATATTTCAATTTCAGGAGCACCACCACCGGCTATTAATGCCTTTTCTTTGACTAAACATCTAATTACACATAAAGCATCATGAATAGATCTTTCAGTTTCATCTAAAATTAAATTATTGGCCCCTCTGACAATAACCGATACTGTAGGCTTGGTGAGTTTAGAATTTATTCCGGTGATTTTAACAATCTTAGATCCTGAGCTTTCCACTTCTTCTATTAAATCGGCTGATCCTAATTTATCTTCGGTGAAACTGTCGACATCAGCTATAGGTTTACATCCAATGGATTTGGATAAGAATTCAATTTCGTCTCTTTCAACATCTTTAATCACCAAAATATTCAATTTGGATAAGAAATGTAATGCCAAATCATTAACGGCATCTCTTAAAATTGATTTTTGTATTAATAACACATTACACTTGGCCTTTTTGATTTTCTTACAAATGTTCAACAAATAAGCTCTTTCCTCTTTCAAAATCTTATCCATTTGTCTATAGTCATTCACAATAATGTTGTTTTCCATATCTGGTTTAGGAGGACTCAATTGGAACTGAATCAATCCAATTTTAGCCTTTTCCATTCGGACTGGGCCCCCGGCGTTTTTGATGACATTCTGAGTTAATACAATCCCATTAATCAATTCTGTTTCGTCTATGGTTCCTCCCAATTTCTTAATTAACCGGATATTATTTAAATCTACATTATTCTGTTGTTCATTAATGACTTTTAACACTGACTCTACAGCCAACGGAGCTAGCAAGGAAGAATGTTGCGACACGATTTTCGAGGACAAAGACGTAGATGCCGCTTTAACCAAAGTATCCTTATCGCTTAAATCGATCTTGTGACCCATGTCCAATAAAATTTCACAACATTTATCAGCAACTTTCATGAAACTCTCACTAATTAAAGTAGGGTGAATTCCTTTATTTAACAAATTTTCAGCGGCGTTCAACAAAGCTCCGGTCAAAATTGCCACCGAAGTAGTACCATCTCCTGCCTCAACATCTTGGGCGGCACTGACATCCACCAACATTCTGGCAGCCGGATGTAAAATAGCCATATGCTTTAAAATAGTTGCCCCATCATTGGAGATCATGATTTCACCTGATTTGGTTTTAATCATTTTATCCATCCCCTTGGGCCCAAGTGACGTTCTAATTGCGTCAGCCACGGCCTTAGCCGCTAAGATATTACTCTTACGAACTTCTTGGGGCTTTTCCTTATCCTTGAACCGAGAATTGGATGGATTGAAAGCGACTTTCGACATTTTGTATTAGTTGTGATAAACTATGGTATACGGATGTGTTTGCAACACTGGACTACGTCGAAGGCACTGGATTCACTGAGTGAAGGAAGATATCAGTGGTAATTGATAAAGATTTGGTTAGTGATTTGGTGATAATGTTTGCCGCTATTGAAAATTTTTTAGGCGCGTAAACGGAGGGGCACGACTCCAACACTTATATGAAAAGGTGCAATAAGTGTGAGGCAGCAAAGGGGAGCATAAGAATAAAAGGGTAATATAGTAACGTTTTCAATCGTTAGTAGGTATACATTCAGGAGTATCTACAGAATTGGAGGAATGCTTTTTATTTATGTAATTGAGGGAAGACTGTTGTGAATGAGCAAGTATGCTTTCTCTCGTGTCGACTTTTAGGATTTCTTACTTTTCAACAAATCCGAAACAAGATCATTCTAGTACTCCAGTTCCCAACATTGACCAACAACACTACTGCTGTGGAAATAATCTTGCTATCACTTACTATCACTTACTGTTACTTACTTATTGAGTATTGACTATTATGTCGTACTGGATTGCAGCCAAATAACGACATTAATATCGTGCGCCAAACAGTTGTCGCGTGAATCATATCTCATATCTCATCTCTTGTAAGCATCAGCTATCCACTGAACTGGATAAGAAAAGCCAGACACCGAGAAATTAAAAGATGACTCGGGACTACGCAGTGTTTGAAGAGGCTACAGTTCCAAAGCGGGATATTTTGTGTTGTAGTTACTCATTTTGGCACGGACTTTTCAAAGACCATACTATTGAATCTACAGTTCTTGGCCCATTACCCCCCGAATTTATTGAATATTTAGGTTCTGAAAGTGTTAGATTACCGCAGGAAGAGACGGGAGTTGAGCCAACTAGCGATAATGAATATAGTGACTGGGAGGAGGATGAAGAGCAAGAAGATTCGGACCCTACCGACCGGTTTAGAGATCTCCACCGTGAGATTAAAGAAGTTATAGACAAGTACGGGGCGGTGGCTCCGAAGCTTAACTGGTCAGCTCCAAAGGATAGTACTTGGATCATGTTAAATAACACCATGAAATGTGAAAACGCTAGCGATGTCTATTTAATGCTTAAGTCTTCTGATCACATTACCCACGATTTGGACTTCCCATTTGAAGATACTACTGATGAGCCAGCTCCAGATTGGTCATATGAGTTGGTCCTTCGAAAATGGCAAGAAATAAATCCGGCACTTGAGTTTAGAGTGTTTGTGAAGAATAAACAAATTATTGGGAAGAGTCAACGAGATTTGAATTACTATGATTATTTACAGAAACTAATAGATGACAACGGACTTAATGAAAAATTCAATAGGTTCTTGAACACCAAAATCATTCCCCGGTTCCCAACCGCTAGTTTTATTGTTGATGTATACTGTCCCAGACCGTATGACAAAGTCTTTGTTATAGATATAAATCCTTTTACCAGAGTCACTGACTCCATTCTTTACACGTGGACGGAGTTGTTGAATGAAAAGGAAGATATGATTCGGTTGATTACAGAAACCAACTTGGGAAGATTCAAAACCAAGGCTTATTCAGAGAACCAAGTTCCATTGGACGTAATTCAAGCCAGTCAAGATCCTAATTCATTGGCAGAATTGGCCAAAGAGTGGCAAATTAATGAGAAACATGATGTTATATAGTCTATGTATCTTACTGATGTAGGAACAATTCAAAATAGTATTAATGGAAATGGCTGCAAAAGAGGTGCCCCCACAGGTCGTGGAGGGATTGCCCCCACACACGCTTAGTGGGGAGTCACAAATCGCAAATCGCAAGTCGGAATCAGTATATAAAGTCCGTCAAAACCCGCCGTAAAAGGAACTATTCATTTAACATGGAAGTTGTTGTGGACAAGACTCACAGGGTGATACCCGAGTACAAGGGAAGATTACTAGAAGGAATTAGCTACAATAAAAACAACAACAGTTTGTTGTGGGTCGATATTGCTAATGCAGAAGTCCACCGGTATTTTTTCGATTCTGGCGAACACCAAGTGTTAAAACTGTCCATAGCTGGTGACTCAGTGGGAACTATTGGGTTTACCAAAGATGACAATAAGATCATTTGCTGCAATAAGGATGGAGTATGCCTAGGAGATTTCACTACTAATAGTATGGTGAATCTTGTCAAGTATCCGCAAAACGATCGGGTCAGATCCAACGACGGAAAAATTGACCCGCATGGTGATTTATTGGTTGGAACTATGAGTGATTTTGGCCGGCCGTTAATGCCGGAAGGTGTGTTTTACAAAGTGACTCACGATCAGTTGAAGTTGCTGTCGTTGATCGAGGGGGTGTCGATTTCCAATGGATTAGGTTGGAATAGTTCATTAACAAAGTTCTACTGGACCGACACCGTCACAAAATGTGTTTACAGGTTTGATTACGACAGAACATCACACGCCTTCAGTAACAAGACGGTATTCTTTAATACTGAGAGCCATTTTGGTGGTGAGGCCGAATACTATCCTGACGGAATGTGTATAACCGATAAGGATCAAATCTTTATTGCATTGTTTGGCGCAGGGTTGGTTGTGCACTTAGACGAAGAGGGGCAAATGTTGCACAAATATAAATTACCAGCGGACCAAATCACTTGCTGTACAGTTGGGGGTGTTAATGACGATGAGTTATACATTACTACTGCTTTGAAAGGGTTCGACGATTTATCCACCCCATTTGAACAGCTTAGTAATGCAGACGAAACGGGGGGTCAATTGTATAAAGTAAAAATCACCGACTTCGCTCCAGGTAAAGAGATCCAATATATTTGGGGTGGGGATGTTTAAGAGTCGTAAATTCATTTATATAGATATACAGCGTTAAATGTAAATGCTACTGTTAATTGTTAAGAGATAGAAACAACTGAATAAACTCTTCGATCAATTCATTCTCTTCTATTCCCTCCAGTCTTAAATCGTTAATCTTCAAATTCAATAAATCTTGCTTATCAGCAGTGTTGAAGGAGCTAGCCAACTTGAGCAACGCACTAAGGTGGATTTGTAAGGCATCAAGAGATAGCAATTCTTTGATTTGGTCATTTTCAAGGATCTGATTGTATTTCGCTTCCTTCGTGGTCAGTTTGTGATCAGCGGATTCGTCACGTTGGGCATGGTCATTTATGTGCTCATCGCTAGCAGTGTTAGTATCTCCAGCGATCCCTCCAAGTGTATCACTAGCAGCATCTCTAGCAGTATGGGATTCCGATTTGTAGCACTGTAAGGAGCAATATTTCAAGGAGCATTTAGGACACTTGTATTTAGAATCTTGCTCATTACATATTCCACAAAGCATTGCAACTATTAACAGTGAAGGGTTGCAAAACAAAATGAGATGCGATGACATGGGACGATATAGAATGTACACGACGATACGTTGCCCGCCTGGTCTCATAACCAGTGGAAACGACGATTTTCGCTACAGGAAGTCGTGCGCATAAACATAAGCAAGCAAATCTCAAAAAAAAAATATCTGAAGGAGACACAGTAATATGATACATCACAACCGGAGATCGTAACGATTCAACAAGAGTTGTCGATCCTTACTCATCTGCTGTTAGAATCTGAAATTGATAGACGAAAGAGCTATTCTTGGAGAACAATGGGATTTGTCCAGTTGTAGCTTGAGACCATAACCAGTATGACCTTTGTAAAAACTCTATTATATTTTTAATGAAACGGGAGTTAGTCACTAGCATGCACAAGTAGACGCACAAGCACGACAATGCATAAATGCACGGATTTGTGATGAGTCGTCGTCCCTGGACCATTAATCAACTTTAACGAAGCTGTTTTAAGAAACTGCAGAAGGGTTGAAATGCCAAAGGGTTATATGGCAAAAGGGTTAAAGCAACCAGTCATGGAGGTGAGAGTATGCGCCAGGTGGAAATGGTCAGGTATGTGTTATGAGGTGCGGTAACTAAAGCCAAAGGCCAAACCTAAATCAGAAGCAATTTAGAATGTCCCAGTTTACGATATAATCATGGGGTTGTATAGAGGAGTGAGAGATGAAAAAGTTCAAAAATAACTGACAATCCTGCCCACATAAAGGAACTTTATTTAAAATGGAATGGCCTGAAGAGTGTATGCACAATAGCCCATAATGCATTTATTAATAGTTTCATGTACGAACAATAGGACCTACATTGGATTACAGGTTAGGGGTGACAATATCAGGTCAGGCACTGGTTCCAACACACGGCATCTGAGTAAGATTGCAGGTTATGCAAGGGCTAAGGAGTGCTGAAAGAATAATGTGCGACCACATTGCAGGTTAGCATTGGCATCTGCAACACTTAATTAGTTGGGAGCCAGGTTGCAAAATCCACAGAGAGTACTTTGTTTAGGTAAAATATATATCCCTTCGGTATATGTGTATTATGCTATATAAGTTTATGCTAAGGTTTCATAACTGTTTCATTAAAAGTAGTCTAAATGCAAGGGTGGGTTGACATAGCCAAATCCATTCGTGTCGTTAGAACCGGTTGCGAAACCATAACTTTGGTTAAAGTTCATGTTGACAGCTGAATTCCAGCCAACATTATGATTAAAATCAAAAGTTTGGCTGGTAAATTGTTCTGGATAGGCTATAGCACTAACTGAATTATTATAGTTGTACATTGGCGTATGAGCTGCCACTTTCCGTCTCTTAATAGGAGAATCATCTGGCGTTATTAATGGAGTAACAATTGGTGAAGTTATTGGCGTTTCCATTTGTTTTTGGCTACAGATAGGGCTGCAACTCACCGACTTTTCCGATTGTTCCATTTCAAGCAAGTACGTTTTAAATATCATTCCATTAACATTCAAATTGTTCACAAATTCCCAAAACTTGTGGTCATGAAGCACATATTTAAAACTTAAGTTATAGTCTATAACATTCAAAAAGAATACCTCTACTTGTTTGAGCAACTTCAAGTCAATGCCCTTGATTTTGCTCACCTCTATTAGATTGATCCATGTCTTAAATGTGTAACTCTGATCGTTATATATCTTGTTAGATAAAATCAATGAAATGATAATTAGACTGGTGACTAATTTGGAGTCGTCAATTTTCACCACCGCATTGGTTTGGAAGTGGTACAATAATTTGATAGAAATAATCACATTTTCAATAGACAATTTAGACACTTTGACTAGTTTGTGGAGTTTATGATTAGCTGGCTTTTTGCCAAAGATCCGGTAACACACCTTAACGTAGGTGTTAATGTATAAATCTTGGATCATTTTTGGATTATTCTCATACTTTAGTTACAATTAATGAGTTGGATTTAATTCCAGTCTAATGTAGTTTATTATATATGTGTCCCCGTAATACGTTTCATCTTTCAAGTATAGTCAATGTGTATTTAAAATAAGAAAGAAAAAAAAAAAAAAAAAAAAAAAAAAAAAAAAAAAAAAAAAAAGATTAAGAATAAAATGAAAAAAAAAAAGCAAGAAGAATAAAATAAAAAGCACAACAATATTGTTTCCAAGCACAAAAAGTCAAAAACTGTGATACGACCAAAAAAAATTTTCTCAAGTTTAAAAAAAAGGAGCAGCAAAAGTGCAAGTTATGCAAAATATTGTTATGAGCTCCCCAAATATATGCAAAATGGATTCTTATGGCCAAAGACAATAGGCAAACAGAAACCAGAATTATTGTTGGAGTTAAAGCGATTTGCTCCCAAAAACCTGAAATAATCCAGGACCGTACAATGACCAGATCGCCACACGCACACCGTATATGAAGAAATGTTTATTTGTTGTTATTGTTTGTACCCTTTATTTTGTTCTGACGGCACCACATTAACTCCTTTTACGTACCTCCCTCGGCCACTACCAAATGCACAAGTTTAAAAAGAAACTTTGGATAATTGTATGGTTTTAATGCAACCAACCGTTAATCCTTAAAGGTGGCCATTCCAGTAATAAAAAGAAAAGCTAATAATCATTTATTTTCTCAGTCCCCCCTGTTCCGTCTAGGTCCGTCCCCAACTCATTTCCGATTGATTCATGTTTCACATTGATTGGGGTGATAAAGTCTAATTAAAACCACTTTGATGAAATCCGCTCGTGTAATTTCAGATATTATTTTTTCGCAGTCATTAAAGGTGTTATGCATTAACTTAATTGGCAATTGACTACCGGGGTTAAAGGAAAATAAACGAGAGCACTAAGAATCTGGAACAATGTACAATATAAGTTATAGGTCAAGTTGTGTTTCAACCTCACAATCGGGTATTTCATCTTCATTATTAATTCGCAATTTCCTCAAACACCATTTGCCATAATGGGCCGTAGTTACTATAACCTACAATAGAGTAGTTTACTTTTGGTGTCGCGCGACATTTTACGACATGCCCGCTTTCACTAACATTTCATAGCCTTTGACAACCATATCTCTTGACAAATGTTGCAATGTTACACAATAACCTCAGGTAAACCATTTACACTTTGTTTATGTATAGGCCTGCCTGCACACGTACTCAATTGTTATGATGTTTGGCCCTTTTGCCGCTGGTGTTATTGCCACTGTAGGCATTGGTACGCTGTTTTGAATTGAGCTCTTGTGCTAAAAAAAGCTTCGGCAATACAATAAACTGAAATTCATGTTTGCTTGCTGACCATGGCTGTACCTGTCACACGAGAAGAAGCAGTTAGTACCAGTTGCGCCTATTTTATACAGCCGCGACAGTCTAAGCCAACGAGGTAAGGGCCACCGCGCCCCACCAGTTCTGTATGGGGCCAGCCTCCTAAGCAGCAACTAGTCGCAGTCATCACCAAATGGCTGCCATTAATACTGAATTTTCATAGGCATCTTTTTGTGTTCTTGTATATATATGTTGAACTATCATTATATTTGATTGGAGTATTATTTAGAACCCTGCGGTTGATCTGACTGGTTTCGCTGTTTCTTCTAGTTCCATTTAATAGCTTTTCTAGCTGCAGTGTTGCTCATAGTAGTGCCATTTTGTTCGGTTTCAGCTCCCGTCTTAGCTCCAAGTCGACTTCTTGTTCTTAAATACTAAAAATGGCTGGCATACGGTTCAAAGTTGTCCATTATTATCTTATTCCCCTTATATGTTTGGTGACATGGTGGGCCATGTTAACAGCTTTACTTATCTGCTGGGCCGTTCAAGGCAAACCTCAATATCCTTGGAATGATCAATATCAGGACCCTCCCTATATTAGTGACTTGGGTGCCACCAATTTACAACCTTTATTCATCTCCTGTGCCGGATTCCAGGCAATTTTCTTCGTTGGAACTTTGATAATGGAATACTATTTGAGGAGATATAAGAAATTGCAACCTTATGTTAGTAAGAAGCAAGGTAAATTTGCTATCGCCAGTATTATTTGTGCCATAATCGGTCAATTGGGGATCTTATTTGTATCGATTTTCAGAACCAATGTTTATAATACGGTTCATTTGTCAATGGTTGCGATTTTCATATTGTTTTCGTTTTTTACTTGTTGTTTCAACTTTTTGAATTCCTTTATTTTTGGGAATTACCCTAGCAGACTAAGTCCTAACCACGAGAAAGTCATATTTGGCAAACATAAATGGGCTAATGTTTACATGGTCTCGTTCTTTCTTAAGCTTTTATGGTTAGTGGGAGCGGTGTTTTTTGCGTGTCTCTTTGGAGCTTACATGAAGAAGGATAGACCTAGTTTATCAGCTATCTTTGAATGGTTAATTTCTTACTGGTATGGGTTATTATTGGTGTTCTGGTCCATGGACTTATTCCCTTCTGCTATTAAGCATTACCAATTAAGACACCCTGAATTATACCCCGAAAAAGACATGGGGGCAGTTCATTTGGATCCTAACAATCCTGCGGACTTGACCAAGTTGGAACAGAGATCCATTTCTTCTTACGGAAGTCCTACTTATGCGGAACAATCCATGTAGCTTCTTCAGTAACTGTATTATACTTAGATTTTGTTAATAGATACAATATATATTACCCGAAATATCCTATATACCTTAAAAAAACAATCTTATCAACTCCAAAATGGCTCCTCCGCAAACTAAGAATACTAATATTCCAATCCACCATTTACTTACTGGATATTCGATCTTTTGTTCTTCGCCTTTAAATTCGTTGGTTTGCTTTAATTGGTTCTTTCTGGAGAACTTCTTGTTAGCCATTCTTTGCTTAGGTGTTTGGACCGCCTGAAATGTTAGTGGGGACTTTCTATTCGTTTAATAATTACGTACCATGATGTATATGTGTCAAATAAAGTAGTTGTAGGTGTTTTTTTCATGATTTGGCGATGTCGTAGAGTTGGCGACGCGAGTGCGCGACATTTGCTTAACTAAAGATAATTTTACAGCCAAATATACTGCTAATATACAGCCAATATACTAGAGACATTGAATAAAAAATCAACCATAAACGAAACCAAGAGAAAGTGGGATTATAGATTCACGAATCATTAAATATCTATGTACAATCTCTAGTGGCTCATATTCCTTTGCTAATCTCTTTCATACTAATAGATCTGCAATTTGGATTCTATACCACACAATTTGAAATAATATCATTTACAATTTCAAGCTCTTCACTGATTTCCCTTTGCGTAGTTAACTGTTTTTAAGAAATGTCGGAAATCTTACTTAGCACGGTTTCGTTCTTGAAAAAAAGAGCTCTAGCGCCGCCCGGTTTCGATCCGGGGACATCAGGGTTATGAGCCCTGCGCGCTTCCACTGCGCCACGGCGCTCAAATCTTACCAAATTTAAGGGGTGCATGGTTGGATACATATCCAGCGATTAGTTTTGACCTTTTCTAATGGTTTTTCTCTATTTGAATTGATTTAATGATTCTTCGACACAGCAGGTTTGTGAACATGTTATAATTACTTGTAATTTCAATATATATTGT
Source organism: Yamadazyma spencermartinsiae (assembly GCA_030582355.1). Taxonomy (NCBI): domain Eukaryota; kingdom Fungi; phylum Ascomycota; class Pichiomycetes; order Serinales; family Debaryomycetaceae; genus Yamadazyma; species Yamadazyma spencermartinsiae. Next base: position 85,010 of record JAKTXB010000018.1, on the reverse strand, counting down.
GGCGCTTAAAAAAAAATTGTTTTGGGCGTGACAGAACAGGTATCCCTACTATACATGTTTGCCTCTCAAGTATCACTAATAAGAAGAGATACACCTTGCTCCATTGATGTATTTGCCCAGTTTTTGGTAGTTGTAAAAAGGGGGGAAAGTATGACTCTATGGTAATCCGTAAATTAACCTGTATATCCTTCATATATTAAAGAAAAATAGTCTTGTCTCATGCAGTGTCACTCTTGACTAGATCACCCTTAGCTAGGTTTAATGGGTTAAGGGTGGTAGAGTTACATGTTTATAGTATGGCCATTCACTCTCTTTTTTAGAGGGCCTAATCCAAAAATAGACTTCGCAGATTTTGCAACCATTACTTAACAAAACGGAGTTTGAGACGGCGAAGAGAATCTTGCATGATAATTGGGAGAAGAGTAAGCTAAGGTAAATTAAAGCACACTATTACTTAATGACCAAAGCCGGGATGGAAAAGCAAGCCACAGCAATGTAGATCAACTGAGGGGTAAACATAAATCGAAATTGATATATTCAGATGACTCAGCACCTTCAAGTCCGAACCAGGATCAAAGTGAAACAATGATTCCTGTCGTTATTCCGCTGTATTATCAATTCCTATAGGCCCTCATTCTGCTCGTAACTCGTTCCTCTTTGAGATATCTTACGTCAAACCAGTCGGTGTCCGACTCGGACTTGAATTTTGCAGCCGCACCCTTTAGTTAGTAGAGCCATAGTTAGCCTGTAAAGCGGCCCTACACATTCACTCCCACAGTATATATATATCCTTAAATCCGTCCAATAATTCACTATTCCTCCTTTGATTATCAAGATATTGTCTGGATCTTGCTCCATAGATTCTACTAGCTTTAATTCTACCAGTTTCAATTCTATAAATCCTACCAGCTTCAGCCATACATGGCGCGCCAGTTAGTAAGGAATCGACCTATTTGACGCTACTCACTGCGCAACGAACAAACATTTGACACCACGCTCGCACGGGCTACTGGCCAGAACTATTTTCGCGTCATCAATCTTATCTATCACAATCTAGTTACAATTGGAGCTCTACAAACACCACTCCCGCTGATAATGCCACCAGGAATGGAAAATAGCGACAATATAGGCTACTACGGCTATCCTACCGGATACGCTCGTGGTAACAGATCAGACAACCCTGGTTCTTTTTTCCCCCCATCAAACGATAAAATGGCTGCTGACACCAACATGAATGCAATGGAAAACCTGTCCAGCATTGTATCAGACCACGAAATCGCCGCCAGCGAATCCAAATCCCGTATGAGAGTCAGCAAGGCATGTGATCGATGTCGTACCCAAAAGATAAAGTGCTCTGGAACCTTCCCTTGCTCTACTTGTACAAAACACAAACGAGAGTGTGTTTACAACGACAACAGTCAAATAACCAGCAAACATGTGGACACGTTGCTAGCACCGACCATTTTAAACGCCCAGAGTGATAGACAGCTTCCTTATGTTGCTCGGAACGATGACAAGGCATATATTCGACATTTAGAAGATCGAATCCAGTATTTGGAAAGCCGGCTCACAGTGGACAGAGCTGAGCTTGCTTTACCACCTAAAAATGGCGAAACAGAGGACGAAGATACGACAACTGGGTATCGACCTTCTTGTAAATGGAGATATGCCGCTAGAGATCACATTATATTGGTACAAGAGTTGTCTCAGAATGTATATAATTCGTTGGACGAAGCCAACCAGAGGAAAATATCTTTACCTAGACATCAATATTTTGGGTGGAATTTATCGGGAACACATTATTTAAGTAGTGATCCGTTGCCGAATCTACCTCAGGTTCAGTTACCCGAGCCATTAGAGTTCTATACAGAGTATTATTTCAAAGAAATCAACCCGTTATTTGCTTTGGTCCATGCTCCGGTGTTTCGGCAGCAATTGGCTGCTTATAAAGAGACAATCGCCTCCACTCGTGGAGGACACAGCACTCCACAAGAAGTGAAGTTATTCGAGGCGATGTTATATTTAATGGTAGCTTTGGCTATCAGATTTTCCGAGTTTGAAAAGACTGATTTATCGTTGGAAATGCTTGCCATTGAAGAACAATTGTTTAAGTTTACACACAAGATTATCACCACTTTGAGTTTCCAATGGGAGTCATTGGAGTTAGTTCAATGTTGGATGCTTACCACTCTCTATTTAAGAACAACTCATAGACAATCGTCGTATTATTTTGCCATGGGGCAAGCTGCCACCATGGCCAAATCTACCGGGCTCACAAAAGGGAAGAATATGGTTCGAGTTATTGGAACTGCTTATGAAGAGCTAAAATCCAAACGAATATTCTGGAGTTTATTTTCTATGGAGAGATTGTTTGGACTTCAAAGTGGCCGGTTTCCGTTACTCGAAGAGGCAGACATGGGATATGAATATCCCAGTTTAGATTTTAAAACAGAAATGGCCCAGGATAACTGGATAACCTTACCGTCGCTAGCCATGATCCATATAGGCCGATTATCCGGGTTTGTTAGAAAAAACAGCCAAGGAAATGTAGACATATTGAAGTATCAACATGTTAACAAACAATTAATCGAGTTGAATAAATGGCTCAATGACAATGGGTTTAATAATAATGAATTGTTCAATAATCCCCAGGAAACGACCAATTCCATGCTCAAATCTCAAGTCAAGTTACACTATTATGATCTAGTGTTAGCTATTCATTCAAAGGTTCTATTCAATTTCGTGGGTAGACGAATAGCCACTTCCGGGTTAAAGATTGAAATGGTCTTGGACGCATGTACTAATATTATAGAAGTGATAACTAAGATCCACAAGGCTGGCCGATTATATAGCCCTTGGTATATATCGTTATTGTTGCTATTCACTGTGGGGGTTGATTTGTTGGTATTAATAAACAGTGGATTATATTCTTCCATAGCCAGGACTAATTATACCAAGGTAGTTGATTTAATAGCCATTTTGAAAAGGGCCAATGTCACATCTCCTGACAATCAAGTATTGATTAAGAAGCGATTTAAAATGGCACATGAATGTTTGTGGGCTCTAGATACTTGTAGCAAGGCCGTTGGACTTCGTTTCCAACAGGAATTGAAGGCATTGCAATTCTTTCGTCTTGATCCGGGTTCTTCGGACGTTAATAAGGCGACGTTTAGTCGATTTGGATTCATGCCTGACTCAAATAAAGACGATGAAATAGAACAGAATGAGGTCGATGAAATAGGAAGAACCGGCAAACGAAGAAGAATAAAGAGAAACACCACTGGCACCAAAAGTTCTAAACAATTCAACGATAGTACGACCAATTTCGATCAAACTACTGGAACTTCCGTCGCAGGAAATGTCAACAATGATGGACCATCAAGCACCACTTCCAGTGGATTTGGAGATGAAGTTAATGAATTGAATCCCAATGACCCCAGTTTCACCAACAAAGATTCTGGCCTATATAATAATTTATTGTGGTTTGATCAATGGTTTGAGAATACCAGTAATCCGGACATGCTCTTTCCCACCGTGGATGTCAACGGAGAATTACCCCCGGAATCTGCGCCCAACGGTGGAGCGGAATAGGCGTCTCCCCACATTACGTCACACGAACACTACACCCCCTCTGTATATATATATATATATATATGACATTAATATTCACACTACTGCCTTTCCCCATATTTCTCACTTACAGTCAAATAGTTTATCCGAGACAACACATCCAGAAACCCCTCTCAACTGGCAGCAGCAAAGAAAAAGCAATTTCCAATGTGTGTTGCACACGCAGCAAACGAACCAAACGGGGGCCGTTCCCTCGCTTACCTGGAAAAGGTTAAACGGCCGTTAAAGATAGTTGAAAAGATCTACGATCCCGGTTTTGTATGTTCTAGGCCCTTGGCCATGGACTGGCATATGATAATCATATCCACCATTTTTTGATGCGGTAAAGTACATTAAACTTGAGAAACCATATGAAGAAGTGATGTGTGGAGACATAGCGCTAATTCTCGGTGGCATTGTTTCTCGGGAAGATACGCCACGGGAAGATCGCACATATTGTTTCACATTACAAAAGAAGAGATTTTACGGAGTTCTAACGGCCCAGGACACACCGTGGGGTTACCAACACCTTTTGATGTGAGGGACAGTACACAACCGGCGATCTCGCCCCCGCTCTATAGAAAGGAAGAGGGGTGGACCCCCATTAATAGGGGAGACCCATATCGGAATATTACAGCGGAGGAGGGGCTTTTTGTGGGTAGGTCATAATAGATGCTACCCGTGGGGTAATAAAGAACATTGACTGATAGGGGGTTAACAATGTACTAGTAGAAGTAACGCAGCTAAAGTGGCAGCAGAAATATCAGATTTAAAGTTAACCTTAGAAGAAGCAGCTTTAAAGTGCAGTAATCCTGTTAACAACATCAACAGCAAAGTTAATGACAGCATCTAATAACAGCATTTAGTTTTAAAATGTTACGTGCTTGTAACAGGAGCTTGAAAAAGTATAGGGGCAGATTATTCAATGTGATCTTGGACATTGATTATGTCATACATAAAAGATTCTCGGAGAATTAAAAGCGAACTTCAATGTCCGTGTGCACACAGCATTTTTTAACCGCTAATAGTGACCGATGAGAATAAACACAGCATTTCACCCAGTCACATCGTATAGCTAAATGTTACAAGAATTACCCTTCAAAGAGTAGCGCTAGTCATGAAGGCTTGTGTATACCCTTGTATAAGTCTAGCCCGCCGAATACTAAATGCATATACAAGCACTTACAAACACCTATAAAATTCTAAGGCGTCGGAAAAACTAATGAGCTTATCCACATAAGACAGGTGCAGACACTCCGCAGATACAGGTGCTAATGCAGCTAATTGTAATGCAATCAGAGGTCCATCCGAAACAGGACGCAAATAACTGTCTTGCCTATCTCACCCTTTTTATTCTCCCTCCCTTCTGTTGTCTCTCCTGAGGCCCCCCGTCCTTGAACTGAATGTGATCTACAAGACCCTGGCCAAACGAAATTTCGCCCCCCTAAAACTTTAACTCTAATCCAAAGCAAATTACCAAGGGAATCCTCTGTTTGTTCCCCACCAGCATTTGTCCAGATACCCCGGGTCTGTAGTTAAACGTTGTTTCTTTTTTCGGCGCTCATACATTATTTCTCATAATCCTTTCTCACAAAAAATTTTAATATTTTTCCCTTGAAAACCACTTTTCTTCTTCGTTTTTGTTAATCTGTTATGACAGAAGTCATCTCTCAGATGGAGTCCAAGTCGTTAGGTCAACCCGGCCACAACCAAAGGTCAAATACAACAACTGCAAATGAATCCCACAATCCCGATAACTCAGGGTCACCCCATTCTGACCACTCAGATAATGGAGAAGATAAGCCCAAATTAAAGTCGAAGAACAAGGAAGACAGACCTTATAAATGTCCTATGTGTGACAAAGCGTTCCACAGATTAGAGCATCAAACAAGACATATCCGGACCCATACCGGTGAAAAACCTCATCCTTGTACGTTCCCCGGCTGTAGCAAGCGGTTTAGTCGGTCAGATGAATTGACCAGGCATTTAAGAATCCACAATAATCCATCCACCAGAAAGAGAAAGAACAAATCACAAGAATACATCTTAAAAGATGCTACCCAAACTCAACCCCTCATGCAACCGTCTTTTTCCGGACCGTTGGACTCGTATGTTCCTGGATACTCCGAGGTCCAACCCATTCCCATTAATTCATCTCAAGCTAATTTGAAGTCTCATTTCTCCAGTCCTAGTTTGACCCAGCAAATTCGGCCACCTGCGTCACAAGTACCAGTGCAATCCAACATGTCGGATCTAAGGAACTCCCAATCGGCGGTGGTGCTTAATAAAGACGGAAATCCAGTTTATCATAATGGATATCCAGTTTACTTGGTTTCGTCTTCTCAATCTGCAAGTGGAAATATGGACAAGAGACATTTACAGGTTCAACAAGGTTCAGCCATATTCTCTTTACCTTCATCCCCAACTAATCCTCAAACTAATAATCCAAGAGCATCTCCAATCCCACCTCATTCTCATAACGATCATTTGATGAAACTGGAAAGTTCTAGTTCCATTGGGGTGTTTAGTCAAAGCGACTCTGTTAATCATTCACTTAGTACTTCCCCAGACCAACACACGTCTCATTATCATCAGGTCCCTAATATTTCCAATGTAGCGGGCCCCGGCAAATATCCTCAACAAAATAAATTACCGTCATTAACTAACTTGAACGAGTACTTCCATATGAAACAAAAGAGCTCCATGAGTACATCGCCTTCATCCTCAGTCTCGTTATCCTCATATAACAAGTCTGGTTCTTTTACCAATTTGAATGGTTTAAGTTCCATAACAAGAATGACTCCTATAAAACCCAATGGATCTGCAGCCACCTCCAATTCCACCAGAAACGGGTCTTATCCTACGACCCCATACTCAACCAATGTTAATGGCTATTTCAACAATAATATCCACCATAATCAAAGCTCAAGCTCGTTGAATCTAGAGTTTGCTCAACCAAACAAGAAATCAAGACCTAACTCCCCTAACCTGTCAATGACCCATTTATCCAGTATGAATTCCAATATAAATGGCTCTCAACCAGGTTTCATAATATCCCCCTCCGACACTCCATTGCAAACTCCTTCCCAGTCTCCCCACTTGAAACCAAGCTTACCTTACCAACAGCCGGATTTGATGAATTTGAATCATAAATTAAAGCCCGAAGAGATATCGGTTAAGGACGGTGATAGTAATCCCAATTCAATTGCTAGTTCAGGCACTCAATTGCCTCCGATTAGATCGGTATTTTCGTTTCCTAAGTGATGTAGACTAGAAGTGTATAGAGATGATGAATAATGTATAAAGTAGAGATAGTAGAAGGTAGACAAAGTAGAGTAGAGCCAGTTTGAACCAGTCGAAGTTGTAATAGCCAGATGATATAATAACGAATTCAATATATCTTAGTCGTGCACGAACCACTGTGATTGGTTGCAATAGTTTGGCTGCAATAAATGCTATAGGGCCAGAGGGCCAGTCGATGGCTCTTATGAGTCCTTCTATTCCTTTTGAAATACACATCTTAGTGAGAAGAAGCATGTGTCATATCTTGTTCATTAGTCGAAGAATTAGTATGTATAATGCTCTGTTGTGTCTTATGTCTGCATCTATGTACCTCTGTTTGGTTTGGGTCGCTTGTGTTGAAAGCTTCCGTATGATTTATGTTATATGGTCGTTTATAGGTTATACCTTTTCTACTCGATTTATCTAACCAAATGATCTTCTGTAAGATGGTAAGCCCAGTAAGAGAAGGGAGACTAACTAACAGCAAAAGTTCCTGAGATCAATAAGACACTCTCGAGTAAGTGTGCTAACAACACGAAAAACATCACAAGACTGACAAACATTCCAGTACCACGGTAACACAGTACAACACAGTCTAGCAGACTAACAATAGTACTTACACTGACTACGTCAACTATGCTTAACGTGCTAGCATACTAACTACGCCGATTGTGCTAACTACGCTAACTATGCCAATTGTGCTAACTACGTTAACTACGCCAACTACACTAACTACGCTAACTAATCAAGCGACGCTAACATAGTAACTAACACATAGCCTTTGTTACCCCAGACTACCAGGACCAGGACTTTATTTATGTCGTTTCTTATTCGGGTAAAGTAATTAGTCGTCAGCTGAGACGAGGTAGTCATTGCCTAGAACGGTTGCCTAGAGCATTGTGTGCAGAGCTTGTGTAGAACAGCGTGTAATAGTGTGAGCGTATATAGAGTGGTATATACAGCGGTATATAAAGCAGTATGTCCAGCAGATCACATCCCATAGTCCACAAACCGTAGACCGTAGTATAGAACATGGGTCAAATCATAACATCTCTCGTACCGTGGTACCACCGTCTGCATGGTACCAGTGGTTCCGAATCTGACCCAGCCCGATACCACGGCACAACAGGCCGGTAACAACAAGACACAAGAAATTACCGCACCGCCCCACCCGACATTACTATACATTCCTGCACATTCGACAGCCAACTGGTTCCAAAGGAGGTGATATTTTAGCCTTTCCACTACTATATGTGAGTCCTACACATGGTGCTTTATATACAAGACGCTGCCTCACGTAATATGGTCTAGATTAGGGCCTGTAGCAAATCCCGTCAGGTGAATTCCACACAAGTGGACACAAAACCTCCAAACTCGACACAAAGCTTTCTAAAAAGAAACCTGCGAGCTGGGAAGTCTGCGAGAAATAAAAGAAAACAACCACCGCACGACCCGCGCCGTGTTTTTACCAATGTTATAAAACCAATGACAAATCCCTAGAAAATTTTTCTAAACCATCACTACCCTTGCCAAATATATATAAAAAACTCCTTTTTATACAATATAGTACGTGATTTGGATTGATTTATTCTTGCGGTTCCAGTTTTTCAGTAAACAGACCATTTGAATTAATTTTTTCAGACAATATTGTACAAAAAGCCGTTTTTTTCTTTCCTTTTTGTGGAAGTAAAACCATTTTATTTGTGGGTTGGAGAATCCGTGCAACAGAGGATTTTAATTAATTCTTGTGTTCGACCAATCCCAGGGCGAGCTTTTCACTAAGTTATCGTCTGCAACCTTCAAGATGTATCAAAATTATCACCATAATCTTGGTACGTCCGGCCACAGAGCCACTTCGTCGTATAATTATTTATCAAACTATAATAATTATGCTGACTATGATAATAATTATCACACCCATTCCAAATCTGTGAATGATCATTCCTTACCTCCTACATCATCCCACTATTTGCCACCTCCTTCGGCTTCATTACAAGCTCAGCAGCAGCAAGTCCAAGGGTATCAACCAACTATGGTTGGCATTGTTCCACCCCCACCTCCTTTACATCAACAACAACCTCAGTACCACCAATACCCTCCAGCTCCAATTCCAGCACCTGCTCCTATATACACTCAAGCACACATGCATCATGCTAACCAATTAGCTCATCAGCAAGCAGTAATGCAAGCACAAGCTGTTCAACAACAGCAACAGCAACAAGCACATGTTGCCCAACAACAACAGCAGCAAGCACAAGGTCAACAACCTACTACGGGAGGAATAAACTCGGTATTGGAATATGACTTGAATAATATGTCTACGTTTTTGAGTTGGTGTGGATTTGGAATGTTAAAACAAAGTAGAAATCCTTCGAAGGAGTTTGAAAATTTGATCAACTCTGTATTATTTGCCACTAGGTTACCAAAATCCACCATTATTATTTCCTTGGAGTATATGAATCAACGGTTTTCTAATCAATCTTTTGCCGAGTTATCTGAGTCAGAGATTTTCATCAAATTGATCGTGTCGTTAATCCTAGGAAATAAGTTCAATGATGATAATACCTTTACCAATAGATCCTGGTGTGGTGCTACTGGATTACAAATTGAAATTCTTAACAAGGAAGAAAAAGATTGGTTGAAGGAAGTTAACTGGCAATTAAATGTAGTGAACTTTGAAAATAATATTGTTACATTAGAAGAGTGTTGGAAGACATGGTTAGACAAATATAGTGGTACCAGTAAGTCAAACAGCCCAAATAATAGTACCAATATGAGTAGTCCTATTCATTCTATCAGTGGTTCTGACCAACAAGCCATAACCAGTCCAAGTTATAACAATTATTATAATTACTACAATCAAAGTTTGCCTTCGTCCCCGGTTTCCAATGATTATAATTATTATCCATCTTCATCCCCTGTGTCGATGTCAAACTCATCTCCCGTTAAATTCCAAGATTCGATATGGTCTAATGGCAATTCTAACACCATGGCCAACCATGCAAGTTCAAATGCAAATCCAAACATTTGGTCTTATACACCAAATTATCAATATACTCCTAATCATGGTTTATCCATTAATCCTCCTATTCAGTATTTGAACTCAAATTTTGTGGGGTACACAAACCCTTACTATGGGTTCAACATGACTCCATGTTAAGTTTTTTTTATTTCAATGTTTTAAGATTCGGTTTTCAAAAATGGTTCGGTTTTGTTTTTTTGGGTGTTTTTATTTTTGATTTAAAAACCAAAGAACCCCGTTCTGATTCATCGTTTTAATTTTTTTTTTAGGTGAGTTGGATTTTTAGTATGTTTAGAATTAATATATTTATAGATACGTTTGATAGATTTTTGCTGTAGAGTCCAGGGCCTTCAAGTTTTCTCAAGTAAGAGAGTCTTTTATTCAATTCAAGAGACTATTCAATCCATCTTCATCACAGGTATTCAACTGATTCAATTTGAATACTTCGCATTAAATGGCTGCAAAACGCGCTGCATCCCTGGTCCCTATAACAAATTACTTGCTAAGAAGAGGATAGCAAAATGCCTATTGTTGGGTAAGATTTAAAATATAATCGTCGTGCGATTAGTGGTATCACTGTAGTGAGCTCGACTATGTTGATAGAATAATTTTTCATACAAACTTCTTCCTAATGTGTCATAAAACTCGCTGCTGCCCACAATAGAATGTCTGTCAACCTAGAATTGACAACTACAAAGTAATGGGTTTAGTAATAGATTTCGCTTTAGCTGTGGTTATATGCTATTGCGTACTTAGTGAGCGGCTCTACGATATATTATAACAAACTTACCACGCATTCGTATACGACCATTCGTGCTCTATTGGCCCCAACGATATCAAAATCCTTCTTATTCACGGCATCCTTTTACTTTAGTAAGGAAAGTGTGTACCTACCAATTAATTAGAAACTCCGTTCATTGCACGATACTACTTAATCTACAGCCTAAACCACAACCTAGCACTATTTTAGTTCGTTTAGTTCTAATTTTTACTTTCAAATTCATTGTCGTCTTCGTCATCATCGTCGTTCTTCCCTTCCTTATCCAATTCAGCAGCAGCTTTTTCAAAATCAATTGTCTTCCCTCTAGTCCTTCTTCCTGTAGTAATAATGTTGGTGGTATCAATCTCCGCCAAGTCGTCCTCTTCATCTTGCTCGTCTTCTTCATCGTTATCATTATCATTATCGTCATCTTCTTCATCTTCTCCTTCTTCCTCCTTCTCTTCTTCTTCTTTGGGAACGTCATCGTCATATTGTCTTCTTCTTTGCTTCTTCTTCTTCTTCTTGTCTTTTGGTTCCGGTTCTGTTTCGGCTTCTACCGCGTCAATTGGTCTTTTTTTGTCTTCTTCTCCAGTCTTTTCGACAGGAGTGTCTTCCACTTTGGCTTCGACTTTCGTGTCTTGAGGTTTCTCGTTTACTTCTGACATATTCTTCACAATTAGCAAGTTTCCGGTGTTATTGGTGTTTTCGCTGGGTGAAAAATTTCAAAATGCGCGAAGACAATCATTAAAAGAGAGAAGAGACAAAGTTAGTACACACAGTTAAGGGACACACACACAACAGATATATAAATATAATGGTACGTGCAATCGAAAATTCACACTTAAATCCTTCTACTAACACATTTTCCCAGTCCCAAACAACGGCACTGGTGCCAATAACCAAAAAGACGAAGATGTCGGAGCTCATCAATTATAGATTAAAAATAACCATAGTAGACAATCGGAACTTTATAGGAACACTTCTAGCATTCGATAAATACATGAATGTGGTGTTAGCTGATTGTGAAGAAAGCCGGATCCCTAAAAAGTCCCTTAAGGCACTTAAAAAGAAGGACACCACTGATAACGAAGTGACAGAACTTAAGAGGAATTTGGGATTAATAATTTTAAGAGGAGACCAAATAGTAAATGTAACTATCCAGAGTGCCCCATTAACGTCCCTTAAGAAGAGAATAGGGTTAGAAAAAGGAAAGGGTGTATCTAAACCTTTAAAAACCCCCGTGAGTGTGAAGTCGAAGTTCAAAGGGTTTAAAAAGCCATGAGTGTCTGAATGAATGTAAGATCCTAGAGACGACTATGTAGATTGATATAGACCGGATATGTTTGATTGCTGGAAGAGAATTAGATGGTGTAGAATAACATAAAAAGGTAAGATCTTATAAATCAAAAAATAGAAAACATTACGACATTTAGAGATTTAGCGACATAAAGGCGTCAAAGAACTAAAAGAAACCAAAGTATAAGGTTCTATAAAATGTAGTAAACCACATGGAATGATACAAGGAGTTAGATACTAGTATTACATAGCACTACAGGACATCATTCGGCACTAAAAAATGTGTTTCGAAGGTGTCACGAAATACTTTAATAAACCACATCTACCCCAAATACGTTAAACACTCTAAAAGATACCATGAAGATTCACAGATGAAGACACTATAATTGCACAAAAAATGAGAACATAATAGCCAGGGTCACGCCCTACAACAACTAACTAGTCTTAAGATATGTTATGAACCCCCTAAAACGAAAGCTATCAAATATATCGATGGTGTCAAACCAAACCAATAAAACACGTCAAACACAATGACACCCGATCAAATACAATACAATATTTCTTACTAGTATATTCAATATATATCGTTTAAACACTAACAACAGTTGGAATTATTCTTACTCTTTTTCTCTTGTGGAGCAGGAGTTAAAGAGATAGTAGGGCCAGATGATGGCTTAGCACTAGGTTGATCATCCGTGTCTAATTGATGTTTACTAATCATCTCATAAATATTCTTTAATAATTGATGGAAAGACAAATCCACGTTATCAGAATTCAATGCTGATGCTTCCGTGAATAACAAGTTGTTTTCATTAGCAAAGTTCTTAGCTTCATCGGTTGGAACGGCTCTCAAATGATCCAAATCACTCTTATTCCCCACTAATTCTATAACTATATTGGCATCAGCATGTTCCTTCAACTCCTTCAACCATCTGCTGACACTTTCGTAACTTTCAGTCTTAGAAATATCATACACTATTAAAGCTCCTACTGCTCCTCTATAATAAGCACTGGTGATGGCTCTATATCTTTCTTGTCCGGCAGTGTCCCAAATTTGTGCCTTGACCCGTTTGCCATCGATTTCCAACGTTCTGGTGGCAAACTCCACTCCAATAGTGGATCTACTTTCTAAGTTAAATTCGTCTCTGGTGAATCTGGATAATAAGTTGGATTTTCCTACGCCCGAGTCTCCAATCAACACGATTTTATATAAGTATTCATAATCGTAGGAATAATCGTCGGTGTTGTCTACCATGATGCCTAATGATCTAGTTTTGCTGGTATTAGTTAAGCTGGGAGGGTGATAAAATAGTTGGCGTGTATGTTTGTGGTCGCGAAGTTGCGGGTTGTGGCCGATGTCGATGTCGATGATGTTGTCGGTGGAGCTCGCTCCAGAACTCTCGCACCAGGTCGTACCAGGGCTCGTTCAGGTCGTACCAGGACTCGTGCGGGTCGTACCAGGTCGTACTAGGTCGTACCACCGCGTTTTATCTCCTACACAAGAATCACACCTCATCTATACAAGAGTTCCTACTTGTTGTTAATATTACGAATACAGTTTTATTGATACTAAATTACATAAGCAGTGGCTCACTCTAATCATTGTATCTGGACCGATCTTCACGAGCAGCTTTCTTCTCCATCTCATCCCAATCATCACCATCACTTTCTTCAAACTCTTCAGATCCTTCAGATCCACTACCAGAATAATCATCTTCGCTAGCATCATCACTGGCTACCTCCTCATCGCTCGGATCATCATCACTGGCTTCAAACTCACTTTCCTCTTCTTCGTCGTCTTCTTCGTCACTCTCCCCAGTTCCCGTCAAGAATGACCATCCTCCGTCTTCAAAGAATTGATACGGATCGGCCAACACCGTCTTCATAATACTTGGCCAGTTCAAGTTCATTTGACCTTCACTAAGCGGAATATCCACGTCAGTTAACCAATTCTTGACGTCTTCCAATAACTCCATGGGAATGGTATTGATATGAACTACGGGTTTATTGAAGTCCTTGAACACAAATACTAAATCGAAATTCTTCAAGCCAAATTGAATTCTTTCTAGATGGGCGATTTCAATCTCTTCTAAGGTTATCACTAAGTATGGTGGGTCAATTAATTGTATCAAGCAATCTCTGGTAGGCATACAGAACACAGCCGATCTAAATGGCACCCCTTGGAATCCTAACTCTCTGAAGGGAATATCAAGATCAACTCTCCCATTAGAAGAATCAGCAATTAATTGGGCAAAGTTCTTAAACTCCTTATCCAACAAGGCCTTTCTTCTTCTTTCTTCTTGTTCTTGTTGTAATTCATCTTCATCCCCATATCTATATTTTCTTCTTCTACCACCAGTTTCATCGTACGCCATATCACTAGCTTCTCTATAGAATTGGACGTCATAGGTTTTCCGTTTTCCAATCATAATAGGAGTCTTCAAGTGACAGTGAATCAATACAATCAATTCATCCTTACATGGTTGGAAGAATAAATGTTTGATATTGGAAAATAAAATATCCACTCTTTGATCCAACTTGAAACTGGATTGATATCTCAACCCATTTTCGTGTATCTGAAGTGATCCGCCCGATTTTTTGGAGTCCTGTTGAGGTCTGATCAATACATTGTCCAACTTTTTAGCTCTAGATCCTTTGAATTCCACCAAGCTAGCTTGACTTACCACATCTTCCATTTGTTTCTTCTCTTGCTCTCTTTTAACAGAATCCTTTTTTAAATCTTGAATTGCCTTATAAACATCTACCATTCTTTGACGGTCTCTGGATCTGAACGTTAAAGACCTCAAAAATGTGTTGTCTGGAGAGTCTTCATAAGGTAATTCTGTTCTTTTAGAAACATTCCCACCAGCCCCAGGAGAATTGAAATTTAATCTTAAATAAGTGAAATCTCCCTCTTCATTTTGGGATCCATTTTTGAAAGCATTGATATGGAAGGGTACTGGTCTACCACAAATAGGTAAGATAATGGTCTGATTTTTATAATCAACATGAATCTTTAAATCTCTTACATTGCTAGGAATTTGTGACTCTCTAATATAAGAATCATACTTCTTAAAGATTGGTTTATAGTCATCTTCGTTGGCGGCATCTGCCTTGGAGAATCTAGCTAACCCTTGTTGTAATCTTTTCTCATGTAATTTGTTTTGAATTTCTTGCCTAATCTTTTCATTATTAACGTTGTCATCATTTTGGGTAGATTCATTCCTTAATTTCTGTTTCAAAATCTTGGAGTTGGCTTCATTGGCAGCCAAACTTCTCTCAATCTTCAAATCTTTCTCCAGCTTTAACTTGTTAGAGTCGTTCCCATTTAATTCATCCTTGACCTTGGTATCTGAATCTTTAAAATAAAACGATACCTCGGCTCTAGACTTTAAGTAATCGGTCAAAATTGTAGGAGATGAATCTTCATTAACCTTGATAGTATCCACCAAGAGTAAAGCATAAGGACTTTTATTATTCTCATTGGTCAAATCGTTTAATCCAATAGTTAACGAAAACACTTGACCAGCTTTGATGACCCGTTCATTTTTACCGTTTAAGATAAACGAGGAATCCCTGAATTCAATCCCCATAAGCCACCCACAATTCTTGGTGAAATTGCTGACCAAATCGGGATTTTCCGTCTCAATATACTTTATGGTGTCCTGGTAAACCTGGGCCCCAGTATTACCAACCTTAATTAAATTGGTGGTTATATGATTCTGCAACTTAAGCAAAAAATCATAATTAGCCTCCATCAGTTTGGTAGGGTCAACCAAAAACGATCTTCCCACATTGGAACAATAGTTCTTATACCTTAAACCAATAGAAGCAAGGATAACTCCATTACCTACCAAATTCTTGTTAGTTGATTGAGCACTCGGTTTCAAATCATATTGTCCACTTTGAATAATAGGGTTATAACACCACTCCAATTGATCTGGATCCAAATCTAAATCCCCCAAAAGCTTTTTCCCGGTGGCGTTCTTACTAAACCATTTAGGATTATCGATTTTAGCTTCAATTTGATCACTTAACTTCGCATTCGTGATCTTAGTCTCCTCGTCGACTATCTTCATCATATCATTGACAAAAACATCCATCATGACCACTGACAGTTTACTAGCAATCAGATGAATATTGGCTTCTTCTTCATCCTTGATCTCCATACATTCCGACAATAATACCGAACAGTCGCCATACTTAAGGCTAGTTTCATCTTTAACGACGTCTTGCCATTCATCGATGAATTTCCCTCTATATTTCGCTTTTTCGACAGTTCCAATAACTTTGCCTCCCTCACAGACCCCCTTCAAAGTATCAAGAAGCTTGGTGAATAATTGATTATTATGTTCTGGGTCTTTATTACGAGTCCAAATCTCCACATTAGACGAGTTAGAAGATGGCTTACTAGTTAAATGGTTGATATATTTGGCCTTGGTCTCGGAGGTGACGATGTAACAATCGTTCTGGGTGATTAAAATCCCCGAATGAGGGAACTCGTACCCCAATAACCACGTTTGTAACACCGTAGGCTTTTTGTAGGTGTTCTCATCATCCTTAGCACCCACCATAAATAACCCACATCCCAACGAGTGTTTGTCGGCAATTAACTTCTGTTGGACCACGCTCAATCTCTTGTGAAACACTTCTCCGTCGATATGAACTTCCGACATCGTGAGGACTAAGTAGTTGTGTTTGCAATAGGTAACTGGTTCAGTTCATTGCCATTGAAAAGTTCAAGACTGAGCGCGGCGGTGGACACACGCACACGCGATCGCGTTAATTTAAACACGATCAAAAATAAATACAAATACACAAATACAACTAATACAACCCAACACTACTTGCTAGGACAAGGGCATGTTTAGACAAACTAAGAGAAAGATTGCCGGAAGACGGAACTTCGAAAGTTCCAACTTTCAGTCCCCCAAATTAAACTCGTTGTATTCTGGTCGATTGTCATTCTATGATATTCCTCCCATTGAAGAGATCACTTTAGAAGAGTTTGAAACTTGGGCTATAGATAGGCTAAAAGTGTTGATCGAAATAGAATCATGCGTGGCTAGGAACAAGAGCTTGAGGGAAATTGAACAAATTATTAAGCCTGTTTTAAATAAGTATTTACCGTTGTCTCCCCTAGTTAATGATACTAACGAGCTGATGATTAGTCACGAGAGACGTAAAGATCACTATAGTCATTTTATCTTAAGATTGGTGTTCTGTAGAACGGAAGAGTTGCGGAAGAAGTTTATCAAGAACGAGATTATTTTATTCAAGATTAGATATAACGATTTACAAATGGGCGAAAAGAACCAGTTTATTACTGCCAATAATGATAAGTTAAGCTGGAATTATATTTCTGAAGAAGAAAAATTGGCCATGTTCGACCAGTTGTATAATGCTACTAGTGGTACCATTAAAAGCCAGTTAATGATGGAGAATGATAAATTATCGTTATCTGTAGAGCAATTGAAGGCTCATATTAGAGCCAACGAACATTTCATTAAGTTACCGTTTGAAAAAATCCCCAATTTGGTGGCAGCTAGATCTATTTATATTACTAGAGGGTACGGATATATTCCTTCCAGTTTGCAGTTGAGTCTATTGACTATTGAGTATCAAGATAGTTTGAGCAAACAATTACTTAAGACCTTCCAGTCGATTCCTAGATTGGAAGAAGACGACAGATTATTACCCTTATTGAATAATTTATCGAAAAACTTCTCTAGCATTCAATATGAAAGCGATTTTGGTGGAGAAAATGTGGGTGATATTAATAGTCAATCGATCTTAACTGATAAAATCACCAACCACTATCCGTTATGTGGCAAGGTATTACAAAAGAATTTAATCAACAATCACCATTTGAGATTTCAAGGACGTCAACAATTGGGGTTATTCTTAAAGGGAATCGGCTTAAATGTCGATGAAGCTTTGAAATTCTGGGGATATCAATTCACTACTGGTGCTGGGGCCATTAGTATGGAGAAGTTTAATAAGGAATATAAATATAATATCAGACATACCTATGGGTTGGAAGGGGCCCGGATTAACTACAAGCCTTGGGATTGTGCCACTATATTGTCTAAACCTAAACCTACAAAACAAGAGTATCATGGATGTCCTTATCGAGATATGAAGATGGAGGTGTTACTTAGTAACTTAAATGATATGGGTATCACTGATCAAAAAGAATTGAACGGTATAGTTGATGATGTTAATCAAAATAACTACACTATAGCATGTACCAGAGTGTTTGAATTGACTCATAAACACCAATTAAAGGGCAATGAGAATTTACATATCAATCATCCAAATCTTTATTTCGATAGATCTAGACAATTGGAAAGGGCCCAAGAAACCAAGTAGTGTATAATAAATATATATCAGGTATTAACAAGTGTTTGGGCCTGCTGTTGTTACAAGTTCAAGCTACTCATGACATCTTTGAACCCCCACCACGATGCCCCACATCCACAAACACCAACCCAGAAAGGACTTAAACATCCATCATACAAAGACCAATGAAGTACCATTGGGAGTTGAATAACTTGCTGGAACATCTTGATCTTCCATGATTTGTCCCACTTAGACATGGGGACTCTTCTGAGCAATTCCATGATTTCAAGAAGTATATAAACCCCCCATACTCTACAACACCAAATATATGTTTCGATACACCAGTAGGCGTTATCGGACGTGGCAACCCAGTCATGATCAGTTAGCCATCCAGCATGTTCCAATAATTCCAACACCAAACAATTCAACGATTGTAAGAGATTAATAAACCGATCGAATTTAGGAACCGTACTACCAGGAGCCAGAAATGCCAGGAGTTCGTCTAAAACCCACGGAATGTATTTAATAGAATCTCCTAATCTGTTGAAAATCCGAACGTCCGACAAATATCCATAGATCCCCTTCAATCTCTTTGACCATTGCTGGCAAAACCCGGCATCTGTTTGTTTAGCGAGGTAATCCTTTTTAACGGTCAATTGTTTGAGCCATTTATTATTGCTAGCGGCCAAATCGATGTTAAAAGCTTGGTTGATGAGTTTCACAAGTTTCAACCGCTGGGTTTGCAAGAAGTCTAAGATTTTCGGCTGATTATTCAAAATGCTGGAACTAAGTAATGCAGCATAGCATACAAAATATAAAGTAGCATCTATGGTTGAGGCCTTTGTTAGGATCTTATCATTGATCTCTTGATAAAAGTTCTTACTAAAAATGGTTTTTCTTAAGGCTCCGTTCAAATTAAGGAGAACCAGTAAGGGTAACGACTTCCCCGGCTTATTATGGATAGGGGCAATAGCAATACTCATAGTTTACAGAAGCAAAAATGTTAACAGGTAATTAAGTTTGGCAGATGCCGTTATCAAGTGCTGTATGGAATTTCCTGTGATTTAGAAACTAAACTTTATAGATTGGTTACTCTATGAATATCAATATCAAATCTATATAATGAAGATTAGTGTTTGTTCAGAATAAATTGCTGGTCTCGTGATAAGTAAATAGTCTTTGGGAATTGAATTATACAATCGCGTCTCTGTATCTACCGAAACAACCCACGATGAACTCTACTTCGAACAAGAATACCAACGATCTTGAATCACTAATAAAGAAATTGGAGTCTCTTTATAGGTTTATCAATTTTGAACCACTGCGCGGGCCGCGGATAGACCTCCCAAATCGGGGCATGAAAATTTGCAGCAATTGGTAACGACACTCGGATTGATACTATTCAATAGAGATCTGCTACAAAGCAATCACTACGTAATGAATTCACTATCATTTAATACATTATCCATGACTAAACTAATCTACACCATAAAAAATATTATATTACTTCTCGTGCGTGGAAGAAGAATCTTGATTATTGGATCTGAGAGTTTCCAATTTCATTTCCTCCTTCATGGCATAGTTGTCCATTCCTCTTTGATCGGCCGATCCTACGGTTTCTAAAACAACTTCATTAATCTCTTCAATTTCATCGTCTACTGGGGGTATCAACAAATTAAGAATAACCCCCAAAAATCCGGTTATGGCAAACCCAGTGTCCATTACCAATACAATGGCATCGTAAAACCCTTGTAAACTGGTATTGTCTCCATCATAAGTAAAAACCCCGTCAAACCAGTTAGGCACTAAAATAGATCCTAAACCTGGCAATAAAGCGGCGGTCAATACAAATCTATCTCTTCTGGTGAATTCGGTGGTGGAAATAATCTTTATCCCACTAACAGCCACAGAACAAAATAAGAACGAGGTCATACCTCCCAACACCGCTTTTGGAATCGACACAATTGCAGCAGCGAACTTGGAGAAGATCCCCATAACAATCAAAAAGAAAGCACACCAGTACCCTGCTCTTCTGTTAGCACACTTGGTAACAGAAATAACCCCATTGTTTTGGGCAAATGTAGACATTGGAGTTAATGTCATTAACCCAGATAAAATCCCGTTAAGACCATCAGCTAAAACCCCTCCTTGAATTCTAGATTCGTATAATTCTCCTTCAACTTCCAACCTAGAAACATCAGAGGTTGCTGTAATATCTCCGATAGCTTCCATCATCAACACTATATACACCGCTATAAACGGCAAAATCACCGGGCCATACACCCGTAATTTGAAGGTGTGGACCCACATAAAGGTGGCAGTTGGAGCAGCCTTGATCTGTTCATCCAGAAAGTATCCAGTGGCAGCTCCTACAATACATCCAATTAACAATCCAAAGATAACGGCACAGGACTTCATAATAGGAGACCCAAATCTTTCTGCCAATATAATCGTTAAATAGACGGTGAACCCTAAACCAATATATCTAGCTTCCCCCCAATTGGCAGTGTTCCCGTGATTAGAGGGACAAACATCATGAGAACATGCAGATCCCCCTAACCAGTCTTCAAACCCAGTTTCAACTAAATGGGAACCAATCAATAAAACCACTGGTCCTGTTACCAAAGGTGGGAACACTTTTTGCAACACTTTCGCAGGCATAAAACTTAACAATATTTCGATCAAGGCACACACAATCCCACTGGCTAATATTCTTCCATATCCATCAGGACATGGTTGAGGCACTCCATCGATGGTTTCACACAAGCCATTAGCATACATCATGGGAAAGGCTTTAGAAACAATAGAAATGGTTGCAAAAGAAGTCCCTACCACCGACAACAATCCGGTCCCGACATAGTAAGGAGTTCCATAAATGTGGAACCGGGTGATTTGTATGCACGACAAAAGACCTGTGATAATCAAAGAACAGGAAACCAAATATTCCTGTGTTCCATCCCCCAAATTGGCTACCGACGAAATGATAATAGGAGGAGTAACCACTCCAGCCAACATGGCCAAAGCATGTTGGAATCCCAAAATCATTCCCAAGAACAATGGCATATCACTATTCAACCCGAAAAACGGTTGTGTTTTAGGGGCTTTCTTGGTAAAAGGGATTTCTGGTATAAACAAATATCCATAGTCATAATCCCCAAGAAACCCTTCTTTAGTGGTCCATTTTTTGAAGACTCTTCTTCCAGCACTTTTAATAGTAGCAGTGGTAAGCATTTGGTAATTCGGTTAATGAAGTGTTACTACTATAAGTGATAACATCCAATTGAATCCAGTGGGATATGATACCTTTAAATATTACGTTCCTGGTTATCTAATGGGGAAAGGCGACAACCGCACAGGAAAAAAGAAACGAAAATTTTTCAATCTGGCATAACCCTTAGTTATCAGTACAGATAAGAATAAGGTTTGTGTTATTAGGATCTGGAGTTAAGCGATAAGGAGGGTGGAATTCAGCGAATAAGTAGAAATGTAGATTACAATGACTGTATTACAATGACTATATTACAATAACTATTTATGATCGTATAACTATGTATGACTATGTATTACTATGTGTTACTAAACCCGTGAAACTAGTCTCAAGAATTGTGAGTAGGTGTCAAAGTCCTGTCAGGACTTCGTATATTTGTTAAGAAAAAATATTATTTTCTTAGCTTTTTTTTATTTGTCAAAGTAAGTGGTCAGACGATTAACACTAGGTTTAAAATCAAAAGGAAATCGGTGTTATCATCTTCAATAGGATCTCCTTCCAATAATATGAAACGGATCTCCCCGAGCGTACAGAAAATAGAGGTTTTTGGAATTTAGTCTTTTGTCGCAGCCAATCATATATCGCGGGCCCTTCCGTTACTCCTCCTGATAAGCCCCTCTTAGTAGTACCCTGTAACGGAAAATTCCTTGACGGCTATGGAACATTCATTGGAACATTCATTGGAACATTCATTGGAACATTAATTAGGCACATTAATTAGGAACATTAATATGGAACGTTATTTCCGTCAACGTATTTACCCGATCTGTAACAATTGTTTAAGCTTCTTGGGAACGGTTATGGCCTCAGTGTGAACCTTTATGTCTTCATTAAATTCGATCTGGGGAATCACCAATTTCTTGCGAGGTCTTTTCTTTTGGATGCGGTAAGGCTGATAGTATTCCTGCAAATTGTCATGCTGGAGGAGTTGGTTGAAGGTATCTAGTTGATTATGAATGATCAGATATTTCTCAAGGAGTTGTAGGACTTCTTTCATGATGAGCACAAATAGATTATTGACATATAAAATCTCTAAAAAAGCTAAAACAATATGAATGAACTGAAACGAATGAAAAATGCTGCAAACGGATTTACCGGGATCGAAGTGTCTAGACAGTAGGTGTTGGGCCAATGTTGAAATGATATAGCTAAGTTAATGCTATGTACTGGAGGTACCTGGATACAAATATGGGCCCTTGGATTCCGGTAGCCTACTAATAAACTAATAATGAGCCTATGATGTAGTGTCCACCGCTAATAAGAAGGAAGACTGAGATGTGCGATACTTCAAAGAATAAAGCTAATCTGTAATATTCAACCTGTAATTAGCCTTTTGCAATTTGCCACAACTGAATACCGTCTAAAGGCTAACCAGCAAGTGGCTGCTAGCAATCTCATCGCGCTCACCGATTTTGCAGGTTACCACCCTCAGGGTGAGGACGACGAAATAAACAAATCGAAAAATTTTTACTTTCGATTACTTCATTCTATTTCATTGAAATTTATTGGCAATCATGGCTCAAGAAGTTCCAACATTCAAGTTAGTGTTAGTAGGTGATGGTGGTACCGGGAAGACCACATTCGTCAAAAGACATTTAACCGGGGAATTCGAAAAAAAATATATCGCCACCATCGGGGTTGAAGTCCATCCATTAGGATTCCACACTAACTACGGTGAATTGAAATTCGACGTGTGGGATACCGCCGGGCAAGAGAAGTTCGGAGGTTTAAGAGATGGTTATTATATCAACGGACAATGTGGGATCATTATGTTTGATGTCACTTCTAGAATCACCTATAAAAATGTTCCAAACTGGCATAGAGATTTAATTAGAGTATGTGAAAACATTCCTGTAGTATTATGTGGTAACAAAGTCGATGTTAAAGAAAGAAAAGTTAAGGCCAAAACCATCACTTTCCACAGAAAGAAAAACTTGCAATACTATGATATTTCTGCCAAGTCTAACTATAACTTTGAAAAACCATTCCTTTGGTTAGCAAGAAAATTGGTTGGTAATCCTCAATTAGAATTTGTGGCTTCTCCAGCTTTGGCTCCACCAGAAGTTCAAGTGGATGCCAGTTTGATGAAAGAATATCAACAAGAAATGGAACAAGCTGCTGCTTTACCATTACCTGATGAAGATGATGCTGATTTGTAGGCCAATCTGTAGGTATATAGTAATATAAGTCACTGGACTAAACGTTGTATGATTTTGCTCTATAAAATTGAATTAATTCCTTTATCTAGCTGTGACGTTTATAACAAATCTAATATGTATTGATACTTTGTACGGTATATATTATCCCATTTTACCATGTATTATCTATGCTATTTCCTATACTAGTTTATCTATAATACTCCCTATGCTGTTTAAACTATGCTATTTTGTCTATGCCTTTGCCCTTAACCATGCAACTCGTGGTACACAACCAGCTCTTTATCCCCGTCTTGATTTAACACACTAGGTGGTGGATTAGGCATATTCGCTGATGTGGGTGGAGGGGGTAGCTTGAAGCCGCTCTCGTCTGCTTCTTTATCATTCCCCGGTGCCTTTTCATCTATGTATTGTAAATCTATTATTTTATCTTCATAAATCCCTAAATTCTTCAGCACCTGTTCATAATAGTTACAGTACAACTTGATGTGATTTCTTCCTTGGAGATGACTTTTCCGCACACTCATCTTGTCGTGGGTCAAATACGACTTGCAATATTCACAGTAGAACTTCATTTTGGTTTATGTGATTAGTGTCTGCCAATTTAATAATACGAAACAATCTACGATGAGCCTTTAGTCCAAGTTCGTGCGAAATGGTGACAACATGCCAGGGCTAGCGCGGGAGGATAGGGCGAAATGGTGCGAGATGGTTCAAGGTAGCCTGAGCTGGTGCGGGCTGATTCGCTTCTGCGTGCTGACCAATGAAATGCCAATATTCTTTTAGTGCGACCGGTCAACACATTTTTCACAAAGTTTTTTTCAACATACAACACAGTAATCATGTTTAGACAAGTATGTATAGAGTTAGATAATTGAAGCAGAGAAAGACAATTCGACAATTTAGATGGCGGTAAGTGTACAATGCTCGAGAGGATGAGCCTGTAAAATCTATGGGGCATTATGTAACATCAAGATGATCGAAAAGAAGAGCCTTGATTAAACACAAGAGAAAATTACAAGAACGACAGAATATAAAATGTGGAACACAAAGCAATGGAGTACAACGCAATAGAAACGAGCATATACAAAGAGAACCCATTAAAATCCAAAGTGGAATTGATCTTTCATTTAACACCCTTGACTGTTACTAACCGCTATAGATCATCAGTAGAAGATTCTCCATGACACCAAGAAGATCCAACTTGGTGTCTGATTTGTATATCTCCAACATCAAAGCTTTCAAACCAACTCCAATGTCTGCTAAAGAGGTGGAATCTAGCGTAAAGGCCTTTCAATTTCCTGCTAAACCAACGATTCCAAATGAAGAAATCAGTTCTGATTTATTAAATGAATATGAAGCCAGTGATGTTGAAACTGCTTCCACTCCTTCTACTTCCGCTGCTCCTGTTGAAGAAGATTGGTTTGTGTTTGAAGAAGAAAAAGATTCCCATTAACCTATACCGCATTAGACATGAATATACACTATTGAAATGACATGTAGACCTATAACATATGGATATCAAGACATATTAACATTGTAGTATTGAGATTGTGGAGATCTTGGGTATACAACTAAGTTTATAAGAATATGGTAGTCAGAGAAGAGCTATTTTAAAGAAGAATTACTTAGTGCTAGAGTGAAGAATTATTTTTATAGCGAAAATTCACCTATACAATGAACAGATATCAAAGATTTATCTTTATGGGATGTATCTCAACGGCAAATTTCCTTCCACTGAAAACTATAACATAGTTAAAAGTAATATATAGCAATTTCTGCTAAATAAAGACAAGACCTGTCTCTATATAGAAGTTTCGTTGGTGTATAATCTCAGAGTTGTGGACATTCTAACGAAACATACCTTGCAGCAAGAGATTTTCAAATGATAAAGAGCTGAGCATAAAACAAGTAGCACAGCAACGAGTCTAGTCAAGAAGTATCCTATACTAACTTCTAGTGAACTTTAACCAGATGCTGGAGATACCAATGTGGTGAGACACTGAATATTGAGGGAAATCACCGCTTTTATACATTTTTCGCGTTTGTTTGTTTCTTAAAACCTCACCACCATGGAAACTTTCCTCGATAAAGGGGCCATTGTCAGCGCCTCTGAGCTTATAAATAGTACTCTTACGTCCAAAGATTACATCAAGGAACCGTTGTTATTTAACAGCATCAATTGGGACCTCCTCAAACAGGATCAACCCCATGACTTTGAAGTGAGTCTCACTGAAGCCATATATAATAATGACAAGAATATTATCAACATCATTTACGCATTACTACAATCGGTGGAACGACAACAGTCCAAGAACAAACAATTCAATAAGGTGCTCAATAATAAAGATGAAGAAATCGCCGAACTCAAGCGGAAGAACGCACAATTGGAAGCCCGAATGTCCAAAGTAGATAACCAAATGACAGTGGTAAAATATGAAAATACTAGTTTATCTAAGCAAATAAGTCATTTAGAGACTCAAAATAAGCTCCAGCTGCAAGACTTGACCAAATTGAAGCATTGGTGTAATGATATTAAACAAAAGTATCATATTGAGTTGAAGCGGAAGAAATTTGATATTACAAATTTGAAGGATCAATTGATAGATAAGAAGAATTTGTCTACCACCATAACCTATGGACTACCTGACGTATCACGGGCACCATCTGATGTAAGCACCTGGCCCAATGGCTTTGAACAGAGCTCTCGGTTTGATAAAATAGATAATATGATAAATGGGAGCGAGGCGGACGAAGATATAAGAAATGGTAATTCCAATATTATTTATAACAACAATCCTGTAATTAACAACTTAAACGATACCAATCTTCTCCCACCCGTTTTACAAACAAAATATGAACAGATTGTCACGGATTTGACCAATGTGGCCAATAATCTTGTAAAGGAGAATTTCAAGTTCTCCAAATTCATTCATATTATGAATAATTATTATAACAACTTTAATTATAACTTGTCGTTTCTCAACAACGATAAAATCATGTTATCCCATCCATCAGATTTTATCAATATCTCCCAATTGATCGAAGATATCAACAATAGTAGTAATGATAATGCAGAATTGCAGAATATCGAAGCGTTTGAGTTCATTATCAACCCCTTCTTGAATAATATCTATAAGAACTACCATTATATATTAAACTTGGTAACGCGACTTAATGACCAATTCGACAATGAATTAGGGCTAGGTTCTACGAAGGATACTAAGGGAGATCAAAGTGAAATTGATAAATTAAGACAAGAATTGAAAACTGTAACGCAGAATTGGAAGGATACCCTTCAGACCCTCGATAATTGGAAGTCTACCAGAACTTGATAATTGGAGACCTTGTACTTTAGTGTGTATTAATAGCTATAAATATATGTAGAATAATTCTAGATGCTAGTAAGTAAAGTTGTTTCCAATGAAACACAGCTTAATGGGAAATCTTTCAACAATTCTCTCTCGTGTTTAGCAAATTCTGTCAAGGTTTTAAACTTCAACCTTAAACAATTGGAATTATACTCCAAATAGGTGTTTAAGAGCACCCCAGTACAATAGATATTCTCGTAGACTTCAGAAGTCTTGTTATCAAAATCATGTTCTCCTTGTAACATTTCATTATCAAGGACGGATTTGTTCCATTTGTTGATCTTGAATTTCTTCTGAGACACTTGTGTGTCTTTGACGTAAAACTTTATTACCCTTATCAAATCTCCAGGTTGCAAACAATTGAATTCATAGCCCTCCACTCCAAAGTAAGGCTTGATGACTACCACCAATCCTCCTACGGAAATCCAGTTTTCCAGATATGGGTCAATAACCCTTTTAATCGACTCATCAGGATTAGAGGAATTTATGTTTTGCTCAAGGATATCCTGAATCATCAAAGTTCTACTGTAACTATCATAAGCTCCTGAACTATTCTGATTGTCAGAAATCACAAGCATGTCATCAGCTGTCCTGCTTAAGTTTGCCAATTGGTTGATTAAAACCGTTCTATCTGGATCTTCTGGGCTACTTCTAGTTTCTACGTAGGAGTTGGCATCATGATATTCCAGCTCCAGAATTATCTGGTTCAGTATATCATTACTACTAGTTGTTATTAAGATATCTCCTTCCTTTGTAACGGTACTTCCACCTGTTAGCCGTTGGAAATTCTCCGGAGGTGTCAAGTTTTCTATGGGAACAGATCTGTTTCTCCTCAGATCCATACTGGACTGAAACAGAAGCTGATTTTCTACGTCAAACTGCCAAAACTGTTTGATAGTAAAGGTGTCATTATTAAGAGGTATAGGATAGAAATATATAATATATACAATGGCGGCTGTTAGTAGCGCTACAAGGACTCCTAGGACGCCTGCTACAATTGTAAGTGCAATAGCCGCTGAGTTCATTATGGAGTTGAGGTTGCAAAAAGTGAAAACTGCGAAAACTACTGAACTGACAGCAATGTAGAATGACGAAAGCTGAGAGACATTATAAAGACAACAAATGTAAAGATATAACACAGAAGACATAAAGACATAATACAGAGAGGAGGAGATTAGCTTGTGCTCAGTTGTCGTGTCGTATAATTGGAGCTATATATATGTCACTAATGCTTTATCATGTTATCTATCTCTTGTTCAATATCTATCAAATCAAACAGTTCCTGTTCTTGTTTCTCCTCCTCAAGCTTTCTATACTTCCGGTTAGATTTCTTCTGTTTACTCTGCTTAACCTTTGTTTTCCGTTCATTTACCACGCTTGTTCTCGACTTGTCACCATTTTGCAACACATCTAGTTTTTCAGCCAATATTTCCCTTGCTCGTTTTCGGTTCTGCTCCTGGGATCGTGAGTACTGACAGGTCACCACAATTCCTGATGGAAGGTGTCTTAACTGAACCTTACTATTAGATTTATTGATCTTTTGACCGCCAGGGCCCCGACCTCCTTTTAGGAACTCTTCATGAATCTCTTCCTCTTTAATCAACCATTTAGGTCTTGGTGGTAGTTTAGTCTTTTTGGGGATGGAATAATGTCGTATAGGGATCAATCTCCACATGTTTGATTGATAATATATTTGCTATTGCTAGACTATTGCACTACTATTCGCTATATGTTCTCAACTATTATGCTGTTACTAGGCTATTATTCTATTCTTCTACACGACTATCTTCATTCCGCAAATACCTCTCCCTACACGTCCATGTTAGAACAAATGCGCGTGTGCCTAACAAAACGCGCCTTCTCATTTAATCTCATTTAGGTTAATTAATGGGACACGTCTGATTTAATTTTCTTTATCTACCTCATTCATTACACCTTTCTGATTCTTTCCCAAACTCATTCGTTTCTGTGACTATGTCTTACGATAGACCAGAAAACTTCAGTGCCCCTGCCTTGGGCCCCTCAGATGTTTCCGATGACTCGTACAACGAAATCATTAAGGCTTTTAAGGCATTCATATTGGAATTCAGATTGAACAACCAGTTCATTTATAGAGAACAGTTACGGGAGAACTTATTGATCAAAAACTATTATCTCAAGGTCAACAATGAACATTTGATCGGGTTCAACGAAGAACTTAACAAGAAGTTGAACGATGATCCTACAGAAATGGTTCCATTATTTGAGACTGCTATTACTGATATCGGGAAAAGAATTGCCTATTTGTCCAACGATGCGGTTCCAGAGAACTTCCCAAGCTGCCAGCTTATTTTGTATTCGATCGCCAACAAGACTTCTATCAGAAATTTAGATTCGGAACATATTTCTAAGATTGTCAGAGTTAGTGGAATTATTATATCTTCTTCGGTATTATCTTCTAGGGCCACCCAAGTACAAATTATTTGCCGGAATTGTAAGCACACCATGAGATTGAAGGTATCAGCCGGATTCGGGAATTTGAATTTGCCTAAAATGTGCCAGGGAAGTCATAATTTGGATGATAATGCTTCTCAAGCCAAATGCCCTAGTGAGCCTTATGTGGTGGTTCATGACAAATCCACGTTTATTGATCAGCAGATTTTGAAATTGCAAGAATCACCTGATATGGTTCCCGTGGGAGAAATGCCTAGAAACATCTTGTTACAGTCAGATAGATACTTAACTAACCAAGTGGTTCCTGGTACTAGAGTCACTATTATTGGGATCTATTCTATTTTTGAAAGTAAGGCTAAAGCTAGTAATAGAGGTTCCAGCACTGTGGCGTTACGGAACCCTTACTTGAAAGTATTAGGGATCCAATCCGATACCGATTCGGGAATTGATGGCCAAGGATTAGTTTTCACAGAAGAAGAGGAAGAAGAGTTTTTGAAATTATCTAGAACTCCTGATTTCTATAATATATTTGCCAAGTCCATTGCACCTTCTATCTACGGAAATGAAGATATTAAGAAGGCTATTGCGTGTCTTTTGATGGGAGGTTCCAAGAAGATCTTACCTGATAACATGAGGTTAAGAGGTGACATCAATGTGTTATTATTGGGAGATCCTGGGACTGCCAAATCGCAATTATTGAAGTTTGTGGAGAAGATTTCCCCAATCTCGGTTTATACTTCTGGGAAAGGTTCGTCAGCTGCTGGGTTAACTGCTTCAGTTCAAAGAGATCCCACCACTAGAGATTTCTACTTAGAAGGTGGGGCTATGGTTTTGGCTGATGGAGGTGTTGTGTGTATTGATGAATTTGATAAAATGAGAGATGAAGATAGAGTGGCTATTCATGAAGCTATGGAACAACAAACTATTTCTATTGCCAAAGCAGGGATCACCACCATTTTAAATTCCAGAACTTCGGTGTTAGCTGCTGCCAATCCAATATTTGGTAGATATGATGATTTAAAATCTCCTGGAGAAAATATCGATTTCCAAACCACCATTTTGTCTAGATTTGATATGATTTTCATTGTCAAAGATGAACATGACCAAAGTAGAGATAAGCAAATTGCCGAACACGTGATGAATATCCATAGTGGTAAAAATACTCATACTGATCAGCAGGAAGGTGAAATCCCTATTCAAACCATGAAGAGATATATTCAATACTGTAAAGCCAAATGTGCCCCCAGATTAGCCCCTGAGGCATCCGAGAGGTTATCGTCTCATTTTGTGACCATTAGAAAGAAGTTACAGATGAACGAATCCGATATGAATGAAAGGTCCTCAATCCCCATCACCGTTAGGCAATTGGAAGCTATCATTCGTATAACCGAATCTTTAGCCAAGTTGACGTTGCAGCCAGTAGCTACCGAAGAACATGTGGAAGAAGCCATCAGACTTTTCACCGCTTCTACCATGAACGCAGTGGACCAAGGAACTTCTAATGGTTTGATAGCTAATGCTGAATTAAATAAAGAAATTAGTATTGTCGAGGAAGAATTAAAGAGAAGATTACCACTCGGTTGGTCTACTCAATATCTGACGTTAAGAAGAGAATTTGTGGACTCCAATAAAGCATCAGCAGCCGCTTTGGACAAAGCCCTTATGATTTTGGAAAGACACGAAACCATAAGGTTCAGACATCAACGTCAAAACATCATTCGTATGGGGGTATAATTGTATAGTATAATGTATAAGTAAATGAAAGCCTTGTGCCCTTACGTAAGCTTCGCATAAGCAGCATAAAATGTCGCGAACACTTTTCACTCATTTCTTTCAGTTGTATACCTCCAGTTTCTCTTCACCATGAGCACCAATGACACAGATGACTTGAAATTCATCGGGTTAGGTGGATGTAACGAGGTGGGAAGATCCTGCCACATTCTTGAGTTCAAAAATAAGGTGATTATGTTGGATGCAGGGGTTCACCCTGGGTTATCAGGCTTAAATTCCTTACCATTTTATGACAATTATGATTTATCCAAAGTCGACTTGTTGTTAATCAGTCATTTCCACTTGGACCACGCCGCTTCATTGCCTTACGTAATGCAGCATACTAATTTTAAAGGAAGAGTATTCATGACTCACGCTACCAAGGCTATTTATAGATGGTTGTTAACAGACTTTGTCAGAGTGACATCTTTAAGTATCAGTTCCTCCAACGATCCCAACAGTTCCGGGAGTTCAGCCAATTTATATACTGACGAGGATTTGATGAGCTCCTTTGATAAAATTGAAACTGTAGATTTCCATTCTACAATGGAATTGGAAGGAATCCGTTTCACGGCCTATCACGCGGGGCACGTCTTGGGTGCTTGTATGTACTTGATAGAGATTGGAGGCTTGAAAATCCTATTTACTGGGGACTTTTCCAGGGAGGAGAATAGACACTTGCCGGTGGCTGAGATTCCTTCCGTTAAACCAGACGTGTTAATTACCGAGTCAACATTTGGTACCGCTACCCACGAACCTAGATTAGAAAAAGAGTCTAGAATGACGCAAATTATTCACTCAACTTTACTGAAGGGTGGAAGAGTGTTAATGCCAGTATTTGCTTTGGGGACTGCCCAAGAATTGCTATTGATTTTAGAAGAATATTGGTCTTTAAATCCCGATTTACAGAATATTGATATATATTTTGCATCTTCATTAGCCAGAAAGTGTTTGGCAGTGTATCAAACATACACCAGCATTATGAATGACAAAATCAGGACTCTTAGCTCTTCATCTTCGTCTGGCCGTAGAAACCCTTTTAGTTTCAAATACATCAAAACTTTAAAGTCTTTGGAAAGATTTCAAGATTTCGGCCCTTCGGTTGTAATTGCGTCACCTGGGATGTTACAAAATGGGTTTTCTAGAAATTTATTGGAGAAATGGGCTCCAGATCCTAAGAATACCGTTTTAATGACTGGGTATTCTGTGGAAGGTACTATGGCCAAGGACTTGTTAATTGAACCTCCTACTATACCTTCCATTACCAACCCCGATATGACTATTCCTAGACGGTTAAGCATTGAAGAAATATCATTTGCAGCTCATGTGGATTTCCAAGAGAATGCTGACTTTATTGGTGAAATCAATCCTTCAAAGATTATTTTGGTACATGGAGATTCTATTCCTATGGGTAGATTGAAGTCAGCGTTATTGAGTAAATATTCGAACAGAAAAGGGACAGAACTGGAAGTCAAAGTGTTCAATCCTAGAAATGGGGATATCTTGAAGATAGGTATCAAAGGAATGAAAATAGCTAGGGTTCTAGGAACATTGGCTGAACTGCAAATATCTAGCTTAAGACAAACCATTGAAGAAGAATTGGATGCCGAAAAGATTGAAGAGATAGACGAAGAGGAAGAAACTAAAAAAGTTGAGCAGGAAGATGTTGAAATGAAAGAAGAGAAAGAAGAAGTCAAAAAAGAAGAGCTCGCTAAGAACGACGAGGCAGATATCGAGACTTACCAAAGTAAACAAGTATTATCAGGAGTAATAGTTGCCAAAGATTTTGACCTAAACGTTCTTCAATTGCAAGATTTACAAGATTTCACCCTGTTATCAACGTCCATTGTTAAGTCTAAGATTGATATGAAGATCAATGCGCATATCTCCTTAATCGAATGGCACTTACAACAAATGTTTGGACAAATTAACATAGTCAATAATGATGAAGAGGAGTGGGAGTGTTTAATCATGGATATGATTAGTGTGTTAGTGGACCGCTCTAAGTCACAAGGGACCAGTAATTATGTGGTGGTGGAATGGATTAATGATAATTTAATGGCGGACTCGTTGGCAGACAGTGTAATCGCCATTTTATACTCCATAGACTCGTCTCCAGCCTCCGTCAAATTGTCGTCTAGTCAACATACGCACGATCATGAACATGAAGCTAATGGCAAAGTTAAAGAAGAACCTACAGAAGAAAGCCCTGCCACAGAATTGGCTATTACAATAGATAAACCGGGCCACACCAACACCGACATTTCTGAAAGGATTTCAAGAATTTCCTCGTTATTAAAGGCACAATTCGGAGATGCTTTAAAGTCCAGTGATTTAAATAAAGCGGAAATCGCTTTTGGTAAGAATGAAGCCTCAATAGATTACCACAGTTTGGCCGTGGTGTGTAATTCCAGAGTTTTGAAAGATAGAATTGAAAATATCATCAAGAGGGGTTGTGACTTAGCAGCTCCCTTAAACCAATTCGAGAAATCTGTATAGTACTAAATAGAGTCATCCTTGTATAATAGATATCAACTAGATAAATGTCGCGAGTTGTAGTGTGGAGTTTGAGTGCGACTTTTCGTTGATGGGTTTATCTCATCTACTTAACTAACTAGAACAATATCATCACTCATGGCGTATGTATCGATACAAAGCAATACAGATGAAAGATTGGTACTAACAGATTGTAGAGACTTAATAGATCGTCCCCGTTCATCTTTGACGGAGTTGGAGCTTCAGAAACTCGAGGAATTTGAGTTTACTCATGGGCCCATGTCATTGTTACAAAACGCAGTGATAAACAACACTCCGGTGGTGATATCGTGCCGGAATAATCACAAGTTGGTGGCTAGAGTCAAGGCGTTTGACAGACATTGTAATTTAATTTTGGAAAATGTCAAAGAGCTTTGGTCTGAATCAGTAAAGAACAATAAGGGAAAGGTAATTAAGACCAACCCAAGGGAGCGGTTTGTGTCGAAGATGTTTTTAAGAGGAGATTCGGTAGTAATAGTGTTGAAGGCGTAGTGTAGTATATATGTAGCATAGAATATAAGTATAAGATTTACGTATGATCAAGTCAGTAGAGTTAGCATTATAGAAAGTAGACTGAGATAAAGGCGACATTTGCCCGACATTCTCAAAAATTTTCAACTTAAAATACTTTGATCAGCATGAAAGAAGATATAACAGACCCAAACAAGTACAGCAACCGAGATTTGTTGTTGCTACTACAACTTCTACACACCAATGGTTTGATTCAACCATCTTCCATATCAAATCCCGCTAACAAACATACATTACAGCATATTTGCCATGAATGGTTCAATCACAAATCTACAAGTCTTTCTATAATGAATGGACTCGATATTGAAAACCCCTGGCTGGTTGAACAGCTAGTACAATTGTATAATAATTTAAGGGAGAAATATCCTGACTGTGATACTACAGCTATGGCCAATATTGTTTATAGTGACAGGATCCAAGAGTTGGAAGCCAAATTGGAATCATCACAACAACTGTTTGACGATTTGATAAGCAAGCCAATTAAGTAGACATGAAGGGCGGCCCTTGTTCAACAACGTCTGTCCTGGAGACATATTTGTATGAATAGACTGTATAGTGTTAATCATTCACTATTATTGTATAATATCCCCACCCCAACTAATGTCCCTAAATAATGTCTCAGCAATGTCGCAGCACTTCGCAGTATATAAGCCGATGGAATAATATCTACATCATATCTGTATAGTACAATATAGTTCACCAAATAAACCATACTTCATATTATAGTACAATATAGTTCACCAAATAAACCATACTTCATATTTACATGGTATCCGCATTATGGTAGTTCTTCTACAACATCTATCCTATATACCTTCTCAATATCATCTGTATATGTCTTCTTGAATCGATTTCCACTATAATGTCGTATGTGATCGTGCACTACCTATTCTGCATCCGCGGTGCTCCACATTTTGATCATATTTCCTCCATTCCTAACATTTTCTTCGTAAACATCTATAACCCGCTTAAACCACCTGGAAACTTTAGAGTATGAGTGGCCCAAGGAGCTATGGCGCAGGAACCACCGGTGATTCATTTGCGTTGTCGGTGTTCAACGTGTATAAGAGTAATAGATCTCTCTTCTTGAATGCTTCATATATTATCTTAATTACTGCGGCGTTTTCTGGGGTTACTGGGTCTCTGAGCAATAAGAAACCCAAAGATGTAGAGAACAGTACCGAGTTGCCCAAGAAGCGGAAGAAGCTCTCCAAAGAATCTGCCAGAAGATTGTTTCATTCCGCTATTCCTAGTTATACCAATAGGGCCATATTATATTTAAGTTCTCACCTAGTGTTGCTTGTGGTGAGAGCATTTTTAACTATTAAAGTTGCTAGTTTGGATGGGAAGCTTGTGGGGGCATTGGTGTCAAGAAGATTAAAGAAATTCGGACAACTATTGGCCTTTTGGATGTTTTTAGGAGTGCCAGCGTCTGTTGTTAATGCGCTTTTAAATTGGACTAAAAGTAATTTAAGAAAGAACCTCCGGATTAATATGACTAATAGTATCATTGAAGATTACTTGCCAGATAATTTGGATGCCAACTACTATTCCTTAATTCAATTAAATGATAGCAAAATCAAAGATCCCGACCAAAGAACTTCTACCGATATAAATAGATTGGCTAACGCTTTGTCGTCCTTACCAGGGCAATTATTGAAACCCACGTTGGATTTATTGTTGTGTGCTAAAGAGTTGTCTAAAAGTGGAGTTGGAAGTGGTGAAGGAACTTTGGCGTTGGGTTTAATTGCTCATTTCTCTACGATTATATTGAGATTTTTTTCTCCACCATTTGCTAAATTGGCTTCTGAAAGAGCTGATTTGGAAGGTAAATTAAGGTCGGCTCATTCTAAAGTTGTTAGTAATAGTGAAGAGATTGCCTTCTTAAGAGGTCATGACAGAGAATTAGATTACCTTGATTATTGCTACTATCAATTAGAAAGATTCCTAAAAATGGAATACTGGAAGAAGGCCGTCCATGAAATCGCCCAAACTTTTATTGTTAAATATTTCTGGGGTGCTGCAGGATTGGTGTTATGTTCTGCTCCGGTGTTTATCAATAAATATTTAGGAAAAGAACCCGACCCTTCAGCTTCCGGGGATTTTGTTACTAATAGAAGATTATTATTAAGTGCTTCTGATTCTTTAGATAGATTGATCTACGCCAGAAGATACATTTTACAGGTGGTTGGTCATGCTTCCAGAGTTAGTGATTTCCAAGATGCTTTACATCAAATAAAGTCAGAAAAGAGCCTCAAGTCTGACAATAATGATCGCGTGAGTTATGGTGATGAAATTACTTTTAATGATGTGAGATTGGTGACACCAGCCGATGTTACTTTAATTGAATCGTTGAATTTTAGTATTAAACATGGCCAACATTTACTTATTGCTGGTCCTAATGGGTCAGGGAAATCTTCCTTATTCAGATTATTGGGTGGATTATGGCCCTGTAAGCATGGTCACATAACAATTCCTAGAACTGAAAACATGTTTTACTTGCCTCAAAGAGCTTATTTATGTAGAGGAAATTTAAGAGAACAAGTGATTTATCCTCATACTTTTGAGCAATACCAAAATAATAAGCACGGTAAGAAGGATTCTGATTTATATGAAATCTTCAAGATTTTGAAATTGGATGATTTGTTGACAGGTAGTAAACCTTGGGATGAAGTTAGAAATTGGGGCGAGGAATTATCTATTGGTGCTCAACAAAGATTAGCTATGGCCAGATTATATTATCATCAACCTAAATTTGCGGTTTTAGATGAATGTACTTCTGCCGTGTCTCCTACCATGGAACAGTTCATGTATCAACACGCTCAGGAGATGGGAATTTCCTTGTTGTCTGTTGCTCATAGACCGGCTCTTTGGCATTTCCATAATTATTTATTGAAGTTTGATGGTAAGGGAGGTTATTTCTATGGGGAGTTAGATGCTGAGAAGAGATTAAAGATCGAAGAAGAAAGATTACATTTGGAGAAGAGTTTAAGAGATGTGTCTACGTTAAGATATAGATTACAAGAGTTAAAGAGAGTATCCAACGCTCAACACATAAAGTACCAAAACTCCCATAAGAGTTTAACTCAATTGGCCAAAGACAGTGTCGACGAAGGACCCAAGGAAGATAATCAGGAGTCTAAAGAAACAGACGAAGCGGTTTAACGATTTTAAATAAATGATAAATAGGCATGCACCTAGTTTCTTTTATATATCTGTAGAGTTGATCCTGGTGTTCCAGCAAAGAGTTGATAGAAGTTTCAATTCAAGCAGTCCTTCTCTCAAGAATGGCTGCAAAATACACCAGGTTTTGCCAGCGATGTTGCACTAGCAAGGAGAACTATGAAGAGCACTACAAAGGATTGAGGTCACTAGAATGAATTCCCGTCTAATTCAAGGGAGTTCTTCGTATACGTATATTTCATTATTCATCACAGTTTATAAGTTGCAAACATCTATTCCGATACTTTCTCGTACAAGCACCCGAACAGAACTCCTTCTTGAACGGAATATTACTATTCTGAAGGATATCCCACCACTCAATTACTTCAGCAAACGTGTCCACTAATATACAGTTACACTCAGCACAAGTCTCTTTATAATTACCTTGAGAAATGGCGTCGATGATGATGTCATGATAGATACGGGGGGTGTTTCTCTTCCATTCTCTGGTTTCTTGATACGAGACATCGTATGTTGCAATCGTAGAAAGACAGAAAGATTTAAGCGATCGAACAAGGTTATCATTTTCTTTGAAATATTTGATCTTGCCCACATATTTCATAGTTTTGACTGGGTTCAAAGTGGCGCCTGAAGCTACCATTGCATCTTCGGGAACCTTTAAATACGGATTGGGGCCGGCTCTAAAAGAACTTAAAACAGGTAAATCAAGTATTTGATGTGGGAGAAACTTCAATCTATTAGTTCCGAGCGATAAATCCGTTAAATTCACCATATTCTTGATTAGAGCCGGAATCCGTTCAATTTTATTCTGCCGCAATGCCAAAACATTAAGTCTCGTAAACTTAAATAGAGCAGGACTAATAACCCTGATTCGATTGTTGGTCAAATATAGTTGGAATACCGATTGTGTAGCGTCATCACCAAACACAACTAAATTGTTCATATCTTTAATTTCGTGAGGCACTTCGGTCAACCCCATACCTTCCAAATCTATAGTGGTTTTCATCTCTTCAAAAGCCTCAATAACAATATCTCGTGCTTTTAAATTAACCAGCCGGTGTCTTTCCTGGTCTTCCTCCATACTGGTCGTCATATCTCTATCTGTAGAAGGACATTGATTTACTGAAGGTCTGAATCGGTTAAACTTGTCAATTCCAAAATCCGGTTCACTGTCCAACTTGTGCTGCATGATACTACTGGTTTTGTTGACATATTCTAACTTGGTAGGCGAAAATTCACTCGGTGGATCGAGATTCTCCTTTTGACTGGGAGAAAGTGGGATACTAAACTTATGGCTGGAGCCAAAATCCGAGCTTAGATTAGGCGCCAATGGCGGGCTGCTGGGGATACCCATTACTCGTGAATTGGAGTGAACAAAATCGTTTTCATTGTGCCCCTTTCCGTCGTCGTACTCCCAATAATCAGTGGATGTAGAATCCACCATTGTAGGCTCTTCACTTTCTGGATCGTCGAACTCGGTGACCCGCCTCTTCACATGATCCTTCTCATTGAAACTTTCTCCCATTCGACGCTTTAGCGTGGGTACAGACGTCAATGTGGGCCGATTGACTTTACTTGTAGGGCCAGGCATCGGCTCCGAGGGCGGCACTCTGTCGTGGTAGATACTTTTAGCATTTTCGTCGATGGTGGCTCTGGAACGAGGTGTGGTGTTCAATTGCACTTCTTTCAGCGATTGGGATGTTTGAGTGAAAGCAAACGGTAAGAGTGGATTGTCT
Organism: Yamadazyma spencermartinsiae; assembly: GCA_030582355.1. Taxonomy (NCBI): domain Eukaryota; kingdom Fungi; phylum Ascomycota; class Pichiomycetes; order Serinales; family Debaryomycetaceae; genus Yamadazyma; species Yamadazyma spencermartinsiae. The sequence continues at coordinate 45,716 of JAKTXB010000018.1, read as the reverse complement.
TTGTCCATTGGTATAAAGAAGAAGTGGTTGTGGAAACAACGCGTAAATAATAGTGAAAATGTCGTGTGAGAAATATAGCGATTTTTGCAACCGCGCATTACTGAATATATAAGGAATGGCATGGGCTCTTATATATTGACATCTCATCTTGAGCTAACAGACACTATACATTATAGGCATTCTGTACCAGCCAAATATGCTACTCCCGTGCTAGGTCTATGTTCAGTGCCCCTTGTATCGATTAATTGGCTTAGACCCGCTCAACTCTTTGGTACTATAATAATGTGGGGCGAATTCTTCCAACCATTTTTCCTCGATTATCATACAATTTCTCATATACTCTTTGCTAGTAAGCACCAACTCATGATATAATATAAGTTTCGCGGGTGGCTTGACATGAAACAAAGCAGAAGAAGGATGAATATATACCGATTGGTTCTTCTTAAGGGTCCTATAACAATCACCCATCCGGGTCAATTTGACCACATGTGGAAAGAATCCTGCCACGATACATTTTTGAATCAAAATGTTCTTAGATTCTTTTGGTGATTGTGGCTGATTATCCTCTATTCCTGCCTTTTTGCATAATGACATCAACTGATCCTTAATGTCTTTAACTCTCTTCAAAGTTTTATATTGAATGAAGTTTTCCTGACACCAGAGACTTGAGAAGCCGGTGTCTACCCAATGATTCCATACATTCAAGAGGGATAAATGGTCTCCCGAAATGTCGTTGAAGAATTCCTTCTTTTTGTCAGCATCAACCTTCTTGTCTTTCGGTCTGAAGAATATGTTTGCACTTTCTCCAAGTATAGCTATAAGCGCAGTGATTTCTTCGGTGACACCATATGAGGAGCTGCTAAGTAAACTTTTGGAGAACATAGGATCAATGGGAAACTCCGCCATTCTTCTGCCGGTCTTTGTCAATTCGCCCTTTGAATTAAGAGCACCAATGGCATACAATAATTCAAGACATTTGATTAATGTTTCAGAGCTTGGTGCGTCCATGAACTCGAAATTAATTAGATCGGTGATTCCCAACGACAAAAGTAACAAAACGGTGGAAGTTAGATTGCCTCGCAAGATTTCCGGGGTTGGGTTTGTAAGAAGTTCGTTGTTAAAGGACCATTTGGTGTATAGTCGATAACATTCTCCAGGTCCCACTCTTCCAGCTCTCCCAGCTCGTTGATCAGCCGAAGCCTTAGAACAAGGCACTACAACCAAACTATCCATACCGGTGGATGGGTTGTACACATTCTCCTTGACATACCCCGAATCGATCACATATTTGATCCCGTCAATGGTGATCGAAGTTTCAGCTATATTCGTCGCCAAAACAATTTTCCTTGCATTGGGAGGAGTAGGTTCAAAAATTCGTTTTTGATACTCGTGAGGTAAATTGGCATAAATTGGACATATAATCAATTCACCAACCAGAGACCCAAGTTTCTCACTGGCTTCCATCAAATTCTCTTCCATGGCCTGGATTTCTTCTTGACCGGTAAGAAATACTAATATATCTCCAGGAAGAGGCTTTTTGTTGTGGATTAAAAAAATCGTGTTAATGGCAGCTTGGATATAATTAGCTTCTGGTTGACGAGTGTAGTGAATGTTCACAGGAAACCGTCGACCAGGGATGGTGAAAATAGGAGCTCCGTCAAAGAAATCAGAAAACTTTTGTGCATTAATAGTGGCAGAGGCCACAATGATTCTTAAATCCGTTCTCTCTTTGGCAATATCCTTCAACAAGCTCAACAAGATTTCGGTGGAAATAGTTCTTTCATGTGCTTCATCAATCATTAACGCTGAATAGCTGGACAATAGCGGGTCGTTCAAAAATTCTCTCAACAATATCCCATCTGTTAAGTACTTTATTTTTGTCTTTTCACTCCATTCGTCTTCAAATCTAATACTGTAACCTACTTCCGCCCCCACCGGAACACTCATTTCATCCGCAACTCTAGTGGCCACGGAAGTGGCAGCCACTCTTCTAGGTTGAGTACATCCAACTCTAAGAATCTTCTGAGGATCTGTCTTATCTTGACAATACCCAGCCTCACACAAATACTGAGGCAATTGAGTGGTCTTCCCGGATCCGGTCTCCCCCACCACAACAAGAATTTGGTTTTCTTCCACCATCTTTAAGAAACTGTCCCTATATCCGTACACAGGTAAAGACATTCTTGTTTCAGCAATTTTGGAAGCCTTCCCGTTGGCATTATTCTCAGCAGCCTCTTCATTATTTCCATCCAATTGCTGGTCAGTATCAAACTGGACATATTGAGATTCATCAAAAACGTATTCGTATTCTTTATCGTCCTTAACTACTATATCATCTGTGGTGGTTTTGCTAATGGCCTCTGCTTTTCTCAACTGGTCTTTCTCCCATTGGTTCTCATATCGTGATCTCTTTTGGTTTTCGTCTCTGTTAACAGTTGGTGGCTTTACGGTTAACGCTTCTAGCTTACGTTTCTTATCAATATTTCCTGCCTGGTCAACATAGTCTTGCGGTAGCTCATACTCGAGATCATCGTCAGCTTCGGCCAGTTTAATAATGTCGTAAAGGGTATTTTTATAATCCAAGTCTTCCTTTTCTTTCGGAGAAAGATCGGTCTTATTATTTAAGAGGGCCAATTGGGCTTCTAGCTCCGCAAGCTTGACCCTCTCCCTCTTTTTTAGGTATTTCTGCCGAGACTGGTTCCGTATATCGCTGTAATTCCGATTACCATCGGTTTTAATGGGGTTGGTCTGAGTGCCTGGAGAAGGGGTGTTCTTCAGGGCATTCTGTTCCGATTCGACTGGAACATCCCTCAGAGTTTCTGCTGTAGTTATATCGTGGGAATTATCTAGCAGCCATTCGTCCTCCTCTGGTCTCTGTCTTCTATAACTCTTCATTCCCACCCTCTTAACTATGACCTTAACTATGTACGTTAACTAGTGCGATGGGCATCACCGCGATTATCACCAACACACGACTATCAAATCTTTAATTACCACAAAGTAGAAACGAGAGAATAACCATAGTCTTTACCGTCACAGAGTGAGTCCAACCACGGTGTTAAGGGAATAATCTCGTCGGAGCACCCCACAGTTGTTGTAGATTGGCAAGCAAATCTCAGCTAAGATGTCGCTGGAGAAGAAAAGTACTAGAATACATCCTAGTACCACCAGGGATTCATTTATATCACCATCTCCCCAGCCAGTGGTACCAGAATCGCTTGAACCACGGAATGGAAAAGAGTCGCTTCCCAGGCACGAAATAATGACTGGCGCCAGCGAGGTTCATGATTTGCGAAGTGGATCTAAATATATACCCCCTTGGACTGAGCCTTATATTATAGGGATTGCTGGGAATTCAGGGTCTGGGAAGACTTCAATTGCCCAGAAGATCATTGAACAGATTAATCAACCTTGGACAGTTTTGTTATCGTTTGATAACTTCTACAGACCTCTAACTGAAGAGCAAAGTCGAAAAGCGTTTGCCAATGAATGGGATTTTGACCGGCCCGAATCTTTGGATTTGGAGTTGGTTTGTGAAGTGGTCAAGAAGTTAAAGAAGGGAGAACGGGCCGAAATCCCCGTGTACTCTTTTAATAGTCACTCGAGAACCACCAAAACCACCACCATTTATGGAGCTAATGTCATTATCATCGAAGGGCTTTATGCTCTTTTTGATCCTCAACTATTGGGTATGATGGATCTTAAGATTTATGTTGATACTGATTTGGATATTTGTCTCGCCAGAAGGCTAACCAGAGATATTTTGTATAGAGGTAGAGATTTGACAGGAGCCATGAAACAGTGGGAAACTTTTGTCAAACCAAACGCTGTAAGGTATCTTAACCCCACCATGAACAATGCAGATTTGGTGATTCCTAGAGGACTTGACAATACTATCGCCATTGATTTGATGATCAGGCATATTCAAAAGCAATTGGGTGTGAAATCAATCGCACATATCAAGCATTTGAAGGAGTTAGGCATGAAGTTTGACTTCAATATTGAAGATTATCCAAATCTCAAGATTCTACCTTGCAGTAATCAAACAAGAGGAATAAACAGTATATTATTTAACCATGAGACGGGAAGGTCTGATTTCGTGTTTTACTTCCACAGAATGGCTACTTTGATCCTTGAAACAGGATTAGAACAGTTAAATAATTACGAAACCGTCTCTATTACTACCCGCCCTCAATACAAGCCAATTAAAGGATTGGTTCAAAAGGATAAGATAATTGCCGTGACCATTATCAGATCAGGCGACTGTTTCTTATCATCAATTAAGAAGACATTGTTGGATATCCCAATAGGAAAATTATTGATCCAATCTGATTCCTTAACGGGTGAACCCCAATTGCATTATGAGAAGTTGCCCAAGGGATTCCATACCTTGAAGCATAAGAAAATCTTACTTTTTGATGCTCAAATTATTAGTGGGGCAGCTGCAATTATGAGTATTCAAATCTTACTTGATCATAAAGTAAATCCAGAAGATATAATCTTCTGTACCTATTTATCAACAGAGATAGGAGTCAGAAGAATCTTACGGGTTTTCCCCAAAGTTAATTTGGTTATTGGGAAGCTTAGTTCTATGAGTGATACTGAAGTGTTCCCAGATTACAATCCTGAAAAATTCACTGACACTCATTGGCATTTCCGGAACCGGTTTATAGATTCCTTGTACTTTGGAACCAATTAATACAGAGAATGCATTAGACTAAGACAGTTTATGTAATAGCCGTATTTACGCAAGTACTGAACTCTAGCACATAACACAACCACTAACTAAACTCACCACGTACATATCAATGTATTAACTATATACAATTACACCGTCCGTATACCTTTCTCTTACCCTTCAAGAGGTTTAGGGGTCTGAAATCTCAACGCTACAGAATTCCGACGTCGGTGATTTGACCCGAAATAGTCGGTGTGAGCAGACCGATGGGATTCGGTGGGTGAAATAGGAACTTTAGGATCAACCGTATCAAGGTTACAAAGAGAGAATCTTCTTCCCTTATTAATGTGTGGTCCTGGTGTTGACGGTTGCGAAATTTTGGTGGGGTTTAGAGCGGACCCCGACGCGGCCCGTCTTAGGGAGCTTGGTGATAAATCGTCGTACACAAGAAACGCATTCAAAGGCTGCTTCAAGGATGTGGGGGAGCTGGAGTTGGAAGTTGTATTGATGGGACTTGAATTGTTAGAATCGTTGGAACTATTGTTAGGGGAGGGGCTGCAATCTTCAATGGCCAATGAGAACTTCATTTCATAGCAGCCAAAATGTCGCGTAGTGAAATTCCACTAGGTCTGGAGCCACTAAGTAGCTGTAAGTTATGAACAACTAAAGGATATACCAAATAGATACCAAATACGCTATACAAAAAGCTGTACGAAACACGCTATACCAAATAAACTATATCAAATACACTGCAATAAACAAATGATGTCTCCATTCACAAACCCCCTTTTTATAGTCTTTATTATCACCCCATTCTGATTGCTCTCATGATAAATATTGTGGGGAGTATGGGGAAATGTCATGTCCCTGATTATACGACATTATGAGCCTAGACCGCTATTCTCCTGCCGCTACGTCGCGCGACACAGAAGTTTGGTGCGGGCCCATGATCTTTACTTAGCGGGGGACATTAATGTCCGGGATAATGGTCGCGCGACTAGTCAACCTTATTCTGCACGACCGGCCGATGAGCAGCATTCAAAACTGGTCAAACCTTCTCTCTTCTCTTTATTCATACATATATTCACCTCCACAAGCTTGTTGGCTCTCTAAGTAGAGAAACCCCTGCATCTATTGCCTTGTGCCATCGTTTTATTTCCGTTCGAACCTCTGGCCCAAAACCCCGCCAGAACCATTTTGCTTCCTTATTGCCGGTCAATCTTTCCCGGAGTCACTTTCGCAAGAAGTCGTCATTAGCCTTTTCTCCAAATGCTTCCAATTCATAGGACCTGGAATTTAAGGGTCAATGCTTTGAGAGCTATGAGTTCCTCGTCCAGGTTGAATTCCTTTGTTCCTGCAAAACCTTTGGAAGTTAGCCAGTTGAACCAGACGACATTAAAGGCTAAGTATGCTGTCAGAGGGAAGATTCCTATCAGAGCTGATGAATTAAGAGACCACATTAGCTCCGACCCAAATCACGACTTACCGTTTGATAGTATTATTAGCGCCAATATCGGGAATCCTCAGCAATTGGACCAAAAGCCTTTGACATGGTACAGACAAGTGTTGGCGTTGTTACAATATCCTAACATTTTAGAGGTTCTTGATTCACCCACTATCAACAAAGTGTTTCCTAAAGATGTGGTGACTCGGGCTACCAGTCTTTTGACGTCTCTTGGATCATTGGGAGCTTATTCTCATTCTCAAGGTGAAGCTACCATTCGGAAATCAGTGGCTAATTTCATTGCTGAAAGAGACGGATTTCCCTCTAATGCAAACGATATATTTCTTACTGGAGGGGCTTCAGCTGCAGTGCAATACTTGTTACAAATATTGTCGGAAGACGCCAAATCTGGGTTTTTAATTCCTATTCCTCAGTACCCATTATATACCGCCACTATTGCTTTAAACAATGCGGTTCCAATTGGATACTACTTGGACGAGGCCCACAATTGGTCTACCAATCCCGAAGAAATAAGAAGATTGATTCTGGAAAACAAGCAGAAGGGAATTGATATAAAATGTTTGGTGGTTATTAATCCGGGTAATCCTACAGGCGCCATCTTATCCCGTGAAGATATCAAGCAAATCTTGGATATTGCTGCTGAATATGGGTTGGTAGTAATCGCTGATGAGGTTTACCAGGAAAACGTTTTCCAAGGCGAATTTATCTCTATGAAAAAGGTTTTGTCGGAATTAGTTGAAGAGGCTCCCCAATTGTATTCTAACGTTCAATTGGCTTCTTTACATTCCACTTCTAAAGGTGTCAGTGGTGAATGTGGTCAAAGAGGTGGGTATATGGAGTTGACTGGTTTTACTGATGAAGTCAAACAGGTGATCTTCAAGTTGGCTTCTATCAACTTGTGTTCTGTTGTTTCGGGACAAGCATTAATGGAGTTGATGATTAATCCTCCTAAACAAGGAGACGAATCCTATGAAGTGTATCAGCAAGAAACCAGCAAGATTCACGAAGATTTGATGACGAGGTCTTGTTTATTATACGATAGTTTCCAGGAAATGGAAGATATTTCTTGTAACAAGCCTATGGGAGCCATGTATTTATTCCCTAGATTAAACTTTACTCTAGAGAAGTATGGTAGTCTATTTGAAGCTGCTAAAGCTGCTGACGTCACTATTGATGAATTCTATTGTCTTCAATTACTAGAGAATACTGGGATTTGCTGTGTTCCAGGTAGTGGATTTGGTCAAGTTTCTGGCACCTACCATTTAAGAACTACTTTCTTACCACCCGGGAAGGAATGGATCCAAAGATGGGCTGATTTCCATCAAGACTTTGTTAATAAATATTCTAACTAGACATTATTATACTTGTGTAATATATTTAGAGTGATATAAAATATTTTACTTTTATGAACTGGTTTACTGGTTCTTTTTTGTAGGTGACACCATGACAGAAAACTCTCCGAATAAGCAGGTCACCGCTATGCAAATCCAGGCTGGGAGCCATCCCAACATGACAATGAACCATGTCCAACATTGGAAATCATCCCATGAGGTGAGTAGTCCGTACATTAGGGTCATGGTTCCATTTCCTTTGGTGATGTTAAATTGGTCCAAATACAAATTTCCTACCATATAGATAATGAAAAATGGGTTGGATACGAATAATGATAAACACAATTTTATTCTGGCTTTGTTGTTGTCCACTATTTGGAAAAGGGGCACTTTTGAAACCGCAGGAATATCTTTTTGTTTGTCAGCTTCTAATTCGTTGGCAAACTGTTGCACTTCAGCTGTTTTTACGAGGTTAGGCACAAACGTCAATGGGAATGCCAAAAGACCAATGGCCAACGCCAAAGAGAAGTTCAATATCAACAAAGCGGTGATGACCATAGATATAAAAAACAACGAAAATGATATCAAGGAGTAGCTGACCTTTTCGGAGATCCTGAATTTTTTGATGTTGATAGTCTTTTTGAACACAGGAGCCAAAGACAACACTATATTAACCCCAGTCATGGCTAATAGGATTATGTTGACCAATACTTGTTTATCTTCTTCACTCTTTGCAATTCTCACCAAATACGGCAAACATACCGAGACTAAGTAACTATTGAGTTCCACGGTCACGAAAATTATCAACACATTAGTGATGTTAGATAAGAATTCAAGAATGGAGATATTACTATTCAAGATCCCGCTCAAAGCTGCCACCGCATAACTCACAGCCACAATAACGGCAGAAGGTAAGTAAGTACCGATAGACACAAAATGTCTAGGTCCCAACAACAAGTAAAAGAAAAATGATTGATGGAACTTCTCCAATAGATTATTAACAGATCTGAAACTGGAATCAATAACTCTTCCAATTTGGGTAATATCATTATGTCCCTTAGTACCTTTCACCTTAATGGTAAAAGCTTGAATCTGCCAACCAGAGAAACATTCACATCCATTAGGAGGAACCACGATTCCAGCCAACGTCAATCCGGCAATATTCTTCAATAAGGTTCTCAATCTACTGTAATAATCATTTCTTGTTAATTCTTCTCCCTCAGTTCTTTGTATAGAAGTGTGGATGTTCTCTTGGTAAGAAATCAGATTGGCTGTGTTTAAGAAATCCAAGTTGGGTAACTGCCCATTTAATCCTTCGTAATGCATCTCGTAGTACTCGAAATGATCCGCGTCCCCCTCATATTCCAAAACGATAGCTGCTTCTATGGACCCAGCAGTTTTATCCAAAGACGTGTGGTACACTTCCACCCAGTTCCGCAAGGATTTATGCCCATCCTGACTAAACACTATAATGATATTCTTCGACCAAATCGACATCCTATTGAAGTATCGCCCTAAGGCGACTCCCAAAGCAGCCCCTCCCAAATTATATTTTTCATTAGAGGTGGTCCAAGGCACAACAAGTACCATTGCTTCTGTATCATCCCCTCTAGCGGCATGCAAAATAGCGTACAAGGTATCGCTGATGTTGGGATCATCCAGTTTATGAAAAGCTGTTTTCAATCCATTGTCTTCGAGCCATTCTTGCACCATGGCGTTCCTAGTGTCCACAGAAGAATGCTCATAATGCTTCAATTCGTTTCGGTAGCCTCGTACAATGTTCCATTCACTCTCTCGGAAGTACGACGTGACTTGGGCCGGCATTAAAGCGTTTTCTGAAATGTATGTTTTCCTATAATTCCCGTCCATTGGCAAGATCATCAACCATATAATACTTACGACTGTTAACAATAGCGACAACAGCGGCAATGCTTTGACCATCTTGGGGGCCAAACCCCGTTTGTGAATGGCTCTAAGGACTGTCTCCGCCAAAGCCATTTTCACCGCTTATACTAATAACTTGCTTCAATTCACTTCGACACCTGGAAGAAGTAATATATGTAATGTTGATTTATGCCACAAAGCATTTAAATGTCGCGCGCTCGCGATGGTGGGTGCGATGGCATGTCGCGGTATATGAAGGGCCATACACTCCATACACTTTGTGAGTACATTTTATATACGTCTAATATTTTACGTCTACATAGATGGTAAAGACGGTGGAGACGATCTAGATCCAATGGTTCGAGGCAAATACAAACAATTGTGCTTGCAGATACGACGGTTGCCCTTAGATTCCTCAACGATAAATCTACTCCAAGCCCAGGCTAAATATGAGTTTGCAAAAACTACATCTTTTGATAATAAACGCTATACAAAGTATACAACCATTTTTGACGATGTGTTGATGTATGAGAACTGGCCCGCGATTCCTGGGGTTTTAGATGATCTCTATAAATCAATATTGGCAAGTCGCGAGTTTCCTGATTTATATAACGTTTATAAGCAGTTTGACAACATGAACTACGATGAGCTTCGACCCTTTTACCCCCAGGTCCATTTGTTCCAGGAAATGGCTACCCCAGGGATGTATCAACAACGATTCGAAAAACTGCTTAAGGAGGAATCGGACAGTATGGTAGTGCTGGAGTTTTTACGGTTGCCTGCTACAAATAGTGGGTTTCTGGTTATACTGAGAGATGCAGAAAGTTCTTCCCTGGTAACATCTATTGTAGAAGCAGTGCACCAATTGTATGAATTCGTGGCTAAGCACGATAAAATCACTCATTTGAAGCTACCACCGTTTGAAGTGACATATCCCAGCGATAAATTCGGTCTACCCCTTCATATTTTACAGCGAGACAAGATCTTCCATGATCATTTGAATTATGTCAAATATATCATTAAGACATTTCGGCCCATAACCCACCACCACTTACAAGAGCTTGAACTGGTGACAACGGGGCGAGTAGGCATCAATGCCAACTTCTTTAAGTACATGATAAAGAAAAGGACCACAACACCAATGACTTTGAAGACCAGCAAGTCGGTCATACCTAATACTAGAAATATTATCAAGTGGTATAAAGACTATTTGGTGAAACAGTTCTACTGTGAGAAAGATACGAATAATGAATATGTATATAAACTTAACCAACTAAGCTACTATAGCTGAAGTTGGTATAATAATCTATAATTGAAAAATGGTGTAATCCTTTTTATTGGAATCCAACAAGCACCCATAGTTCTTCCGTTCATTAATGAACAAATACTTCGGATCCAGTGGTACCAGAGTCTGGTTATTATTGTTTCTGATGAGGCCACTAGTGCTATTTGTTAACAATTCCATAATATCATAACTTTCTAAACAATAGCTTTCATTGACTAGTGTTAGGGTAATTAGTTTGTCGTTACTGATCTTGTAATTGCAAATTGGGCCCTTCAAGTCAACCAGAGTTTCGAATAGCTCGTGGTCACCTTTGATTTGGATAATGCTAACAGTGCTTTCCTTAATGGTGATTATTAGTTTCATGCCTTCGATCGATATAAACTCACATGTGTCGTTCACATGCAAGGAGGGCAATGAATCCACCTTTATAATTGAATTGAAGTAAGTCTCGAACTTAGTCACGATTTTTTCATGGGTTAAACAATCCACTTCTTGTTCGAATTGCTCTAGAAGATCTGGTTCTTTTGTAGAATCGTCATTTAATAACAATTCTGTGTTTAACAGCAACTTCAAATATTTAAAGATTTTGGATTGAAATAAGTTAAAATTGAAATAATTCAATAGCTGAACATAATCAAACTTGGCCGGTAGATTTATATCCTCATCATTATTATACTTGGTTAACGTGTCTATCAAAAACTTAACCCAACTTAGAAATTCAGTGAAGAGCTTCTGCTCATCATTACAATCCCAGATGAAATTATAGAGTCTCTTAATAAATGCCTTAATGTTATCAATAGACCTGTTGATGTCTTCATCGCTAATATTAAAAGATTTCCCATCATAATCAGGCAGGTCACTAAACTCAAGGATGTTTTTCAACTCTGTCATTAAAAGCAAAAGCTTTTCTAGTAAATTTATTAAGTGCTTGTAGATATTATTCCGAATCAAATCATAATTAGTGTTGCCCAATTTTTCTAGTCTTTTGAATCCTCTATCTCCCAATTGACTCATCCAATAGTCAGTCGAATTGCTGGGGATTAAGTGGCTGATCAAAATGCCACTGAAACTTTTAATAATTGCTTCGTGCTTAGTCCTCACAGAAACTTCGGGCGCTTCCTCAGAAGATGGGTTAAGGTTATCATAGTAATTAGATAAATATCGGTCAAAAACATTAAAAAACATCAATAATTCGTTGGATAAATGCTGCAAGCTTTTCTTGATGTTGGTGTTGATCAGCTTCATATTACAGAATATTAACAAGATTCTATCAAGATTCTCCACTCTAGGAATAGATAACTTCACCAACTGATACTCAGATGATTCTGATTTATCCATAGCTTCACTAACGTAGTATTGGTTAAATAAATCCACATTGAAGTTCTTAATAAACTTCGTAGGCTTCTCATAAGTGATCTTCACGAGATTATTAAATATCATTGACAATTGGCTGTTTGAGCTCACTAACAAGTAGTTAAGCAGTTTGAAGTCACCAAAATCATTCGCAATCGGGACATTATCCAAAATATTTACCCTGAATAGCTCTTCTGTGTCTGCTTGAATCACCGGTTCATCTTGTTCCATATCTTCGCTGTTTTGTTTGAGTAGTTGCACATTATCTGATCTCTGATCCTTGCACCAATTGATCAATTCTATAGGATTATTAAAGGCAAATTGGTTTAGCAATTCTCCATTGTTGGTGTCGTATACTTTACAGAACCCATCCACTCCTGATAAACAGAAAAACTTTCCATCTGGGCTCCAGGTCAAGTCTAATATAATAGCCTTATTATTGATGGAGTAAATCCGTTCACCGTTCAATCGAAAAACCCAAATCGAGGTTTTGTTCATGGAGAGGACAATTAGGTCCATTGTGGGGCAGAGACTAAGAACATTTCCGTCCACTAGCCCTACAATTCTGGACCTGGAAATAGTTTCAAACATACAAATCGATACTTCTTTGGTTCACAAATGCGCGTCAATTTGAGCCTACGAATGTTGCAAAAAGTTGAAGGAGAATGAAGTTGCAAATTGTTAGGGAAGTGATGATGCTAGCAGCGTAATACTAACAATGCAATAGTTTCGGTGTGTTAATTGTGTAGTGCTTGCAAGTATATTTCCAACAAAAGCAAAAAAAGAACTACATGACTAAAAGATAGACATCGCATCTACAGTAACAGTATTGACTGACTCTTTTATATTATGGTAATGATATGTACAAGGTTATGGCTTAAAGTCAATTACAATACCAGGCCCTTTGGTGGAAGATATACATGTTTGGCCTATCAAATTAGGTTTCTTGGTTCCTGGAGGCTGCAAATTGTATATAGTTTTGGAGGCCTCTGCTATGTTCTCTAATAATTGTTTTTCAGTAAAGTCGCATCTCCCAATAGGGAACGACAAGTGTCTCCCCAGCTGCTTAAATGGTAAACTCCCCAAGTTATCTTCGATTAACTGGGGCAATTTAGACCCCTCGGCTACATTCCCTCTTCTGGGTAAACACATTAAATTTCTAGGACCTAATATTCTTTGAATTGGTTTTAAATTCCCAGCGAAATCGGTAGTCGCAAACGAATGAGTAAAACTGTTGATGTCTACCTCTCCATTTTGAATTTTCTCGACCAAATCTTGTCCTCCCATGGTATAACTGGATTCCGGTAAGCTGATGTTTAAGGGGGTTTCTGTGAATATTAAAATCTTGGATTGTCCTACAGGATTAGGAAATTTGATGAAGCCGCTAAGCGGTTTGGAACCTTTTTCTGGTATCACTGTAACTAAAAGACTTAAGGTACTTTTACTAACTTGTTCACCTATTTCGGCCGATTTTAGGTACTTGATGGCTTTACCGATATCCATGTACAACGGGTGTAACCGAGGATTCTGTTTGTTCTTCTTTTTATCTTTTTGTAATTTCTTTGCTTGTTTCTTAGGGTCCGCTCTAGTGGCAGACAAAATGCTGGAAGTATGGAAACTGGTGGCATTTATTCTGTTTAATGTCAACCCAGTGACTTTGGGTACGCCAGATACCGTCCTTATGGAGGCAAACCTCGTTATATATTTGTTCAACTTGAGCATAACTAGCGTTTTGTTATATAATAATGAAAAAATTTTTCAATTTGTCGCACCGCAAATGCTATAACCGTAACTTACCAGAGAAGCAGACTCTTTAGTTTCAAGGTAAAACGTACATACCATAAATTTATATTGACTATGAACACTCGTAAATCAGAAATTAAATATTTAACAGAAATAAACGCCCGTAGGCCACAAGAAGTAAAATGTTTAACAAAGTTGAGCTAAAGATGGAGCCAAAAATGATTCTCTAATCTAATCTCTAGAATACGCTCTTTGACTTGAGCTTTAACGAAAAGTTCCGTTTGGGGTTCTCGTTCTTGAGCATGCTGATGAAGTTCTTGCTATTGTCCAAGATTGAATGCCTCTTACTCAGAATGGAATTGGATGTGGATTGAGATCTAGGATGCGAGTCGGACGAATTGTTCTTGGAGCCGGTAGGGGAAGATGTAGAAATAAAGGATGGAGAAGGATCTAGCGATAATTTTGATTCAATTTTAGTCAAGATTCTAGAAGATCTTTTCATCTGTTGATCTTTGGATCTCTTAGTTGGACTAGACCTCTTAGCGACGTTGGGATTAGGTTTGGTCAAAGTATTGATACTCGATAAGATATCGGCATTGGAAAATCTTTTAGGACTAGGGTCCTTGGAGGACTTATGGAAGTTGATGTCGCCATCTAACTGATCGGGTCGGAAACTGGTATCATTGGTAAGATAGCTTTCGTTTTGGGAACCTTTAGATTCACTCTGAGATGAAAATCTACTGTTAATATCATGCTCAAATCCTTCGTCACTATCCAGATTAACAATTGAATGGAATGAGGAATTACTGGAGTTATCAAAATCAATATCAAACTGGAAAGACTTAGTGTTGACATCTTGAAGTTTGACCAATTCGCTCACTTCAGGGTCGACCGTTAAGGGGTCTACTGACTGAGAATCGGGTTTAAATTGTTGGGTTCCATATCTAGCATTTTCTTCCTTCTCATTCTTACTAAAATGACTAACCAGATCTAATGGATCTAAGGATTGGAACGATTCATCTTGATACAACTCTTCCCTACAGTGGAAGGACTTGGAGTTTACCAAAGTAGATTGTTTTGCGGAAGAGCTTGTACTTGGTTCGGATTTGGCTGGTTCTGTTCCAAACAAGAATGAGCCATCCGAGCTCGTAGATCCTGGCTTGCTGGTTTCAGGAATTTTAGCAGCCACATCGTCCGATTCAGGACTGATAGAGGCTCGGTCACTAGCAGCTTCTGAGATTTCTGATCCAGGCTGGGATCCGGTACGAAGTTCCGAGAGTAATCTTTCAGACCCAGAATCGTCCTGCTCAATCTCCTCCTTGACCTTAGGTGCTTCTCCAACTTCCTTTTCCGGTTGTTCTGTTTCGACCACGGACTCAGCTTCCTCATACGCCAAATTTTCAGCCGACTTCCCAGACTTGGAGTATCTAAAGTAATCATTGAGTGGGACCTTCTTGGAAATATTAATAGAATCAATGGATTTGTTCTTAAAGGATTTGAACTTGTAAAGAAACGAGTTGCTGTCTAATTCAGGATCTAACATGCTGGTATTGTAAGACAAGTTATCATTAATCAAAGACCTGTTTATCAAAATCTTGGTTTTGTTTTCCAATAAATACTTGAATAAGTTGATATAGTGAGGTAACATCACAAAATTTTCACAGGGAAAACAAATGGGTTGGAATATAATGGCAAAGTTTAAGACCGACATTTTCGTGATCTTATCAAAATATAAGAAAGTATGCAAGAAATTAGTGATATAAATAAACATATTCAAATTGATGTCTTTAAGTTGGTTATTCATCACATGGTTGAAATAATTCCAATTAAATTCGGAGATTTGGTTGTCGATGGCTGCTGAAGAATCACGGTTCATCACATTGCCAAACAACTTCGACAAATCGATGTATTCCACTTGGAAGAACTTGAAGTTATTAAGCAATAACTTCTTCAATAACGAACAAATATCATAAACGTTGGCTGTAGGTAACCACTTATTGTATTTAGACAAGTTGGTATAATAATAGTTAACTTTTTTCAACGACCCATTGATTCTAAAAACACCTTCTACGATATTCTGATGAATGAAATTAAACAATTCCTGGACGATAACTGGAACCGACACCTTGATGCCGTTAATTTCGGTTTCCACAAGTGTGAAAGGGTCTCCCATACTTTACACTGGAAAGAGCAATGTTGTAAGGAATCGTTACAAAAACTCAACAAGCAACCCTAGTAAGCAACTGCTATGTGACCACAGTACAAACAAGTGCTCTAAAGTCGAAATCCCTACTAATATATATATATATATAAAAGAACTTTGGTCTTGGTCAATGGCCGGCAAGGAACTCCAAACTCTAAAAACGCGTAATAACCGAATGCGCACTAAGCGGTGGAAAGATTTTTACTTTAAACAGAATGGACACCAAATTTGGGTCCAGGGCGATGAGAGTTCTATTGTGGAGCGAATTAAGACTATTGTATTTCATTGTTAGACGAGAGTGGTGTTTGGTGGGCTATGGTACTAAGCATAAGAAACAATAAGCGTGTGTGAGTGGGTGTGTGTTTTGTTTTTGTTAGTGTTTGATTTATGGTTTATGATTTATGTGCTTGGGTGACGGGGCTGACTTAAGCAATGTACTATGCCTTGATGCTTGTGATATATATATCTTTGCACTGTCATACTTAGGCTCTAGTTCGCTTATGATGTGCCTTTTGACATTCGCACTCGCTTTAGTGAAGTGTACGAACTAATGTGTCTAGTGAACTAATGTGCACTAAAAGGTAGTGGACCACAGGCTTCCATGTCAAAGAAGTATTACTATGAAGTATAAATCAGGTTGAGCTGAGTAGTGTAACAATCACAGGTCCAAGCTACTGTGATCTGGTGTCAACCAATACTCAACGAGCGTCGAACTAATACTGATGAGTGTCCCGACTAATATGAGAATAATAGACTACAATTAACAGTGCTAATCTTTCGCAGTCGCTAACTAACTTTGTGCCCTGCGTTATGATGTCATAGATCTTAGATCCCACTCCCTTTTCGTCATTTTGCCCCAAGACTTTGCATATTCTCTTTGAGCAAATCGTTCTCTTTTCTCCCCGTCTTTGTCTTATCATCCTCTACATTATGTCGGCACTTCTCTAATCCTCTTTGCTTGCTGCGCAACTTCTCTGCCGCTTTACCCTGTGGCCTCACTCCGTAAAACTGTCAATCTAAAAAATCGCACTTTGCGAAACAAATGACAATTTCATAATTTTTTCTTTTTATAGAACTATTTTCAGATTTACAGATCCTTGGTCTTGTGCTGGAGCTTCTGTTGTACTACTTGGTTTGTTTACTACAGTGGTTGTTTAAATACTATTGGCCACTAATTTTCTAGTTTTTGCTGGGTTTAAACCGTCACGACAGCTATTCCTATTTGGTACGGCACATTTATTGAATTGCGGCCATGGGTCCTAATAACAACTTTGTGCCCAACCATCCCTCGCCACTAAGTATCCCTGTCAAGGGGGATAGTTCCAAAATGAATCCTGCTATGGTACGACACAGTTCTACTTCTCCGATACCTGACACTCTGCGTGGGCCCCTGTCGGAAAATTGCGATAATACAGACCGACTGAGGCTGCCAAGTTCTGGGTCTGAATATCCTCCCAGTACTGATAGCTCACACGAAGAAAGCAATGATTCCCGGGCTGCTGGAACACTTCAAACAGCGTTTGAATTTGAATCAGCTGACACTTCGAATGAGACTTCAACCCTTGAGTATAGTGATGATCTGCCTAATAGCGAAGGAGATTTTACGAATTCTACTCCCACCTCACCACTGTCTATGATGACAGCTGCTTCTAACTATGATACTCCTGACATTCACAAAGATATGATTGATAGTTATGATGGAATAGATTATGACATTCAGTCTCCAGATAACTCTTTCATAGCCAATAACTTGGACTTAAACAATTTCCCACTTTTCAAAAGAGCCCCCAAGTCATTTTACAGTAAAATCATCTCGCATTTAAAGTTAATTCAATATCATCCTTCTAACTTTATCATCAAAAAGGGGGCTCCTTCCAAATCGATGTACTGGATTTTAAAGGGAACTGTGTGTATAACTAGTCCTGATGGGGACTCTATATATAATGAACTTTCAGCGGGAGAGTTTTTTGGTGAGATTGGTATTCTTTTCAATAGACCAAGAACCGCTAATGTGATTGCTAAAACCAAAGTCTTATTGGGGATCTTAACTTCCAAAGACTTCAACATTGTGCTAAAGTCATTCCCTTTGATGGAAAGAAGAATACGAGATGAAGCCCAAGAGCGATTGGCCATGTTGGATAAGAAAACGAGACATTTCAATGAAATGAACCTGGCTAGACCTCGTGATAATAATAAAGGTTCGAAGCGGAACCCTCAAACCGATATTTCTCATAGCTTACCATTACCTCCATTAACTCCTGCAGGAGGCGATTCTGCTCAAGATAAACTTGATGCAACTGTATCCATCCAACAATTTATTAAGAACTTGCCGATTTTCGAAAACTTGCCATCAAATATCATTCATAAACTTGCCTTGGGAGTGGAGCCTCTAACCTTCAAACCTTTCAATTACATATTTTATGAGAATGATATTGGGGCTGATATATACTTTGTGATAAGCGGTCAGGTAGAAGTGATTAAGTATGACCCTTCCAAGAAGAGAGATAATATTATTGCCAAATTGAATAATGGTAATTACTTTGGTGAGATGTCATTTTTGTCGTACTTGTCGAACAAGCCAAAATTCACCAGATCTGCCACTGTTCGTTCTATCACTAATATAGAATTAATTGTCATAAGATCAAATTTTTTGAAGAACTTGTGTGATCAATATCCGTTTATTATTGATCATATGAAGCACACTAGTGAACTTAGAAACAAGTCGAATGAGACGAATAACCGCTATCGATTAGGTCCATTTGCTCACCAAGAATTTGATGATACCGTTGATTTGCGAAACTTCAAGTTAGATTTCAGACCCTTACATTCTCGAAGTGTCAGTCCTAGGGAAAAGAAGCTTCTTCACATTAATAATAATGCTTCCAACGACTTTAGTGTGGCCCCAGATGCTTCAATACAGCCTAAATGCAGATCTCATAATCAATCCCCTGTGTCTAATACCGCTGCAAGTGGAAGTAATATGGGTTATTCGCATCCTCTGCATGTAGGAGCCATTGTTACTCCTCGCCCAAAGACCCTTAAACGGTCCATTTCTTTAAATTTAACACCTCAGTCAACAGTTTCCTCGAATTCGTTCAATCCTCCCCATCCTGACTTTGAATACATTCCTCATAGCAAGAGAGCCAGGTTAAATTCCGTCGGAAGAAGGAGATCTTCTGTATTGGCAATTCGAAGTAGCCTATCAGACAAATTACTACTTAAGATCTTTGAGTACTTGGATCTTCCAACGTTGATGAAATTAAGAATTATTTGCAAGCGGTGGAGACAGTTGTTAACCTTGTGTCCTACTCTTTTTACCACATTAGATCTTACCCCGTGGAACACATCTTTGGACGATAAATCTTTGATTGACATAGTTAAATTTGTGGGTTCTAGACCCAACCACATTGATATCTCCAATTGTTTCCATATTACCGATGAAGGTTTCAGTTATATGGTCAATGAAATTGGAATCTCCGGTAAACTCAAGTCCTTAAAGATGAGCTCCAATTGGGAAATCAGTGCTATGGCTATCATGGATTTAACAGCTCCCAGTGTAGGAAAAGACTTGGAAGAAATCGATTTATCAAACTGTCGAAAGGTAAGAGATAACGTATTGGAAAGACTCATTGGTTGGAACGACACGGCCAAAGATGAAGAACATCCTGTCGACAACTTTGAAAATGATTATGATGAAGATATCGGGTGTAAAAAACTAACCAAGTTAAAGGTAGGTTATTGCAAACATTTAACTGATAAAGTCATGCATCACATCAGTGAAAACTGCAATGAAAGGTTAACTGAGCTTGATTTAACTAGATGTACCACCATCACTGATAAAGGCTTTGAGTACTGGACTTATAAGTTCTTTCCCAATCTAACCACATTATCATTAAAAGATTGTACGTTTTTGACCGATAAATCCATTATCTCCATTGCTAATTCTGTACCTAGTTTGAAGTCGTTAAACTTGAATTTCTGCTGTTCGTTGACTGACATCTCAGTTGAAGTTCTAAGCATTGGCTGTCAAAAATTAGAGGTTCTTGATCTTAGTTTCTGTGGATCTGCTGTTAGCGATTCCTCATTATTGGCTATTTCCATGAACCTCAATTTGTTGAAGAAGTTGGTATTGAAGGGATGTATCAGAGTAACTAGGGCTGGTATTGATTCTTTATTGTCCTCCAATTCAGAGTTGAGCTATTTGGACGTTGGTCAGTGTAAGAATTCTGACTATTATCCTGGAGCAATCCCGGCTCAAAGACTAAACGTTAATCCTCAGACCAAATCGGCATTCGTTACTGCCGGTCATTCAAACAAGATTATTGAAATAGTCATTTAGGTACTTCAGTATCTGTAATTTTAGTGTATTATAATAGATATCTATATATTAATTTCTTTTCTTCTTCCTTTTGGATTTGTCCTCAAACTTGATTACTCTTGGAGGAATACCAAATTTAGTCAAGTAATTCAAAATTGGCTTATAGTGAGGACCCTGTACAATTACCTCTACATCGTCTCTAGTTTCTTCTAATGTCAGTGATCCTTGACAAAGATTCCTCAAGTCTTCCTGGATAACATGAGGCTTAATGCCAAACTTTTCATAATGCTTCACTCTGGTGATCGTTTTCCTTCCAATCTTGGTTTCAATTAGTATTTCAATGGTTGGAATTTGACCTGTATGGATCTTAGCTTCATTAGGATCCTCCCCCGGTTGAACTATCTGAAATTTCAGCGTTAGATTCTTGGTAAACTTGGTCATTAATTCGTTTCTAGGAACAGTGGGTTGAGGTATGATTTCTTTAAGAGTATCATTTATGGTAACTTTCTTAGGATCTGATTCAATTAAGCCTTTACGCTTGATATATTCTTCCACTAATACTTTTAGTTCCGGTAATTTATATGGTCTGCCGTAGTTCTTGTCCAACTCATTGAAAAACCGTCTGTATTTGCCTGTAGGCTGGTATAATTGAATCAATTTAATCTCATTCTTGTCATCCTTACTGGTTCCGGCTTTCTTAGGTTTATCGACTTTATGGGGAACAAAGTCCTCGATTATTTTCTCGGTCTTTGGCAAGGTCTTGACAACGGTCAAATCGTCATCCTTCCCTTTAACTTGGATGTAATTTAGTTTACTCATGGCTTTTAAGAACTTACCAGTTTTCTTCCAACTAGTCTTCTTAATGTTTTTGTACTGAGCATCCAAATTGGGAAGATTCTTATATATATGATTGGACATGAAATTGGAAGAGTTCAGGGGCAATTCTATGGTATCTAATTTAATCGACTGCAATAAGGACCTTACAAAGAAGTTATCAACATCTTCCACCTTCAACTCTTCTACTTGGTCTGCCAACTCATCCATCTCGTTAATTTCAGACTCCTTGGCATTACTACCAGTTTCCACTTCAACGTGCTCTTCCAAGTGGTCATCCTCAGACTCCGTTTCATATGCATCTTCACTTTCTTCAAGTTCGATTTCTTCTTGTTCTGGTTCCGGCCAGGGAGCAGTACCATCGATTTCTTTGGGGATCTTAATATCCACATACTTGTTCAACTTGTACAATTCGTCCTGAGCATGGTGCACCACTTGAACAGCGACTCCACTGGTTCCAGTTGTCTTCTTGATATCTTTTAGTACCTTTTTAGCAGTTCCAATAGCTTTAATTACATAAGGACTTTGATAATCCACAACACCCACAGTCGTGTGGAGGTCTATTCTCTGATCAAAGGGAAGTCCGCATCCAGGCAACATTAAATCAGCTCCATTGTAAATCACTTCTATAACATGGGGATTGGTAATTACTCTGGGAATAATGTAAGGACATTGCCAGACCGTGAATACACTAGGATATAACGGCGAGTCACGAGACTTAAACCAAATAGGAGTTTCATTTTCATTATAATAAATAGTTCCCAGATAATTTTGGACACTTTTAAAAGTGGCTTGCTTCACAATGGAAGGAAGAATCTTTAGCTCGATTTCTTTAGAAATTTGGTCTTTGGGCAAATTGAATTGCTCACAAATGGTGGTAAAGATCTTCCGCCTTTCGGAACTTTTGATGTTTGCCGAAGCTTTAGGCTGTGGATCTTTCTTAAACATCGGAACGTTCAGAAGTGAGCTGCTTATAAACACTGAATTGGTTATTCAAGCGTAAATGGTTCAGTAATGTAGCAAGTGTTGAATGCGAATTGGCCGCGAACGACTGCTGCAAAATTTAGATTTCTCTTTGTAGTAGGGGAGTCGTTGACTAGTCGTCCAAAGCTAATTCTATAGGAAAAGGCTGTCCAAATGTATATTCACACAGCCGTACACAATAATATCTACATGTGTTTGCGATTCTATGATTTTTCAGGCCTATGAACCAGTATTAGCACCTCACACAAATACGATGTATTCGCTCTTTCTCATCGATTCTCGCTCTCTGAGAATCAAACGCGCACAACTTAACTAACACCTCATAGTCTCAGGTTATTGCTTATTGTGATTGCAAATTATAAAATAGGTTTTGATTCTCGGTTCCTTAGTCGTTTGGGATGAGTCTGAGCCCTAAAATTGAAACACCAGTGGTCAAAAAAGCTCCTGTCGAGAGAAGTCGCCAGGCAATCATATGGTTTACTGCGGGTCTAGTGTTGTTCATAGGATGTCCGTGGTTTATCTTCACCACTACTATTCATCGTGCTGAGTTGCCCAGTGACCACCTCAAACATGTGAGTGATGTTTTAGACCAGTTGCTGATCAAGGTTCCTGTATACGTGAATAGTTCGGCGGGTATAATATCTCAGGCACAGCAGACATTGGACCAAACCTTGTACCAGAAATATCCTTTGTTACAAGACTTTTGGTCAGTAGAGTTAAAACCTGTAGATACGGAGTTGGACATGCTGCAAGACTATTTGATAGATGTGGACGATATGCTAGAACTGTTTGCGATATCTCCATTTATGAAGAAGGTGAGTTTGAAATCATTTTCGCCGGGCTTGTTGAGCTCTGTGTTAATAGATCAGGTATTTCCCGATGAAATTGATAAATTCAACCGCTTCAAAGAATCGGGCAAAAAAATGAATGAAAACAATTTGATTATTCCTTATTCTTCTCATTATAATCTTATCTTTTCATTGTTTATTGAAGATGGAAGCCCGGTGATTTGGGACCCAGAATTGATTACCACGTTATTTGAGCCTTTATTATTACGATTCAGTCATGTTACCAACTTTACCATCTCCACTCAGATCCAATATTATTCTCAATCGAATGCTCATATTGACTTTGATGAAGAATCTAACAATTATGTCATTCATGAATCGGAATTGTCCAACTTTGTAAATTTCGGAGACTGGAATTTGAATAACCACGACATAGACCCTTCCATCAATTTCCTTATCTACTTCCCCCATAGTAACCATGAAAATAGATTACTAACCATCGAAAATTCTACGACCAATTCATTCTTGATTCCTCAATATGGTGGGGTTCATATCTTGAATAAAAAAGAGGATATCAAAACCGATAACGATGAATTTGTATTATCAGAGCAAGAACTAATTGAGGTTTTGGAGATCTTCTCGTCCCAGTTGTTTAAATTATTGGGAATCTCCAATATGAATCCAAAAAATACCTTGATGAGAATAGATTCCTTAACTAGACTTAACACATACCAAAATTTGTTTGAGTCTATTAAAACCATAAAGTCATTGATCAGCTTGACCAACACTTTGAACGAGATTTCTGTTCCTGAGTTAACCAATACCTTGACCAAGAATTGTTTAGATAGTGTCTTAGCCGCGATCAATGCTTTGAAACTGGGCCAATTCAAGCAAGCTATGGTTCATTCTTCTTCTGGGTTGAATTATTCAACTAAAGCATTTTTCGATAAAGAAATCGTCCAACAAGTATATTTCCCTAGTGAGCATAAATTGGCAGTGTTCTTGCCGTTATTGGGGCCACTCTGTTCGATTTTGTTTGTAACTACCGTCAAACAACTCAAGGCGCTCAAGAACAAAAAGCCAAAAACAGATTGAAGTCCGTCTTTTATATTTAATACTCATTCAGCTACATATTTATACGTTATATATCATTCTTAACTTCCTGCTACTTTTTATCTGCGCGTTGATCGAACTGGAATATTGCAACAATCGCGAATTCTATCGTCTTATTGAACCTCTCTGAATCACAAACAGAATGTCTAAGTTAATGTTCAATGGTGTGGCAGTCGGAAGTTTAGGAGCAATTTCATACTTCTGGGGCTTCTGGGGAGACAAGAAGCAGCCTCAACCCAAGGTCAGCCCGAATGATAACCGTCTTCCTGCTAGTAGCTCTAGCTCATCGCGTGTTCCTAACACTAGATCAGTGCCAGTAGAACCACACGGATTCTACAAATACGGATTTCCAGGACCGATTCATGACATCCAGGCCCGTCAGGAGTTCATCAGCTGTTATGATAGAGCTAAGAGGAATCCTTATTGGGTGTTGGAACATATAACCAAAGAAAGTCTTCAAAGTGAAGCGGATGTCGACCGTAAGAAGTCAATTTTTAAGGAAGACGAAGGAATCCCTTTCAAGTTCAGAAACAAATTAAGGGATTATTTTAGAAGCGGATATGATAGAGGACACCAGGCGCCGGCTGCAGATGCTAAATTTAGTCAAGAAGCTTTGAATGAAACTTTTTACTTGACGAATATCTCTCCTCAAGTAGGAGAAGGTTTTAATAGAGATTATTGGGCACATTTTGAACACTTTGTTAGAGGGTTAACAGGCACTTATGACAGCGTTCGTATTATGACGGGTCCATTATATTTACCAAAGAAATGTCAAGACGGCAAGTTCCGGGTCGAATATGAAGTTATTGGTAATCCTCCAAATGTAGCGGTGCCCACTCACTTCTTTAAATTGATCATAGGAGAAAATGCTGCAAATTTGGAAAATGGTCAAATCAGTGTAGGAGCTTTTGTGTTACCTAATGCAGTGATAGACAACAACGATTCCTTAACGAAGTATCAAGTTCCTGTAGATGCTTTGGAAAATGCTAGTGGGCTAGATTTACTTGGTAGAGTTCCAGCGCACAAGAGAACCGATTTATGTAAAGAAGTCAAATGTGAACTTGTGATTAGAGAGTTTCCTAAGAACGTTACTAAGGTATTGGGCCCAGGGCGTTGAACAAGATAAACCCTTGAAGAACTCGTTTATATTAATGGCTATATAGATAATTGCACTCTACATTTTACTTTTAATTTGTACTAAGTCACCTTGCCTCGGTGGGGCTTCAGCTCCTCTTTCGTTAAATACGTCGCATATGTGGTCTACAACTCCCCAACCATACCCATTAGGAAATCTCCTTCTGACAATAATATTGTTGTGTGCATCAGATGGTAATCTGACCAAAATCTTTCTCCAGTTTAATTCGTTATGATACTTCCGGGCAATGTTCACTTGCTTGTTGGCTTTATTGAATATAGGGTTTTCCTCCACTCTTGGGGGGATATCCGTATACTTATAGGACTTGTCATGGAATATAACCGGGTGTCTGGAGTCTGGAGAAACAATATACTCCTGATTGGGAATAGGGCAAATTATACTGTTGATTGCTGACTCGATAATAGATGCTTTGGGAGGGATGTTTAAGTCAGGATATTGCTCTCCGGCATTCTCTCCGTCTAGATCAGAATCTTCTGCCTCGTCTTGGCCCAATTCAATGTTCTCGTCGGGTTGTAAATTATCTTTACCCTTAGCATTGATATGTAAAAGTTTCTTTTGCAACCGGACTCTTTTTCGATCGGAACTATTTATGGAGAAATTTAAGGAAATAAACTGTTTATACTTATCCAAGGTATTTATTTTCTCAGGTTGTTTCTGAGCCGGAATTTCTCCTATAGGATTTTCGTCCAGATGCTCCTTCTTTTTCTTCAAATCTTTAACGTTATCTAAAGTCACATAATCCAAATATAACAAAGCACTGGTTCTTAAAGGCACTATTCCGTCGTTTATAATGTTAGCGTACGCAATCAAGTTCTTAAACTGTTTTAAGAAGTCATGAAGCTGATCTGGTAACTCTTCTAAAAGAGGCTTACCTCTCAATTTGGATCTACTTAAGGTCAAATCTCTCCCGGTTTTCCCCAAAGTCCCAAGATCCAATAACCAAGATATTAGGAAACTTATTTCATTTAAGATACCCAATAATGGAGACGCTACAAACACCAAATTGTGAGGTTTGATATTCTTCTTTTTGAAAAACATAGCGTCATTGTCTAAGATAAACTTGATGGAGTATAGTTGAGTTAACCCTCCTAAAGAATGTCCTATAAATGAGATCTTGTCAATGTTGACTCCTTGATCAACTAAATTGTCAATCAACTTCATTAAATATTTCCCTTGCTTAGATCCCAACTTTTTCACTCCACCTTCAGTTTTCCCAGCATTTCCATTGTACCCTTTAATTAAAATATTATCATTGACATTGTTCTCCAAAGCTTCCTTCAAGTATAACATATCTCCGGTCAAGTTGGAAAAGATCCCGTGGGTTAAAATTATCAAATGAACCGGTTTCGTATAATCCGGAGGTCGAGCCCATAACTCTTCCCCGGTGATTTTATTGATGCTCAACTGAGGATTGAAAACCTCATTCAAAGGTATATAAGAATTATCAATTCCTCCTGATAAACCCGTTAAGCTTCTCAAGGAACCATGGTTTAACCTTTTGAGCCCTGTCAAATCCGCCCCAACCATCAAGTCGTATACAACCGTGGTTTCACTGGTGATAACAATCTGCGATAAAATATCTAATTGCCATTGATAAACATTATCCTTGACTCTAGAATTCTCATTCAAATACAACGCTACATTGAACGTCTGCCCTGGTTTCAATTGGTTGTTGAAGTGGATTTCTCTCTCCTGCTGCTTGAAAGGCTTGCGGTGATCGAAATTAACGGGAACCACATGACAATATAATATAAAGGGCCCGTTCAAGAGGTGGACGGCTCTTATGGTAGTCTTCTCAATATTCTTCAAGCGGAGATAAATCTCGGTTTTATCGGGGTCCATTTGAGTATATTGGATGACATATCGTCTTACACCGCCAATTGGCAATGTATCTTTGTCTCTGTACCACAAATACGGATCACTCATTAAAAGAATGAAGTAGCTTCGATGTTTAACTCCAACTTATATAGTTGGGGTAAAATGACCGTGATATTTTCTCATTTTGACAGATGGTAGGGACACGCTGATACCTGGGGTGGCAGACACCTCAACTAGGAGTGTCAATAGTACTGTAATATGTATCAATCAAAATCTTCTATGATACTGAATGTTTCTATAGTTATACTCTGTCAGCATATTAGTAACGTGCACTATGTTAATTTTGATGTATATTTTGTATGGTTCATGCTTTCTCTGGAAATCTACATACAAAAGCAGAAAGTGCGACGGTTGCAAAATCGGCTGCAAATAAAGATAAATATGTATTCAATGCATAACTAAAGCAAGCACAATTTAAGAGAGAATATATATATATATATTCAAATGTTTCTAAGCTTGAAAGACTTCGTTCAAGAACTCTTCTTCTTCTTGGTTGTGCATGGATTTAGTTCCAGCAGCTACACTAGCACTTGGATCTCTACCAGCATACCGTAACGCTAATGACTTATGAGATTGAGTTTCAGCCAAAGTGGTGGCGATTCTTGGTTGCACATATCCATAAGCACCCATGTTTAATGGTTCTTCTTGACACCATACTAAATCTTCCACGTTAGAATAAGAATCCAATAAATCACGTAATTGTTGGAATGGGAATGGATGCAATTGTTCTAATTTAACAAAAGCAGTGGACTTATCTTCTAAAGAAGCCCGTTTCTTATGTAATTGGGCATAAACCTGACCACTACATAAAACAACCCTCTTTATATCTTCTCTGGCGGAAATAGATTTTCCTAATTCAACATCATCAATAATCCATTGGAAGTGAGATTCTCCGGTAAATTCAGATAAATCGCTTCTGGCTAATGGATGTCTTAATAAAGATTTAGAAAAGAAAAGCACCAAAGGTTTTCTAAATTGTCTATGCATTTGACGTCTTAAAATGTGGAATAAATTGGCTGGAGTAGTTGGATAAGCTACTTGCATATTACAATCTTGATGTTGACGCTCTAATTTTTCTGGAGCTGGGAAATATCTTTGATCTTCATTACATAATTGTAAGTATCTCTCAATTCTACCAGAAGAGTGTTCTGGTCCTTGTCCATCATAACCGTGAGGTAAAGATAATACTAACCCAGATCTTTGTTTCCATTTGGATTCAGCAGCTGCTACGAATTGATCGATAATAACTTGAGCTGTATTGGCAAAATCCCCAAATTGGGCCTCCCACATAACTAAAGCATCAGGAGAAGTTAAGGAGTAACCATATTCAAATCCCATAACCCCATATTCCGACAAAGACGAGTTACTGATATCAAAAGCCCCTTGATCTTTGGATAAGTTATTTAATGGAGTGAAAGTTTGTTCAGATGATTGATCATGTAAAACAGCATGACGTTGAGAGAAAGTACCTCTTTCCACATCTTGACCTGAAACTCTTACATGATAGCCCTCTAATGCCAAAGAACCAAAGGCCAAAGCTTCCCCGGTAGACCAATCGATACCTTCACCGGAATCAACAGCCTTCTTTCTGGTATTCAAAATTCTCTTCAAGTTACGATGGATTTCAAATCCTTTGGGGGCTTCACTTGTTTTGTGACCAATCTCTTTCAAAATAGATTCATCTACAGCGGTTGGCAAATGAGGTAATACTTCAGTGGCCAATTCTTTAGGAGATTTAAAGTCTTCCCAAGGAGTGGTTAACCATTCTCTAGAGGTTGGAATATAATCTTTGGATTTCTTGAAAGATTCTTCTAACAAGTTCCATACCCATTTTTTGTGTTCATCAATGTCTTCCTTGGTGAAAGTCTTTTCTTCTAATAATTGTTTAGTATAAGCTTCCAACACGGATTTCTTTTCAGCCACCTTCTTATACATCAAAGGTTGGGTGAAAGCTGGTTGATCAGTTTCATTATGACCATGTTTACGGTAACCAACGACATCAATAATCACATCAGAGTGGAAAGTAGATCTCCATTCAGCAGCCAAGTTAAATACAAAAATTATTCCTTCTACATCTTCGGAATTAACGTGGAAAATTGGGGCATTAATAGCTTTGGCAATATCGGATGGATATAAAGTAGATCTAGCAAATCTTGGATCGGTAGTAAACCCAATTTGATTATTGATAATAATATGGATGGTACCACCAGTAGAATAAGCTGGCAAGTTGGCAAATCCCATAGTTTCATAAACCACCCCTTGGGCAGAGAAAGCAGCATCCCCGTGTAACAACACAGACATGGCTCTCTTGTAAGTACCAGTGTCATTCTTGTAATGTTGGATAGCTCTAGTTTTACCTAAAACCACACCGTCTTCAGACTCTAAATGAGAAGGATTGGCAACTATAGATAAATTAACATGTTTACCAGAAGTGGTAGGTCTAGCATAATTCATACCCAAATGATACTTAACATCACCAGAACCTTCGTCAAATTCTTTAGATCCTGTAAATTCACTGAAAATAGATTCATTTGGCTTTCTAACCACGTTAGACAACATATTTAATCTCCCTCTATGAGGCATTCCAATGACAATATCTTCAACCCCAAATTCCACAGCAGTATCGATCATGGCCTTTAAACCGGGCACAACCGATTCAGCCCCTTCTAAACCGAATCTTTTGTCACTTGGAAATTTGGTAGCTAAGAAGGATTCAAAAGAACAAGACCAGATTAACCGATCCAAAATTTGTCTTTTTTGATCAGGAGAGAACTCATAAGGTTTAGGAATTTCAATTCTTTCTCTTAACCAATCACATTGCTCTTTGGAAGGAATATGGATATATTCAGTCCCATAACTTTGACAGTATAATCTTTCACAACTAGCAATAATATCTTTTAAAAGCATGGTTTTCTTCCCTTGTTCAGCAAATCTAGGTAAAATCCCTGGTCCCAAAGTGATTTGTTTGTTCAAATCAGCCTCGGTGAACCCATAGAACTCAAGAGTTAATTCTTTAGGAACAGGACCATTATCACCAAAAGAAATGCCCAATGGATCGATCTTGGCTTTTTGATGTCCTCTAACTTGATAAGCTCTTACTAATAATTGCACCTTCAAGTGAGTGACGACATCTTCTCCCATGCTTTCTGATCCTGGAACAAATCCGGCGGCACCTCCAGAAACAGTGGGTACAATAGTAGGAGGAGCTTTAAAGGCTTCTGATGGAGAAGCACCTGATTCCATGTTTTTGAAGTAAGCATTCCATGACACGTGAACACTGGAAGGATCGTGTCTCCAAGCTTCATACATTTCATCTATATAATTACCGCTGGTGGTGGATAAGAATCCATCGGTACCAGTGGCCAAAGAACGGCTCGGAGTCCGATTGGACAAAGCTAACATGGTGTGACGAGGTACCAGAGCCTTTAAGACCCTACTACGAGGCACACTATTTTTAAACGCTCTAAGCATGATTGATTGTTTTGTATAATTAAGCACAACCTGCTGGATATATATATTTAGTGGGAGTGAGTGCGTGGAAGAATTTTTTAAGGTTTTGCTCCGATGTGATTGGTACACAGCAAAGAAAGTCCGGCACGACCGCCGGGAATACTGTGCGACAGATGGACCAAACTATTGCCGGGATGTCTCCGGGACGTCACTTTGGACACGAAGAGTGCATCAACGGTGCTTGCCATGACACATCTGTTATACTTACGGATATTAGGGTCATGGGGAACGGATCTGCTGCCACTAAAGAGGTTGATTGCCGGGTTTGAACAAATGCGATTATTATGATTCAAAGGCTTATATAAGCAGGGGTAAACACCAATGAGCTTGGGGGCTGGAAATTGTAGTATGATTAGCAGGATCAGTAGGTTAACACTTTTTACTCATTTAATAGTCTTAATTGTTTCATTGACCCAAATTGATCAACATCAATGGGTACATCGGTTGGAAATCGGATTTATAATTTATGATTGCTTACATAAGTGTTACATCAGCATTAACTTTCCACTTGGTTCAAGCTAACACTGGTTTTGAGTACTTGTCGAGGTCTTGCTCCTATGACAGTTCATACTGTTAACAGCCGAAACCTTTTCTGCCTCTTGGATTCTGAAACAGCTTTGTTTCTAAACTATCTTATCAATTTCCCACACCAGTGCTTGCGTAATCATTACATAAGCATGATATATTTACCGCATCTTATTGACTACTGTTAGATGATATATACGGCAGTACGTTTCTTAAGGGAACCTTTAATGCTCTGACTTTCTTGCTTACTTGATTCATGTAATCTAACCACCTTATAAATATCTCCTCCCAAAAGGTCCTATACAACCACAAATGTCATTTCTACATCGATCTCTCTTACTACTATTTATTTTATATACACGATACATACCATTCAAAGAAACTCTTTGGACTTTCTCTTGAAAGCATTACAATCTCTTAACCATTGCTTGTAATTATTCAAAGAATAAATCCGTTCTCCATAATAATCAGGAACTGGATTTGAGAATGATTGAGATGATGGGTCTACTCTTTTGGCTCTAATTTTCTGTAAGAACACTTGATCTTTGGCCCTGAAACCATTCAATTTACTCTTATTAAACACTTTAAATACTGCAGTACCCAAGAATGGCCCTAACAAGTATCCAAACCCTCCACCTAATACGACAGCCCCTCCCATCACCACTATAGGATCAAATCCCATAATGGGTTTTTCAACGTCGATTTCCATATTTCCTAATAAGTTTAACGTCACCACCCCTCCAATAGCTCCTGTAACCACTGAGGCGGCCACATTAACTCGGTTATTTTGTTTCTTAAGAGCAAAGTATTCAACCCAGTTTAACGTAGGTGATGTGCTATTGAACCGTATGCCGCCAAATCTCACCCTCTGGGATCTTATGCCGATTTTACCAATGCCCAACATTTTCTTTGTTTATATAGCTCTATTTAGCTTTGTTTAGCTCCGTTTAGCTGTCTATATTTGCAGCTGCAACCAATAGTTCAACAGTTAGACGTAGATGGTCTGACAAAATTTGTTCGCAATCGTACACCGCCGAACCATGTCGAACCATGTCGAACTAAGCTGCCGCTAACTTGGGCCCACCTGCCCTGCACTACCCCCAGCAACCAAACCCGATTCGCTCACCAATAATGTCGCGATCGTGTGCGCACCGCGCGCGCCGCTGGCGCGAAATCAGAAAAACACTTTTCTGAACATCAACGGTTCCCGAACTTCAACAACACAAACTAAAGAGCGGTACTCTTATCATAAGGTGCCATTTTTCATTAGCTACGCGTTTTTTTTAAAAAGGTTAGCATTTGCACCGAAGTGGGCCCCTTTAAGTAGTACATAATGAATGGGACGTTGATAGCTGCTAAGGGTGGCGTTGTTACAAATGGATCGGTTGATACCTCCGACGAATATGACATGCCCAAGTCTAGACAAGACTTAGACATCTTGTTGGGGCAATACCAGCTGTTATTGAAGAGCAGCCAATACGCCAAGGAGAAGTTTGAGGAGTTCCAGACAGAAAACCCTGACGAAGTGAGTTTGAAACAGGATAGAGAATTCAAGGATCCTAATTTACGGAGCCGGATGAAGATTGAACAGATTTTGTATAATGTGTGTCAGCAGTATGAAGAGTTTGTCAGAGACACTGACGAGTTTTATACGGAGATTTTACAGCCGGAGAACGAAGGGAGCCCGGAAAATTTGGACCTTAAATTATTGCAAAGACAAATTATGGGGCTACAATTATTAGCTAAAGATATGGATTTACCAGAGGATTTACAATCCAACTTGGTAGAGTCGATAAGTGAAGAAGAGGCTGTGCATTCCGATACGGCTGATGAGGTTTTCAAGCAGCTTTTTCAATCAGAGGTGGATTATAGCAAATATGTTGAGAGAATCAAACAATTAGGGATTGAGCTTCCTCAATCTATGGGATCCAATGACCCCATGTACGCCAAGTTAGGTAATTATTATAGAGAGCAGTTAATTTCCAGTAAAATATCCAATAGAATCCAAGATTTGGAAAATTTGCCGTTAAATTTGGGGACTTTTGCATTTGACCAACTGAATTTAGACCCTAAATCTACTAACTATGATGAGTTAAAATTGAAATCATTAATCGAATTGAAGTCCTTAAAGGTTTTGGCCAAGCAGAAGCAGTTGAAAAAGTACATTTTGAACTATCAGTCTAATGAAGCTCACAACAAAGTAGAGCTGCTAATGAACAATCCTTTAATAACTCAGTCCACCAGATCTTATTATGTACGGTCTAAGATCCTGCAAAAAGATCCAGAATCCTTGGCTGTTAAGTTGGAAGAAAAACAACAATTGGTATTGAAGAGAAAAGAACATGAATTACATATGTCCAAGATCAAACTAATTGTAGATTATTCAAGGGACTTGATTGAAAATCATTATAGCAAGATCAACAAGAGAAACCATATATTCAAGAACATCAATTCTTTCCATAATTTTGTTGAAAAGGATGAATCCAAGAAGTTGGAAAAGACTGCCAAACAACGTTTACAAGCTTTGAAGGCTAACGATGAAGACGCCTATATGAAATTATTAGACGAGACCAAAGATCATAGAATTACGCATTTGTTAAAACAAACTAATAGTTTCTTGGATTCTTTGGCTCAAGCCGTTAAAGTGCAGCAAGTGGAACTGGGGGCTGATGATGTGCCTTTGGAATCTGGGGTATCAGAAAGACCGGATACTGTGGATGAATTGAGAGAAAAGATCGATTATTATCAAGTGGCTCATAGAATTCGTGAAGAGGTCAAAGTCCAACCATCTATTTTGGTTGGTGGTACCTTAAAAGAGTATCAAATGAAAGGGTTACAATGGATGGTTTCCTTGTATAATAACAAGTTGAATGGGATTTTGGCCGATGAAATGGGGTTAGGGAAAACCATTCAATCTATCTCATTAATCACTTACTTAATAGAGAAAAAACACGAAGATAAATTCATTGTCATTGTGCCTTTATCCACTATAACTAACTGGACCTTAGAGTTTGAAAAGTGGGCTCCTGCGGTGAAGACATTAGTTTATAAAGGATCTCAACAACAGAGACGAATGTTACAGCCTGAAGTAAGATCAGGTAATTTCCAAGTAATATTAACCACCTACGAATATATTATTAGGGAAAGACCTATATTGAGTAAGTTTGAATACAGTCATATGATTATCGATGAAGGTCACAGAATGAAAAATAGTGAATCGAAGTTGTCTGTCACCTTGAGAACTTACTATAAAACTAAAAATAGATTGATCTTAACTGGTACTCCATTGCAGAATAATTTACCTGAATTATGGGCTTTGTTGAATTTCGTGTTACCAAAAATTTTTAACTCGGTTAAATCGTTTGACGAATGGTTTAATACTCCATTTGCCAACACTGGGAATCAAGAAAAGATCGAATTAACTGAAGAAGAAAGTTTGTTAGTTATTAGAAGATTGCATAAAGTGTTGAGACCTTTTCTTTTAAGAAGATTGAAAAAAGACGTCGAAAAGGATTTACCTGACAAGGTTGAAAAAGTGTTGAAATGTAACTTGTCTGGATTACAATATGTGTTGTATCAGCAAATGTTAAAGCATAATGCTCTTTTTGTGGGGGCTGATGTAGGAAGCACCAAGAGTGGTATTAAAGGTTTGAACAATAAAATTATGCAATTAAGGAAAATCTGTAACCATCCTTTTGTCTTTGAAGAAGTTGAAACTGTGTTAGATAGCTCTAAATTAACTAATGATTTAATTTGGAGGACTTCCGGGAAGTTTGAATTGTTAGATCGGATCTTACCTAAGTTTAAGGCTACGGGCCATCGTGTATTGATGTTCTTCCAAATGACACAAGTCATGGATATTATGGAAGACTTCTTAAGATGGAGAGAAATGCAATATTTACGGTTAGATGGGGCCACCAAAGCTGAAGATAGACAAGATATGTTAAAGCTTTTCAATGATCCTAATTCGCCTTATTTCTGCTTCTTGTTGTCTACCAGAGCTGGGGGGTTAGGGTTGAATTTACAAACTGCTGACACGGTTATTATTTTCGATACTGACTGGAACCCACATCAAGATTTACAAGCTCAAGATAGAGCCCATAGAATTGGACAAAAGAATGAGGTTAGAATCTTACGATTAATTACCAATGATTCTGTTGAAGAAGTGATTTTAGAAAGAGCTCACCAAAAATTGGATATTGATGGAAAAGTCATTCAAGCAGGTAAATTCGATAACAAATCTACGGCTGAAGAACAAGAAGAATTCTTAAAGAAGTTATTGGAGGCAGAAACCTCCAAAGATGACAGCGAGGAGAAGAATGAATTAGACGACGACGAAATAAATGACGTTTTGGCCAGAAGTGAAAATGAGAAAGAAGTATTTGCTCAAATGGATACCGATAGAATGACAAATGACAAATTGAATGGGCTCTCGTCTCGTTTAATACTGGCTACTGAATTACCTAAAGTTTTCACCGAAGATATCAGTCATCATTTTGAGAAGGATAACAAAGAATTGAGTAGAATGAGAAATAAAAAGAGAGTCAAATATGACGATGGATTAACAGAAGAACAATGGTTGATGGCTATGGATGATGATAATGATTCTGTGGAAGATGCCATTAGAAGAAAGGAAGCCAGGGCCGCCAAACGAAGAAAGACCAGAGCATTAAATGAAGGGAAGACTTTGGAAGAAATTGAAGAAATGGAAGCTATAGAAGCGGACAATGGTGTAATCCACGACTTTGATGATGGAGACGAAGACGAAGGCATTAATGGTGGGGGCAGAAGAACTACAAGAGGACGTCGTCTTGCCACTCCTAATGGATTTAGCGAAGAACCTGAAGATGAAGCGCCAGAGGAAGATGACGAAGGAGAAGACGAACTAGAACAAGAAGGAAACCATATTATGAAGGCTGGTAAAGAAATCTTGAATAAATTATCTACTCTAGTCAGTGACCAAGATGGCCATGACGTCACGGAAGTGTTCCAGAAGTTGCCCTCCAGAAAACTTTACCCAGATTATTATAAGGTGATCAAGACCCCAGTTTCTATCAATCAGGTGTTGAAGAATCTAGAAAAGACTAAGTATTACAGTATTGATGAGGTGAAACAAGATTTACTTACAATGTGCAACAATGCGAAGACATACAACGAAGAAGAATCTTGGATTTATCAAGATGCAGTGGTGATAGAAAACTATCTCAACACCTTGTAACTACACTATATAATATAATAACATAATATAAGAAAGTAACTATATCATCGTTAATACTCCACACTCTAATACCGCAGCCAATAAGATTCGCATAATTAGTAAGTGTGCAACACCAAATTTTGCTGCGAAATTTACGCTGACACATAAACCCTGTTCCAGGCCCTGCGTGGAGTGACGAGATCTAGGCCCTCTCTTAGTAAGTGCTTGCTATAGCAATGGTGTTACTGTAAGCAACCTCTAGTGATACCCATTGCGGCGTTATTATAATATTTTCTTTCACGAAAGATCTCTAATAGACCAAAAGCTTAGTAATAAATTGATCGTACCACAAGTTTAAGTCCGTCCCCGCCGTAGAAATAACTTAAAAAGGATATAAAAGTCGCTGGCTCCCCACCACACAGGTGCAATTTTTTATTAGAAACTCTTTAAATACCACGCAATTGAGTGAATATGTCCACGATTACTGTGAAGAATTCCATGGGAGGAAATTTTAAGAAGAGCTTTAGAATTAGTCCTGCCTTGGCTGGATTAATTGGAGCTGGGGGTGTTGGTCTTAGTGTATTTTACTACTATAACAACAACAACAATAATAATAATGGTAACAAGAATGGCTATAAAATGTTGGCCGCAGGCACTGGGTTACCCATTGCTTCAATTCCTCCAGGCAAAACCATTGAGGATTATCAAAAGGTTTACAACTCTATTGCAACCAAAGTATGGGAGCAAGACGATAAGGATCAAGGGTCGGGAAGATTCGGCTTATTGACCAGATTAGCCTGGCATACGTCTGGGACTTATGACAAGAACAAAAAAACTGGAGGATCATATGGAGGTAGTATGATCTACGACCCAGAATCGTCAGACCCAGAGAACGCTGGGTTAGAAGTAGGAAGAGACTTTTTGGCCGAATTCAAAGACGTTTACCCTTGGATTAGTAGAGGTGACTTATGGACCTTGGGAGGAGTCGTGGCCGTGCAAGAAAGTGGGGGGCCTAAGATTAAATGGAGACCTGGTAGAAATGATTATGCTGATAAAGCCAAGGTTCCAGAGAATGGAAACTTACCAGATGCTTCTAAAGATGGGAAATATGTGAAGAATTTGTTTGCCAGACAGGGGTTTGATGAAAGGGAAACCGTGGCCTTAATTGGGGCACATAGTTTAGGAAGATGCCATGCTCACTATAGTGGATATGACGGTCCCTGGGGTCCTTCATCGAATATGTTTACCAACGACTTTTTTGTTAGATTATTGCAAAAATGGCACGTTAAAAAATGGGATGGGAAGAAACAATATGAAGATGATGAAACCAATTCTTTCATGATGTTACCTACTGATATGGCTTTGAAGGAAGAGTCGTATTTCCTCAAATATGTCAAAATGTATGCGGAAGATCAAGACTTATTCTTTAAGGACTTTTCCAATGCCTTCACCAAGTTACTTGAAAACGGGATCGATTTCCAGAGGGCTAAACATATGGAGTTCAAGACCTTGGAAGAACAAGAATAATCTACTTAGGTTATATCTATTTATCTATATAAGACAATCTTAACAATCGATACAAGAACAATCTATATAAGTGCAGTAGAGACCTTGTTGGCGTGTGTGCCTCAAACAGTCCCAGATTTACTCAGTGTAAACGGGAGCACCAACTGTGAATACAACGGTTGGAGTGAAAAATCCAGCGCACGACCTCAAAATTTTTCACGCACCCCATAAGGAAGTGAAAAATTTTTCAAACAATTTTTTTCTTTTCTTCTTTTCTTCAGAAACATATCTAGCATTCTTTTATAATGAAATTCATTCAAACTGAACAAGTCTTAGACGTTCCAGAAGGTGTTACCTTAGAAATCAAAGCCAGAACCGTTAAGGTTACTGGACCAAGAGGTGTTTTAGTCAAGGACTTAAAACATATTGATGTTACCTTCAAAAAAATTAACAACAAACAAATTAAAATTGTTGTCCACCATGGTGACAGAAAACACGTTGCTGCTTTAAGAACCGTCAAATCCTTAGTTTCTAACTTGATTACCGGGGTTACTAAAGGTTACAAATACAAAATGAGATATGTGTATGCGCATTTCCCAATTAATGTTAACATCATCGAAGAAGATGGACAAAAATTTGTTGAAATCAGAAACTTCTTAGGTGAAAAGAGAGTCAGAAAAGTTAAGGTTGTTGATGGTGTCGAAATGGCTCCATCTGCTAACCAAAAAGATGAATTAACCGTTACTGGTAACTCTTTAGAAGATGTTTCTCAAAACTGTGCTGCTATTAACCAAGCTTGTTTAGTTAGAAACAAAGATATCCGTAAATTTTTAGATGGTATCTACGTTTCTGAAAAGGGAACTGTTGAAGAAGAACAGTAAGCGGGTTGCTAAAAACAAAGTTTTTTTGTAAAACTAATCATTTGGACAATAAATGATGAATTTTAATTTTTTAATATCTTGTATAATTTGTCCAGGGTGTTTATAGTTCAATATGGTCAAAATCATTGGGTTAATTAACATGATCCTGTCTCAATTTCATCGTGATGTCGTTATCGTGCTTCCATTTAATAAAGAGCCACCAACGCTTCACACCTGTAGGTTGCGTCGAGACTAGGGTTATAAAAGAATTTCACTCTCTGCTGTGTTTCCTTTATAACCTTAATTCTTTTCTCTTTTTTGTCTTCTGTGTTGTCTAGCGTTGCAATGGCGTTTAGTATCAATATCTTAGTGTGTGTTCATCCTAAGATGGTGATGCGACAATGTCGTTGTAGCACTAATAGTTTCCGTACAGAGATGTAACACCGCGCGACATTAAATCCTATTTCTAGATCACACTTATGAACCTAATCCAACCATGGTTAAAGTAGCTTTTTTAGGTCCACGGGGAACTTATACCCACCAGGCATGTACAGAAATCACAAGCAACTTAATCGACAACTTACTAACATTTTGTAGGCTGTAATTCAACAATTTGGTGAAGATATAGAAATATATCCCCAAAGTTCCATAGGAGACTGTTTTACGATTGTCAACTCGAAGGAAGTAGATTACGCAGTAGTTCCATTTGAAAATAGCACCAATGGGCAGGTGGTCTTCACATATGATTTAATAAGGGATTGGTACTTTGATGAAGATGTCAAGCCTGATTTTAGAATTGTGGGGGAACAATTTGTGTCCATTCATCATAATCTTTTATCTATGGAATTGGATGTTAACAATATAACGAAAATCTATTCACACCCACAGGTATGGGGACAGGTGACTAATTTTATGTCCGGTTTGAATAAGCCCGACAAAAAACCCGTAACTCAGGTTGATACATCTTCCACATCCAAAGCAGCAGAGGTGGTAAAAATAAGTCAAGAAAAGGGAGTGGCCTGCATTTCATCGGCCATGTGTTCTAAGCTATATAATTTACCTATAGTGAAAGCAAACATCGAAAATGATCAAGGAAATACCACCAGATTCTTGATATTAGGGGAACAAATACTTCCGCCTAAATCCCCGAATTCTCAATATGTCACGTCCTTGATCTTCACAGTGAATCAAGATCAAAAGCCCGGATCTTTGTGCTCAGCATTAATGATATTTCAACAGAATCATGTCAATTTAATCACAATTAATTCGAGACCTTCTCATAAGAAGAACTGGCACTATGCGTTTTTTATTGAGGTGGAGGGAAATTATTTGACAGACGATAGGATTAAAACCAGCATAGATCAATTGGATGAGGCATGCTCACAGGTGGTGACATTAGGAACCTTTGAAAGACGTAAATAATAATATATTTAATTTCATTAGCGTAGTAAACACAAGCAGAGTGAAGGGTA
Organism: Yamadazyma spencermartinsiae; assembly: GCA_030582355.1. Lineage (NCBI taxonomy): Eukaryota > Fungi > Ascomycota > Pichiomycetes > Serinales > Debaryomycetaceae > Yamadazyma > Yamadazyma spencermartinsiae. The sequence goes on along the minus strand of JAKTXB010000018.1, from coordinate 5,633 downwards.
ACTTAACAGAGTCCATGGGTGTTCGGCTGCTTATAGGTATGTAGTCAGCTACAGAAGCCAAAGAAAACACTTCCTTTTTAACATAAATCCAATACACACACTACAATCACTACGAATCATACCAATACAATAAAATATATTCAAGACATCAAGGCATCAAGCCCCAAACTTATGAAATACCCATTCGGTACTATCCAATGGACACACCTGTCTGGTTCTTAACCATCTATTTATACAATGCATGTGGAAAGCGTGATTACATTGCCCCCAAGCTGCCACACACTGGTTCTCAGAATTATTTTGAACATTAGCTTGACAATCAATACAAGGCTCCATTAAATGGTTTCTACAAATTGCACAGACGTCCACCACAATATCTAAAAATGTTAGTAACTATAGAATTTTAATACTCCTCATTCTATACATACCCCAAGACCAAAAGGCTACGGCTGTCCATTTCTTAACTTCAAATCTTTGCTTAGATTTATGTTCTGGCTCTGGTTGTTCCAGTTCCGGCACTAAAAAAATAGTTAGTATCGTCCATCCTGTGTTCCATTGCTGTGACTTCACACCTCTAGAGAAATCTCCTTCAATACATACAAGTATCTATATCCATTCGATCTTCACTCATGATAAATGGCTTACAAACATTTGCGCGTTAAGATTCTGATTTAGTGTAGTGCGATTTAGGGTGGGAGCTAGACTCAGATTATTTAGTATTAGTCCAGTGCTAGTCAACAAATACCGACTTAGATAGAAAAATGATAAATCGAAGAAAGAGAAGTTGACAAGACCATCAAATATATCCCCACTAACACTCCACCTTGCTGGTCAGGACTAATACAATCATGTAAGATGTAACCACTAGTAATTGTAGAAGTCCTGGGAGTGCGGTTACCATTTGCGACACCAATCTACACAACTCCACAGCACTTAAAACTCTACAACTATATCGTAAAGTAACAGAACAAAGTAATACTCACATTAAATATGGCGGAGGATTTGATATCGTCGTTATATACGCCACCGCCCCTCTTCTACAAATACTTCACTCCAGAGAATGTCGATAAAGTGAAACAGATGAATCCTGAAGATATCACAGGAGAACTTACGTTTCTTGTGCCACCTACTAAACCACCAGGCACTCATTATAGAGGCTATGGGAACATTTGGTCTTTCGAAGACAAATTGCCTAAGCTTAGTGAGATGGGCTACACCCAGTTATACGAGGAAACTAACGAAGAGTCGGAAAACTCCCAACAGAAAATCAATGAACTTCACAAGCTTCTAAAGTCATTATTGGTTAGTTTTATTGAGTTGATAGGAATAATGACGAAGAATCCCCAGGACTTCCACGTGAAGATCGAGGATTTGAAGGTCATATTGATCAATATCAATCACATTCTAAATAGTTATAGACCTCATCAGTCTCGAGAACTGTTAATTATGTTACTAAGGAATCGTATAGAAGAAAAGACAAACCAAATCAACACTATAGACAAAAATATGACAGGGATCAAGGAGAACTTGAAGTCGCTTTTGAAGTTCGATGACTTGCCTCAACCTGATCAGTTCACCAGCAATGGAGTTTCTGACGCTAATGATGATAATAATGAGCCTAGTGTCAATGACATTAGAGAACGTATCGTGTATAAATTAATTAAAGATATATAGAAATATAGAATCTGCAGTCAAAACAAATCCAACAAGTCGTCACTTGCTTTGGTGGTGTTGGACGTTCCTGAAGACGGAGGGGGTGGGGCCGAAGTAGCTGGGGTCGAAGTAGCTGGGCCTACGTTCATCTGATTGAAAAGATTTAAAATATCTTCCGTATCTTTCCTATGGTTGCCGTTGGAAGTGCCGCTGGTGGAACCAGAGTTATTACTTGCATTGGCTGGGGGTGGGGCAAATAAATCGTTCAATTCATCTAACAAGCTGTTGCCGTTGGCGGCGGAACCAGCATCGGATACAGAGACATTATCATCGTCTAAGTCTAACAAGTTTTCGTTCTTTGCATTTTCAATGATTTCGTTCTTTGCTTGATGACGTAACTCGTCGATATTAAAGTCTTCGAAGTTATGAACGCTATTCTTAATAAATGTGTAACTGGGTTTACCATAAATCGATGATAATGTAGATAATTCATTAATTAATTCGTTCAAGATAACTGGGTTGAATGTTTGAATAGAAGAATCGATTGGGGGTAATTTATGTAAAACAATGTCATGGGACAATTTTTCTTCGTTGGTAGATAATAATCTCCAATAGATATAAGCTCTATCTCTTAGGTCAATATCTTCATCGTGCTCTGTAATTTCCGTTAAAGTTTGTTGTAAAAGCTTTGAGAAATCTTGTTTGACAGCAGGGTTCAAGTTGATCTTAATAACCGCATTCAACCAGTTTAATTTAATTTGACTATTAAATTCCTTGAAATCTTGGAAGACGTCCGACAACAATTGATTCAAGTTGGTGAAATAATTAGGATATTCTCCCACTAGCCAAATAAAGTTTGAGTAACTTTGATCTTGGTAACTAATTTTGGCGATATTATTAGACACAATAGGCAAAACCAAGGTTATTAAATCATTTTTACCTGGGTATTTTCTCAATATCATCGTGAGAACATTAATGGATTCATTAATAATGATGTCGTCCCCCTTCAAGTCAATTAATTCGATTATTAAGTTGATGCACTTGATTATACTAGAAGGTAACTTGATAGCCAATAACCCAACAGATCTAATGGATTTGGTGATTAAAGCGGGTTCGAACTCCATAGAGTACTCCTTTAATTCATTTAATAATAAGTTGAAATTATGCTCATTGGCTAATCTGATCATGATGTCCAATTTTTCCAACTTCAAGTATAATGGATCACTATACTTTATGAAAAACACCCGCAATTCTTTGGATAAAATATTAGGGTATTTCTCCAAAATAATCCGAATATTCTTCAACCCCACATATTGCGCTTCAGGAATTGGGTTTGAAATCAAAGAAACCAAAGGAGATGACAACTTCTTTAATATAGAAGCTTGGGAAGCCTTTTGTAACCCAGTAAAATGTTTCAAGATGGTTTTAATCGAGGCCAATACAATGGCTGGATTGATATGTTGTAACTGAGGAATGACTCTTTCGATAATATGATTAGCTTGCTCCTGATTTTCACAGTCAAAATCATTAAGACACTTCAATATGGTGATTCTACCCCATTCGGTACATTCGTTAAGACACACCAATAAACTTTTAATCAAATCATAATCTATAATTAGAATGTTCAAATCCTCCAAACTCCCATTAACATTCAAATCATTGATTTCATACAAAGCATTTAAAGCGTTAGAAATCACCATAGGATTTGGATCATGAATAAGTTTCTTTAGCGTGTCTAAAAACCCTAACTCAATACAAATGGTGGGGTTTAAGTTGAATAATTTGGCTACACAAATAGCAGCAGTTTTCCGAACATAGGGGTTTTCATCTTGCAAGGTCCTCAGTAACGGGATTTCCATATAATCTATCATCTTGTTGACTCTAATACACCCCATGGTTCTAATAGCTAAAGCCCTGATTAAGGGATTTGGATCTTCAGTGTCTTGAACAAACGTATTCACCGCCAAAATACACAATTCGGGATGGGTCTTTGCGTAGTTCATCAAATATAAATACACCAACTTCTTCTGTTCCAAGTCATAAGTGGCGATATTCTTCAATACATCAGGAAACAAGGACGAGACGTCCTTACCTAAAGTCATGGCCTGGATTACTCTCTGGATGGCGTCCTTCCGTTCATGTTTATATTGACTGACCAAGCCATTTTTCAACTCGAAGGCCTCACCCTTTCTGGGTCCCTGGAGAAACTTCCGGATCTCTCTCTCCAACGACATGATTTAATTTAACAGGAGTGAGTTGTCAACAAATAATTCAATTCAGATAGTTGGCGCGGTTTGTGATCTCGCATTTCTCATTATATAATGTGGGCTATTCTCACAATATAAATCTCACTGTAAACGGAGTGAGCCAATAAAAATATAGTGGGAAAATACAGGGAGATAGAAATTGTAGAAACATAGAGAGAAAATCCATAACAGCAAGTACCGCTAATAGAACACGATAATTTTCCAGAGTGTGGAAACCTTCTAGAAGCACAAGATCGATAGTTTAGACCTTGGATGTACTTTAAAGTCATAGTTGAAAAGATATAGTAGAAAGCCGCATAGTGCCAGGATGAATGCAAAAAGGCTCGTAGATGATGATTTGCTGATCAATTTAATGCAATCGCCGCAGTTCTCACCATCTAGAAGACGTATAAAGTCAATTGACTTAAAAGATAATGATCTAATGGGTTCGCCCAAACGATATTCTAGAGTTATTGATTCAATGGAAGGTAATACAGAGTCGAGTCCTATTAAGTCTCCCATTAAGAAGAGAAGAGTGGGGAATAAGTTTGAGGCACCCCCATCGGCTGCTGTCAATCTCTTTGATCAATTGAATCAGATTCCCAGTACTCCGGTCCAGAGTCCAAAAAGACGCATTTCTGTCAGTTGCAGTCCAGGAAAGTCTGAACGAGATGCGTGGGATAGCTTATTTCAAGTAACAGGATCCCCTCAAGTATACGAAAAAAGTCCACAACAATCAGCCAGTTCCCAAGAGCAACCATCTCATGAAGCCCACAGCTCCGACGTTGGTGATGAATACAAACAAAATACAAATGTTCCTAATAAAAAATTCCACATACCTCCACTAAACCCTCCAAAGCCCAAACTTACTGCGAATAAAGTTTATGGTGAAGAACGAAGTTATCTCCTAGATGACCCAGTTGCTCCCACCAGGGACGAAGACCTGATAGAATCATCTGCTCTGAACATAAATAAACTTGATGGTCTCAAACAAATGGGTCGAAATCATATAATCAAAGAGGATATCGAGTACCTTCTCGCCGACATTGACTCCATATCAGGATTTGACATGACCCTGTTGGTTGATAAGATTCATTCCCACCATTTGACCATAAATAAACTCCACATTAACTTGTCTCTGCTAATATCTGGGGTGGGTCGAGCTAGGGCCAGTAGACCTAAATCCATGATAATAATATACTTGCTTCTTAAGTATGATCTAATAGAATTGGGTCCTAAACATACTAAGAGGCTTGCATCCCAATTGCAAGATCTGGATCATGAGTTGGGCGACTTGAAAACAATACATCCTGCTCTTGCCGAGATTAATGGATCCGAAGTGTTGCAATATATCCGGCTGCGAATTTTGCAAAACGGAGTGCTCGGGTAAATGTATATAGAATTGGGTAAAATGTTAAGCAGAACAGAGGATGGGTGACTACCCAATAGTATTATAGAACACAATTGCTATATACACATACTCTATACATACTCAACATATGTCCTAGACACACACACCACATACAGTTACATAATACCACATGAACAAAGTTCTGTGACAATGCTCATCGGATGTCTCACAATATACGAGTACTGAATATAACCTAAAAATATGACCAGATACAGTGTTTTCAGGATGAATAACGCACCCTCTTTAAACGGATGTCGCATTACACTCAGATAGATTACGCAACCTCTAGGCAGTAAATATCACATCCCATAAGGAAGAAAATG
>JAKTXB010000017.1:45046-228084 GCA_030582355.1 Yamadazyma spencermartinsiae | reverse complement strand
CTGGGGAAAAAAAATTACCCATTAACTATGGTGGGTAAATTTTAAAAGTTTTTTTTAATTTCGCACCACCATAGTTTACGCACTTTACCTAAAAAATTCCGATCTCCCTCATCGCGAAACTGGCAGAGATTCACATATTTTGTGGAGCACTGTAATTACAAGATGTCAGTGGTCCAGGGATATTCCTCGGATTCCGACTCCGAAGAACAGCAATTGGAAACAGGTCAAGTTAGTGGGATACTACAACGATTTTCAGATAATAGGGTTGAAAATCCTGAAATTAATCTCGATGAAGAACAATTACATACTAACACGAATGCAGGAGAAAGCATAGAGAAAGTATATGTTGAAAAAGGTCTTTCAAACTCTAAGAGACAATTAGAGGCTCGTGGACCTAAGAATAAGAAACAGAAGCGAATCAAGGGTGATTTAGAGGACGTTTATCTTGGTCCATGGGCTTCTTTTAGTGAAGATGAAATAGACATACCATCTAAGAACGATGATTTACCCGGAAAAGAAGAACAGAATGAAGAAGATAGTGAAGAAGAGGAAAGTGAAGAAGTTAATAACTCTAGTTCAAACACAATCGATAAACAACACTCAGAGTATCTAGCCAAAATTCCATATCCTGAGGGAGATTTCTTAACAGTTCCTTCAAGCAAGACCGATCTCTTGAAGATTCCTGGAACTCACCAGTGCTTTGCTCCGAAGAAAGTCGTTAATTCCTTCCCAGGGCACGAGAATGGGGTAAGCAAACTAGAGTTCTTCCCCAGAACTGGACATCTTCTATTATCAGGAGGAAACGATAGCATAATAAGACTATGGGATCTATACAATAAAAGGGAGTTGATAAGAGAATATTATGGGCACGATCAGTCCATTAAAGATCTAATGTTTAATGTCAGCGGTGACATGTTTCTCAGCTGTTCATTTGATAGAATTACTAGACTATGGAACACTAGAACTGGGGACATTGTTGGAACCATAAAATCGACAACCGTTCCTACAGCATTATTATTCAACCCTAATAATGATAAAGAGTTTTTGATTGGCCTAATGTCAGGAAAGATAGAACATTACAGTACCAATGACTTGACTAAGCCAATGCAAGTGTACGATCACCATTTAAGTACAATTAACATTATCTATCCCATTGAAAATGGTAAGAGGTTTTTGTCTGCCAGTGATGATAAGTCCGTAAGAATTTGGAACTGGGGAATAAACATTCCAGCAAAGATTATTACACATCCTACTCAGTATGCTATAGCTTCCGTCGTTTCAACACCACCCGATGATAAATACATAGCCATGCAGAATATGAATAATTCTATTCAGGTAATTGATGGACTGGGGAAGTATAAGTTCAAGAAGAAACAATTCAAGAATTCTAATATAACTGGATACAAGATTGAAATTCATATTTCCCCAGATGGAAGGATCCTTATGAGCGGAGATTCAAAGGGAAATGGATTATTTTGGGATTGGAATACAGGGAAATTAATCAGACAATTTAAAATCAGTGACAAAATGGTCAATAATATCAAGTTCCATCCTCAAGAACCGAGTAAGGTTGTGGCTGGCGGTTTAGATGGAAAAATATATTATTGTGATTAAAATAATTGTATGTATAATGAATGATAATGACTATAAATGACTCTATGATCAAAATGCAAAATATTTAACTACATAATAGTACATTTTTCTCGTTTGTAAGCGTCTCTCTTTTTTCTAGATCTTCTATAACTCTTGTTTATATCGTGAGATTCATGTGGAAACAAATGATGATGATGACGACGACTCTTGTCGTGATGCTTGTGCTTCGAAGCCTCAGATCGCTCAGCTCGTGATTCTGGATCATTAAGACTAAAATTGGAAATCACGTCCTCTACGTCTGCCGGATCCAGTGGGGCACTTTTAATCTTGCTCCTTAGATCGTCGTCCTTCTTCAAATTAATTAATTTATCTTCTAGCTCACCAATAGATGGCTTCTTATCATTACTCCATTGACTGTTCCGGCGGTAAGGTGCTGTGACACTGGATCTTCGGGTGCTATGTTTGGAAATAACATCTTCTCTATAGTAATTCATATTTTTGTCAGGAATGTACCAATAATATTTACCCTTAATGTCTTGGAATTTCAAATCCAACGGGGAAATATCTGGAATGGGATTACTCACATTAGAAGCAGTTTTCTTTAAGCTGCTTGCCCCACTTCTGCTTTCAGCCTTTGATGAAGGTGATTGCGATGCCGATAATATAGGACTCAAATTTTCTTCGGACCAATATTTTCCTTTAGAACCTTGGGGAACAACTACTCGAGGAGAATTGCTTAAAGGAGTCAGGGTCCCTGAAATAATGCTAGTATTGGATGATTGACTTTCCTCAAGACTAACAAGTCTGTAAAAAAGAATGTACGGCCATTCAGTTGAAAATAGCTCCTTAAATGACTTTTCCACCACTTTCGGCCTATGGACATCATCATACAAATACCAGGGAGCATTATAGGCTTCACTATCAGTTTCATTAATCTTGTTGTAATTCTTTCTGACTACTGAAACAAAATGACCTGAAGCTATAGTTGTGCCTCTATGACAGATGGCACTTTCTAAAATCAATTTATAATTATGGGATGTTTTATTGTCGTCATTGTCATCGGCTACAAACGACGGTAAATTGATAATTGGAGGAATAATGACTTTTTTAGCCAGCCTATTAGCCCTGTCATTTTCAAAGCTATATCTCTTCAAGCAAATAGGTAAAACAGGTCTTCTATTGGCAAATTCTCTAGAACTCTTTGCTGTACTATTAACTCTACCATCATTAGAAATAGACACGTTGTTATCATCGGTATAGAACGGAAGCAACCTCAAAAACATCCAAGCCGGTAAGCTTACTTCTTTTGGCTTAGGTTTGGAAGGATTACCATCATTGTCTTCTTCGGGCCGCATATTCCAGATCGATAAGGTAGAAGAGCGGGTTCTGACCTCAGTAGTAACCTGAGAATTCTTTGCGGCAGAAGAATCATAGGATAAGCTGGCTCTATCTTCAATATTTTCCACTAAACTAATGCTGGGTTTCCCAGACATCATGCTATCCATAGTAGCTCTTCTTTCCAATTCTCTTTTGACGCTGATAGAGTTATTAAAATAATTCTCCAAGCATTCCTCTAACAAGATTTCATTATCATTAGAATCCGAACCAGAATTAGAACTATGAACACTACCAGCATCGTCAAATTCCATAAGACTTACGAATAACATTCTCTCCTTGGAATATTTCCGATCATCTTTTTCATTAAATTTGCCTCCATGTTGAATATCGATTTTAAATGTTAATAAAGGCATAGTCAATATCTCTGTCAAAAACTCGAATAAAGTAGCCGAATCTTGCTGTTTATGAGACATGGCCTCTTCAAAACCCAATTTCGCCAAAGTATCACAGATTTGAATCGTCAAATCCACTTTGATAATATTGCCCGATCTCAAGAGGTTAACATAAACCCTTAATAACGTAGACAACCGACTAACCAATGGATTCTGTGATTGGTTGGATAAGAACAAAATAGGCTCAAAACTGTCTAGATTCGAAAACATGGCAAATAATAAAGAATCCATATAACACATAACATTCTCCCAGTTATCAGCACCTATATATCGAATTGCATTACCAGATGTATCGATATTCTCGTTGGTAATAAATAGCCCTTGACTGCTTAGTTGGAAGTACCTGATCAAATGGTATGTCTTGATTAAATCCCCATCATTAAAGGGTGAGTTTAGTAATGCCTGAATTTGATTTGCACTAGGCTTAGCAAGCTTGTGGTGATCAAAATATTTATGAATGGTGGTAACCATACCGGTAGTGACGGGGATTTTTTTCTTCGCTAGTTTACTTACTACCTCATAATATTGAACCCAGAACTTTTCATCTAGCCCTGACATCGGCTCGGTTTCGGGTTTTCTCCTTCCAAGCATATGGGTGGTTGTCTGATCTTGGTTTCGGAAGGTAGAATATTTCGCGCGATAAGATAAGCCCGAGAAAATGCTTATATAAGCACGGGATGGACTACATTTCTACACTTATATTGAACTACGCTTAAACTACACTTGTATTGGACATCAGTTACGTTTATATTGGATTACTCTTCTATTGAACTTCGCTGCGTTTATATTAGCGTTTCTAATATTGATACGAAGTTCTCATGCTATATTGAATTTTACACATACTACTCTTATATTATTTTACAACTATATGGTATTCCATATTCGATAATCCCATCTCATACATTCGTCACTCTCATTATTCATCTCTTCGTTCATGACCCGGTGATGTTCAATTCTCTCATTTTCACAAGAGTATCATCTAATCTACTTTCAAGGTTCCCATTAATATAATCTTGTCTTAAACCAGTATCAAGTTTGGCTTGCAACTCATCCAATTTTGTATAGTTCTCATTGAAAAACCGTAACTGAAGCTTAATAAAGCTTTCGAACGAAGGGTTCAAAAATGGAATTCTCAAATTAATAAGTTTGGGCAATTCTTGTTTTAAATTGTCGTTCAAACTGTCAAACAATTCCTTGGATTTCGCCAAATCACATTTAGTAGTAGTTAGCTTGGATTCATACTCATCCCGTTTAATATCATTGGTGTTAGGCTTTTCGATCATTTTTTGAAGCTTACTCTTCATAGCGTCATAATCCAACTTTTTATGGTTTCTCTTTTTAATGGCTTCATTGATCTCAATAAAATACGAATTGAATCTACCAATAGGGTTGAGGACTACGTGATTATAGGGAGATTCCAAGTTACTCAAGCTATCTTCATTAAGACTTTGCATAACCCTGAAATACTCTTCACTGAAGTTATTGGCCGGCTTCTTATCTTCTTCGTTTTGTCTAGCACTCACCAGATCTTCTTGTCCATAAAATGATCTCAATACTTCGGCTACATTCACTTGAGAATTAGTAAGAACCCGAAGAGATTCCAAATAATGCTTCAATTCCTTATGAAGCTTGATTGAATTGGCTTCCATTACTTTAAACCGTTTCTCTTCAAAATCGTACTGATGGTCAACCGTTTCTCCAATTTGCCCAGTTTTCATCATTACTGTGGTTCCGGCTCGATTAATAGCCTTTTTAATTCCGTTCCAAGACATTGTGTTTCAAAAAACCTCTTCCGAGCGTAGAGAATGTTATATATATAAATATATAAAGAACCAGCTACTCGAAGCAATCTAAACAGCACAACTTCGAATAATTAATAATGGTAACTCCGATGTGTACTTATGTGGTTCGGCTCTATTACTAATGTGTGAGATTTGTGACAAAATGCGGACTTTGTGGCTGCGAATTTTCCGGTTAACCTGACCGCTTATATGTCTAAAGTATATATTACCTCATAAAGTACAACATCTATATAGTTCCTATGAGAATGAATTAGAATGACTGCAAAGTATGTAGAAACACTTAGCTCTATTTGGTTGAACATATCTTTCTAATTTCCGTTCTCTCAAGCCTGGTCTATCTTGTAAGCTCAACTACGTTTAGTCCGCTCCATACTAAAGGAGAGAAGAAAAATACTTGCAGCTGCAACAATCATGGGGTGTCGGCTGGAGAGTGCATGATCTGAGTCACAAACTTACCGGAGTATCTGGTGATACAAGCAACAGTTAACACATCATTTCGAATTGAGGTAGTCATGAGATGATTCAAAATAACATGATTAGGAATAGAAAGATGATACGCTTCTTGATTGGAAGCATAATACGAAGAATCAGCTCTTCTTAAAGGTGGTCGTTTTCCGGCACCACCAGAAGTTGGGGCTGTCTCTGACATAAAATTAGCCGACGGAGGTCTTAAGGCTTCTATCGAAGAAGTATTACTATGACCATGGGCATGGACATGGGGATTATGATGAGATTGGCTGAGGTTCGAGTTAGATGCCAGGTTGGAAATCTTATTCAATAAGACATTGTTTAAATGTGCAGGTAATTGTGGAGGTTCAGGAAGTTCAAAATTCTCGTTTTGACTCTTAAAGTAATTGTAGTTGATGAAAATTTCCGGAATTTCATTGGAATATTCAACCTTTTTTCTCAACAGTTCATTTAGCAAGAAGGAAGAAGAATTGTTATCTTGAAGCGAAATATATTTGTCTGGTGGCGACGTGATTTTATCGGGGGAAACAGGATGAAGTTGGGCATGTTGGATATCGAATCCTTGTTGCTGTTGAGGTGGACTTTGCATATATTGATCCTGTTGTTGCTGTTGCTGTTGCTGCAACAATTCTCTTTGTAGCTGTCGCTGTAATTCATCACTAGAATCATCTTTATCCATATATTCTAAATGTTCGAAATTGGGCTCTTCCTTACTAATCTTAGTCAAGAAACTATTAGACTTTCTTTTGATTTCATTAATTTCAAGTTGACCAGCAGATTGAATGATATTGGCGTCATATTTTGTTGAAGCATTAGTTCTATTAGGTTGATTTTGGGAATGGTTAAATAAATGTTGTTCATCCAAAACTTCAAACCAATTAAAGAAAATACCTTCTTGATCAGTTGCAGTAGGCAATTGTTCACTAACTCTATATTCATTGTTAATGATGTATAACAATTTATGGACACCCAATGGTAATTTTATAGTGACCACATATTCATTAGCATGGCTTTGGGAAGGTCTTAAGCGAATGATGTGTCTCCAATTAGAAAAAGATCCAATAATAGCAATCTTCTGGAGGTTCTCCCCAGTAATGTTAACCCATTTAATTTCTACTTGAACCAATTTATTTGAATCCTTCGAGCCAGGACTAATTTGAGATTGCGGTGATTGCGGTTGCGCTCCAGTAGCTTGATAAATCGGAGAGTTTTGTCCACTAATACTTCTACTATACCCTGGTCTCATATTATTAGCAGGACCTCTATTGGGTAAAGTTCCCAATTGCTGAATAGGCTGAGCCAGAAGATTTTTAGAATTTTGAGCATTAGATGAATCTGAAACAATCTTTGTGAAATCAACCGTGGATAAATCTGGAGTAGGCGTATCAGGAGTATGAGTTACACCCTCAACAGGAGTAATGCTCTCATTAGTATCAATATCCATATCATCTCCAGTAGGTTTAGCGTCGTAATCCATGGCATCATCATCACCATCTCTCCGACCTTTATCGGGAATAATGTTCCTTGTTAACTCCGTTTCATCAGTGTCTATTAAATCATTCAATTCATTGAACTCATCTTCTATTAAATCGTTGGAGAACTTATTGTATGCCACACCAGTACCACCATTATCCCCATTTGTAGCGTTGAAAAGATTTTTGTCTTTAATTCCCCCATCCTTCTTTACTTCATGTAGAATCAAATCACTGAACTCTTCGTCCAAATTTGGGTCATTCTTCGGAGCTTGAGACGTGGACGACTTCCGTACATTCGACTCTGTATAAGTGATACTAGACTTTCTAATCTGCGACGTGTTATTTCCCATATTGGCAACAAAAATTTACACGCTGTTTAGGTTCTTATTCCCAGCTATTACCAGCTCCGCAACCAAAGAAAAACAAATAAAAAAAGTGAAAAAGGAAAGAAAAACTAAAAACAACAACCTCTCAGGTTCCAAAAACCAATAAGAATATATGACTATCGGCGAAATTTCCTATGGATAGAGATAGGAAAAATATCAACCAGTATGTGTCAATGGAGTCAAATTTTATCTTCAGTGCTCGCATCCCCTGTTCAGTTTTCTCACTTCGCACTATATTTGGCAGCTTATTGCGCGCGCAGCACCAAAGGTCTGGGGAACAGCTGGGGTACATGCCAGACACACCAGGGTTCTATTGTGTGACTGAAATTGGTTAACAGACATAAACTGGTGATACCACAGACGTGGGAATGGTGTATAGATGAAATATAATGAGGTATTTAGGTGTTTATTTAATCTCTATAAATGCTCTGGTAGTGTCTTTGTTGTGCCATTCGATTCAGTCTTTGTTACTGGAGTTGATCCACGATTTCGCAATGTCGTCTTTTAGGGCCCTGAGATTCTGATTCCACTTGCCCATGGCCCAAAAATGTTGAATGTTGGAAAACACAGGAGCAAACTTGGAATTGAAGGTCCGAAATGGGATGTTCAACTCTTTTGACATGTCTCTTGGTAAAGTATCCACCCACTGTTGCTTGTTTTTTATAGTACTCTTAATCTTATTATCTAGATCTATATCTGGTTGCTCAAAGTGGGTTGAAGTTGAAGCAGCCATGATATTTTCCGAGTCACGAAAAAGCTGATCTTTAGACTCCCAGGGTCTCATTGTTTTGTCTATTGGAATCCATCTATCATTTTGTCTCCAAAATTCAGACCCTACCATCTCTTTAATTCTCAGAATCGCTCTTTTGTACGCAAATTTCTCATCCTCTCCAGTAAAGGCTTTAATATTCTTGAAGTTCTCTTCAGACTCTTTATCCTTAACGGTTTCCTTATACTCGACTGTGTGATCCTGATCGTACGTGGAAACATTGGGTCTATAAGGATTGGAAATATCGATACTGGTTCTAGCAAACATTTCTTCATCTTGAACTTGTAAATTGTTATTATCGAGATCTTGTGCCATTTGCTTGTATTCTTCTGGAGCTTCCGACTCTACGGAATCAGGGAAAAACACATAATCAATAGGAACATCTGATCTAAGATATAGTTGACACTTAGACTCGTAGATGGCGTCCAACAAGGTGATAAACCTCCGAGCCTCATTTTTCATTTTGGTGGTTAATATAGGAACATTATCTAGAATTATAATTCGGTATTGCGAAGCTAAAGTAATATAGTCCGATGCTGAGTATAGGCCACGACATATATAATCGAAAGTAAGATAGCATATGCCATCATTAAAAGTTAAAGGAAGTTTGGTAATTCGATTATAGACTTTAATAGTAGATTCTTTACCGTTCAAAATAGGATTTGTCAAAGCGATATCCTCTTTCATCAATGATGAGTCGACGGGAATATTCAATATTTTCGATTTTATGAGTCGGAGCCATTGCAAATCATTGTCCTTATTATTATGCTTAACTACCAAATGACTGTCTTCTAAATTCTGAGATGCAAAATGAACTCGATAATCCTTGCTGGATCTCATGTCTATAGATTTACATCTATAGTTAAGGATATTAACGAATGATTTAAAATTGGATTTGTGGAATTCATTGGAGTATAACTCTTCTGGCAACTTATTGGAGGTGGCCACCAACACTCCTCCTAATTTGAAATAATATGTGAACAAGATTTTGATGATGTTAGCAGAGGCAATATCAGGTAACATAAATTCATCCAACATCAAAATGGTATTCTTGTTAATCATCTTCTGAGCAATCTCAAACAATATAAACTCATTTTCCATCGATAACTTGATCTGTTGTCTGCCGTTTTTCAATGTAGAAGAAATGATCTTTTCGTTTTGAATTTTATGGATCTCATTGTAGACCCAAAGAATAAAGTTATTGAAGTGCCATCTCATCTTAGATTCATGAGGCAAAGAGGAGGCAAAGATATCCATCAACATAGACTTCCCACAGCCTACTTCCCCATTCACCAATAATCCTTGAGGAGATGAAAAATGGCTCAACTCTTCTTCATCAGTCATAATCTTTATCAACTGCTTCTTCTCTGCGTCAGGATCTTTAGCAAATAGTTTAGTCATGGCACTCAATTTGATGGGATAGAAACTAGATCCAGAGGCATTCTTATCTTTGATGTACTTTTCGGCCTGCTTAATTTCGATCTTTCGTAGCAAAAGACTTATTTTGATCCGTAAATCTTCCGGAGGAGTATAGTTCAATACTCTTTGGTAGAGCTTCTGAAACTCTTTCATAGTTCGAAGTTGAGATTCGTCTTTCTCTAAGAGGCCCTGGGAAATATAGTTCTGGTAGAGAACAAAAGGATCGGTTATGGAAACCTGATTTTGGGTTTGTCCCTTCTGGAAAAGGGGTGTTCTACCTTCTACTCCATGGGGTCCAGAGCTAGCAAATATCTCGTTGTCTACCATGGGATTTGCTGTATGCATTTGTCTTAGGATTGCAGATTTTCGACCTTTCACCAGTCCTAGACATAGAGTTGTACAATGTAATACTTTCTTTGGCACCACTGTGGGTTTTATCGCCATTGATAGTGTCATAATCTGAGTCTTGCTGAAGGTTGCAAAGCGGCCGATGATTTTATCAGATCGCGATAATCCGAATCCGGAACAGTTTGCAGTAATAGAGGACAGCTGTGTACAAGCAAGTTATATATGGAAGTACACTTATATATATAAATATACATACAAATGGCTGATGATACCTAATGCTAGTCTATTTGTTTATATTAATTTTGGCAAACTTTCGATCCAACGAATTCGAAAGCCCGTTCATCTCTTCGTCGGATCTGCCATATAACTCCGACCACCACTTAACATCACTGTAGTTGAAAAATAACACTTCGTCTTGAGGATTATATTTCTGATTAGTGAATTCATTGGGGCGGGAATTAAAATAATCCCACACGGAAATAGTCAGGTTCTGGAGCCCGTACACTTGTCGTAATTCCCTTTCAGTATCACATAAAAACGATCCATACTGACAAGAATAGTAATGATAAAACAATCGTTTTAAGAACCGGCTGTTAAACTCAAAGCATTCGGGATGTTGCCGGAATATCTGATACACGCAATCTATAAATTGGTGGAAGATGGGAGATTTATTAACAGTGCCATTGTAGGTGCGAGAAGAGAAGAATCGATTCTGCTGTTCTTCATTATCAGTATCAGGCTCCACGCTAGCAGACATATCTTGACTGCCACTTTTGTCATTGGACTCGGATGTATCCATAGATCTACTCTTTTGTTGACTCGCTTGCGCTGCTGCGTTGGCCGTATGCCTTATTCGAGTAGCAGCTTTATTGGCAGCCTTTTGTAAAAACGATGCAACACCCCCACCATTCATATTATCATCAGAATTATCATTCAGGTCATTCAGTTCAGCATCCACTGGAGGCTTAGGAAGAACAGCCCCAATACAACCACCGTGATCGGCTCTTAAATTGAACTTAAACCCGAAACTCACCCACTCCTTTTCAACTAATATCATAAATCCTTTCATAGTCCTATAAAACGGATCAAGACATAATTGCAGAAGAGCAGAAGTCTGAGAAGTACGGTCCCATCCATCGGAACAATGAATAAGAACATTAGTGTTGTTCAAATGGACAGATTTGGTGATTCTGTCAACCGCCTGAAGAATGATCGATAATCTATTGAGCCACTGAGATTTAGATAGCGCATGTTGAAGAGCAGCATAGGAGATCTGGTCATCATCGGCATTTAAGGAAACTGGGAAATTATCCAAGTCATTTAATGCCGCCGATAACTTGTTCAATGATTCTCTCATGACATGAACGTTGTCAATATTACAGAATATCTTGTCTATATGTTTAATCATGTTAGCAGGTTGAGAATCCCGGGGCTCACTATGCAGTTTGCCTCTATAAAAATCGATATTTTCAGTACCCGCTCCCATTGCATGCTGGGCCATGGCATTAGTTATTGGTCTCAAATCCACAATCAAATTCTTTTGCGGTTGATCAATAAATTCATTATCATGGCTTAAAGTGTCCATTCGTTGTCTTTCATGACATCTGAAGATTTCCGACACCATCTTCTCATCCTGGATAGATCGATTCTGGATATTCAACCCCACCATCGGTTGTGCACACCGTGCTATGACATTACCGTTTTCGCTAAGTCGATGCTTGTATACAATCGCTGGAAGCCGACCTTTGGATCTAAACTTCACCGCGTGCTTAAGAACTGTATCGGAGATAGTTCCAGGTACCACAATCAAATTTGGATAAGTATCACATAGTTTATAGTCTTCATTTATAGTAGTCATTCTCCAATAATCTTCATTTTCGGAAACCAATCCTAGCCTAGTATATTCTTCCTTGGGATTGAAAACGTCCCAACCCTTATCGGGCAAATTAGATTCCATAATATTAGGTCTATAACTGTAAGCATAAAATAGCTTGATATTCCGTTGAACCTTAGGCAACGAAATCTGAGTGCTTAGCTTCAAATATACTTCGGTAGCCACCAAATCATTAACAAAATCAAACGAATAGAATGTGAAGTCCTTACATTGCATTCTTATATGAGAGGCAGAATAATGATCGATAGACCGATCTTGATAAAACTTGGACAAATGTCCGTCTTTAAAATTGCTATTGACGGGAGAATTGAAGGGATTGTTTCTATTTTCCAACAAGGCCGACCCTCTAGCTTTGGATATCCTATCGATTATGGGGTAACAAATCCATATCTCTTTAGGTTTTGCTTGCTTTTCTGGTTCTGGGGAAAATCGAAAAACAACATGGTGGGCACTCAAAGTCAAGGTTCCGGAGATACAATAACCTCTTCGAGATAACACCACCTCATCCACAGTAAAGTTGGGATTGTCCATAGTGAGGAAGAGACAGAAACAGACAAAGATAAGCTTGCGCGGCATGGATTAGTGCACTTGGATTTGTTGTATTTAAGAATGCACATCTCTTCAAATCTTCTAACATTGACCATAGTATCGAGCTTTATAATCTACCTAAGAGGAGTTAGGTGTAAACTGTAAGTGTCTAAGTGTTCGGGAGTATGAGAGGTTGGCTTTGTGCCACTGCATGACTAACTAAGCAATTTCTTATGCTAACTATTGTACATAACCACTAAATCTGACTACAAGTCTTCAAACCTACGAATTCCGTGTTCGTGTTTTTGCATGTTTCGTAACTGCTTATTGCTAATTTGCTTGACCTTTTGTTTCTTACTGGCTTCAAACTCTTCCTCAGAGTCCAGAGACTTGGATCTTTTTTCACCTTCAGTTTTCTTCTCATTATCTGAAACATCTTCATCAGACCCAACAGAATCGTTATCGGAAACATCTTCACCCAGGACGTCGCTATCATCACTAGGGCCACCATCACTGTCCCCATCAGTGTCACTGTCACTGTCACCAAGATCACTATCACTATCGTCTTCGCTCTCTTCGTCTTCGTCCTCTTGAATGTCATCTTGAGATTGTTCAGACCAGATTTTTAACGAATCCATTCCAGTACTAATCAATCTATAATTATGATCAATCTCTAACCCCCCAACTTCATCCACAGCACCATGTTTTCCGGTGGGATTAGAATGAACTCTGGTTTCCACTACCTTACCTAATTTATGATTAATTCGATGCAACAAACCATCCCCATCTCCACACCAGACAGAATTAGCCATTTCTTCGGTATCGCAGCTCATAGTAGGGACAATAGCATCGATAGAAACACCTTTATTCACTTTAATTCTGGACAATTGGTCTCTCCATCCATTCTTAGAGTCTTTCCAGATCGTCACAATTCCTTCTCCGTGAGATACTAAAACAGTATCATTCTTGTTGTCGGTGATATTGTCAGAAGAAAAACACATCGAGAGCAATTCATCTTCTTGATCATCAGATTGACTAACCACTCCTTTACGGATATCTATATGGGAAAGAGTGGTTGAACCTAAAGTCAAATACCGATAAGATGATCTAGAAGACAAGGGAATGATTTGGTTTATAGAATCTTCATGAGCGTTGGGGACTTTAAACCGAAGCTCAGATTTAGATAAATTATTACTATCATATACCAAAATATGTCCATTTTCAGTTCCGGCCAATAAAAATGGATTGGTATTGGAATGACACAATTTGGTTATGGCGTCTGATTTGTCCAAATAATCTTTGCTAGTATCAGTTTTCCCTGAAACTTTTCCGGTTTCGGTAGCTGCCTTTTTTATTATATGGTCAGTTCCAACACTGTATATATTTTCACCCAAAGAGCTTTCAAGGGGATCAAATATTATTGATCTGCAAGATCCTTTATGTCTTCGAGTTTTCCACATAGTGGTTACATGTGAATCTTTGGGAATATCATCGTAATCTTCTATAATGGACCACCATTTTTTGTTCAGTTGTGACACAGATTTGACAACTTGTGAAACTTTACCCTTTTTGAAATTTTCCATTTCTAACAGAATTAACTTCTCTCTTCTTTCTTGTTGTTGTTGCTCCAATGCTTCACCATCGTAAGAGGAGCAGAATACATGTCCGGTAGCTAGACCTTGGGCCAAAATTGGTTTGGTGGGATGTGCAGCTAACGCGAACAAAGGTTCTTTATATTTGATTTCAAGGATGGGAGACACCTTGGACTCCATGCTGTATGCTGCATTAACTGCATTGGTCTTCTTCTTCGCCATAATGAAAAACTAAAATAGCACCAAGTGAAATAAGATGGATTCAGATTGCGATGCGATGCGATGCGATGCCTTATAGCGAAGACACGCGATGCGATAAAATCTACAGAAAAGTGCAAGTATATGTTAAATTGAAAATAATACTACGATATGAACTAAAAAATGTCAGCGCAACCCTCTAATTCATGGTTCTTTCTTGCTTTCCAGTAATCTCCATTGAACTCCCAGAAATTGTCTCCAGTAACTGGATGCTTTCCCTTTACAAACCAGTTAGGCTTGTAGGTTTGTCTTTTCATTTCCCGTTCCTTTCTGGCAGCTCTTTGTTTTTCTTCTACTCTATGTTTTTCATCAGCAGCCAAATCATATTTACCATCTTCCATGGCTCTTTGATCTGGTCTAAGTCTAGTATCACTTGGGGCAAGATATTTTCTCAAGTTATCGTCAATCCCATTTAATGTCACAGCAAATTGAGTTAAGTTAAATGGAACTTTAGGTCTTGGAGCCGATTGCCATATAAGGAAAGGCCCCCCTTGGAAAGGATCATTCGAAACATTGGCCCTATCTGCATTGTCCACCAAAGAAGCTCTTCTATCAGCTTCGGCTGGTTTATTAGGATTCAATTTCTTACCATAAATTTTAGAGTTCCAATGTCCTCCAATAGCCCAGACTCCGTTCCCCTTCTTATCGAATACAGTTCCACTCAATTGATAGGCAGAAGAAGCTCTCCAGCCTCTTTGTTTCAAGTCAACAATTATCTTGTCACCTGTAGTGTGATTCGTAACTTCCATTTTACCGTAGTTATCAACAGTTGGATTTCCGACAATAATTCCAACAACTGAAGTATTGACCTTTTTCCAACTATAAACCTCTTCGCTCACGGTTTCACCTTTCACATTGACAACTCCCCTGTCAGGTCTAATCACGGCAAACATTTTACCCAAATGCTTGAAATCAAATGATCTACCTTTAAATTGAGAATCAACTGCATTTTCTCCATAATAATCCCATTTGGCGGATTCGGCTCTGCATGCACTAATAGGTGGGTGATGACTAACTTGTTCGGACATTAATCTATAATTTTTGTCGGGACGAGCATATTCAAAGGTCTCTCCTAATAAAGGGTTGAAAGGTTTAGCAATTCGATTGATTGTAGATGCATACTCCGAAGCCGCAAAAGCTGCTACGTAAGCAGTACGCAAGGCCGAATCATCAAATTCTGCTGCTTGTTCAAGAAGGTCAGAGTATTCAATATCCTCTGCTAACCGCTGTAATAAGGAAGTACATTCATTGAAAGAAACGGGCAATGTCATCTTGGTCATATCCTTACCAATCATAGACTTCAAGATCCCCCAGAGACCCAATTTAGGTCTATCATCTTCGTCTAATGGCAACTTAGATCTTGGTGGGTTTTCATAACCTAAGAATGATCCTTCTTCTTCGATGATTTTATTTCTTGCTATTTGCTCCTCATTATATTTCATGTTGGAAGGATGTACTTCATCGGTGTGTGGTTCTTCTTGTTTGGGGCCGACATCCGAAGTCAAGGTTTCTACATCATCAGAAACTGGTTTTTGGTCTTTCATACTTAATTGGGAAGTCTTAGCAGCTAAAAGGTTTTCGCTGCTCTTAGAGGACTCAGCCAATTCGTACTCATCAGCATCAAAGAATTCATCATCCGAGTCATTCAAGATTTCATCTAAAACAGGATCAGAAGAACCTTTGCTAAGTTCTTTCTTAAGAGCTTCTGGATCTTTACTTGGATTTTGCGGTAAAGTATTTCCCTCTGTGTTTGCGGGACCACCACCAGGGGTACTAGCACCAGATTTTGAGGTAAGGTACTTTCTCAACTGTTTCTTCTTTCCGTCATACTCAGCCAACTTTTGTTCCCTACTAGCTATTTCCTTCTCTAATTGACGAATGGAGTTCTCCCACAACTTATTAACTTCTAATTGTCTTTCGAGTTTTTTAGAATTCCTTTGATCTTTGCTTGAAAGCAAAGCATTGTATTTGTTGAACAAATCTTGGATGACTGTTAAAGTGTTATTACCAACCTTACAAATTTCAAGATCTAAAGAATCAGGCGACTTTAAGACATTGCTGAATAAATCCAAAACGCTTGCAATTTCAACTTCTAAGGATCCTTTTATGGTAGAAATTTGATCTTGAACAGAAGTACTGTCACCTACTGACTTTATGACTGAATCAGAATCACTATCATAATCCTCTGGGTCTATATCTTGTATATCGTAATCAAAATTTTCATTATCCGTTTCATTATAACTTGCCTGATCACCACCAGCAATAGCCTCAGGCTTTAAAGAAGCGCCTTCTTTAATTTTTGTGAGATTTGGACTTTCTGGAGATTTCTTACCGGTACTAGATCTTGAAAGAGAACCCGGCGTTTCATCTTCATTAGAACTTAAAGATACAGAACTTCCAGTTCTTCTATGCTTTCTTCTTAAACTAAGCAAATGATGTCTCTTGCCTTCGGTTTGTTCGGCACCATCAAAGCTTGCCTTGTTGGAATTAGGAGATTTTACATTGTCTTCGGTAGAGTCTTTTGGCCCCAGAACCACTCTTTTTTGTTTCATACTATCTTTAGCAATGGTGATAGCATTCTGCAAATTCCAAACCCATCTATTTGTTTCAATGGGATGATTAGCTTTCAAGTGCCATCTAATGCCGTTTTTTCCGATAATTTCGAATTTTAACTTCTCGGATGAATCTAAATGCAATACAGCAAAACTTAAATTCAAAGATCCTCTACATGCATTATTAGTATCATCTTGGTTGGTGTAATACGATAAAATGCCCTTTTCATCTAACACAAAGTATCGTAACTTATAACCAGAAGCAAAATTGGTCCATTTTTTTAAGTATCCTTTATAAGTAGGAGCTCCACCCAGTTTGGTTCCACTGGCCGGAGCTACCGGATCCATAATAGTTTGATCTTTAGAAGCCACTTTTAATAACTTCCTAATTGGATCAGATTTATTAGAGATCAAGTCAATAGGTAATTTACCTCTCTTATCTCTCTTAAAAGGGTCTCCCCCATGCTTTAAAATCCAATCACACATCTGCAAATCATTCTTCAAAATGAACTCGTGCAATACCGTATTACCGGTCTCAGGATCAGCTCCGTTGATATCCAATAATTCTGCGGCTCTAGGATTTGACACTAACAATTTCTCCAAGTTTTCGAAATCTCTCTTGGTAAAGAACTCCCTTAATTGAGTTGCCAGTTTCTCCACAAATTTGGCCCTTTCAAATTGCATCAATTGGGCCACTTCCAAATCCTTAGAGAGCTCCACGGGCTGTTTTTTGTCCAAATTAGTCACCGTATCATTAATAATTGGCAACGACAACAAATACTTAATAACTTCTGTTCTTCCAGAACTGGCGGCCAAATGCAAGGGGGTATTACCCAGGTGATCTTGTGCATTCACATCAACATTATGTTTGGCTCCATTTCCAACCAAGTATTGAATTATCGACAAAGGGGCCACTTGCACGGCGTAATGTAAAATCGTCTCCTTAATTTGGAGAATGTCGGTTGTTTGGATAGTAGGCTTGGTTGAATCCAAGTGTTCAAGTACTGAATCCACTTTAGAAGTGTCACCACTTCGTAAGGCGTCTAACAACTTTAGCCGAAGCAAAGAAGCATTCAACTGCGACGCCATGTTCAGAAATGTTTTAGTACCACAATAGGCTTATCAAGAAGAGTGACGAGTTTCAGTAAGCACGAGCTGAGCGATTGATGACGGGGGCGTCAATTATATATAAATGATTTTCAATTGCTGTAAACTTTAGTTGTAAAAGCGGCCGATGCTCCATATAAGCAGCTCTAGAAATCCCTAGCAACAGAATCATTCATGCGAAAGTTCTCCAGCCACTACTCGACGTGTATACAGGAGAGCAAAGCGGCGGTGCAGTTTGGGGCCGATGAAATAGAGTTAGTTTTGTAAATATATAACATAGTGGTCAGCAATTGATTGACCCGTGGAGAGGCAGAGTTCGTGAGGAACATGGAAGTGTGTGGAAGTTGGATTTTGGGGGCAAAGTGGATGCGTAAGGTGAGTGTAAGTGGTAGTAATCAGTGCTTATAGTAGTAATTAGTGCTTATAGTAGTACTTAGTACTTCAAGCAGTTCTTGGTATATTGTGGCAGAGGCTACAGGTTATGGTAGAGCTATATTGACTTGGAAGTCAAGCGGTAGTCGTAGTAAGTTGTCTCGATTGTCTCATAGAAATGCTTTCCTAGTTTACTCTCTAGTTGTTCTCTAGTTACTCTCTAGTTAAATTTCACAGCTGAGCCCCACATTTATCACACTAGTTCTCTAAGTTAAGTAAATATTCTCGAGCGTGCCCATACATACTGGACCATCTCGTGTTCTAATTAGATCAATCTCATAATCCGGTCACTACCAGATGCTCATAGTAAATGTAGGTGTAGTTAGTCCTCATCAAGCCTCAGTGAATCCTCATAGTTAAGTCTCAGGAAATTCTCACTTCTCGTTACTTAGTGAATACTCGCATCTCATCTCGCTTCATTCTCTATGGCTAGAAAGAGAAAAGCTGATAGTAACGGCAGCAGCTCCACCCAAGAGCATCCTGAACCCGAGTCAACGTCCAAAAGAGTCAAACTCGAGGCTAATCAAACTATATATATAAACAATTTGAACGATCAAATCAATCCTTCCGTCCTCAAGCATAATTTATACTTATTGTGTAGTAATTATGGCGACGTTATAGATATTATCACCAAGCCCAAAAGCAAACGGATGAGAGGTCAGGCACATGTAATCTTTGCTTCGATATCAGAGGCTACTATGGCTGTGGACAATCTTGACCAGTTCAATTTCTTTAAGAAACCAATCCACGCTCAATTTGCTCGAGCAAAGTCCAACATTATCAAGAGAGTGGAATTAACGGATTAATGTTTGTATTCTAGAATCTATGTATATCGTGTATAATAATATATTATTTTGTCATTAATTGATTATTTAAGTGAAAATGCTGCTTCTAAAGAGTTCAATACACAATCAGGAACTCCCATACCATTCCCAAAACATACACCTCCAATTGAGAACTGATCTTTATATTTGTCTCGTAAAATTTGGTGAACTCGGGCCCTGGTGGCTCCATACCCAACGTTGTATTGAGGGATGCAATCTTTATGAAGATTATACGAAATTAGTATATCTTTGTCGGTAATCATCACAGTATTATCTTGATTTTTCTGAGCCTCATTTCTTATTATTAGTCGAGTATTATCTAGATCAACATTAAAGATTTTAGTTAGACTGTTTTTGACCGCTTTCAAAATAAGTTGATCTGACGGGATATTTGTGTCATAAAAGTGACCCCCGAGCATCATTGTTATATTGGTGAATGGTTTAGCTTTGGTACTAGAATCCTTTTCTGTTAATCTGTGAACATGGCTGCTGATGTCCGAATCAAAGATCGTCCCTAGCAAAAACTCCTTATTTTTAGCGCCTTTAGGAACCAAGAACCCAAAGCCTTGATCGGTCTTTTCAATGACTTTTTGATTACTACTATAAATGTTGGCCATGAATACACTAACATAATCAATGGTATTGAACTCTTTAATCAATTCAGAGCTCTGGATTATTTTTGCTAGGTGCTTAGGACTTATAGTAGATCTTATATGATCAAAGGAATATGATTCCCCATTGCAAGTTAATTTTTGATTTAGTGGGTCCACTTCCGTTATGCTACTATTATAAACTATTTTAATCTGAGGATTCTTGTGCAATTCTTGTGTTAATAGTCTCGGAAAGAATTCTAAGGTATCTTGTAAAGATACTATAGGATATCCTTTCAAAGACTTTGACAAATCAGCTAACCGCTTCTGTTTTGTGACTTCGTTCTCATACAATTTTAAAATCTCGGGCAATTTTTTGTTTTGTCTCTGTTCACGTTCTTTCTTACTGGTCAAATATTTATATAAGGACTTGACCATAGGTTTAATTATAGATCCATCGGTTGCTTCAAACTCCTTTAGTCGAGGAAGCACCGAATTAACACTCAATTTAGATACATCTCCCGCGTAAATGCCATGGAGGATGGCACTAAGGATCTTATCTGATAATCTGGTACTGCCGAATCGCCGATGTATGAATGATTCAATACTTTCATCTGTATTCTTCTCAACGGCAGGTTTCTGGAAAGGTTCTTTGATTGTTTCCCAAGGAACACCCGAGAAAAGCTCCGACATTGAAAACTTCATGAATGACTTGAGAGAATGTGGCACTGGAATAAGCTGATAGTTCGAGTCCAATAAATATTTCTGATTTGCAACGGAAGATGATTTCATCACCATAATCTTATCTTCGAGACCTAAGGTTTTCAACATGTCCAACATCACGAGAGTCCCATCACTCACGCCTCTAAGGGTCCTGGGCCCCTTCTCAAAGACAATCTCTTCACCATTGGCTTTATTATGGAGTCTAACTGAGTCTATCCACCCTCCAGTTCTAGATTTGGCTTCAAAGATCGTAATTTTTAAGTCCGGCCGCAATTTATTCAAGAAGTAAGCAAATGATAGCCCAGATACACCTCCACCAATGACTCCGATAGACCCACCACTCCTTATGGGTCCTGCTAATGAGCTTAACATCTGGTTTTATTGAATTGCAAATCCGCTGCAAAATTGTTCGCTGCAAAATGTTGACTGTGAAAAAATGCGGCATCAGCTCACTCAATTTGCAGTCAAAGCTCATGTTGAAGAGACGGTGAACAGTGAGAATACATAAATATATATATTGACTTACGATCATTAGTAAGTATGGTATATGTCTTGAGGATGGTTATTTTCGGCTATTGCTGAAAGATCGTCAGCAGATTGTTTGTTCTGAGTGGTTATGGTTGGCTGTTTGGCTAATGCTATACTTGACTCTGTACTGGGGTTTCTTAATAAGGGGATTCTTTGATAATATGTAGATGTGTGGGTATTGATACTCTCGCCGTCTTTTAAAGAGTATTCACTATCATTATAGCCTTGATATAAATCAGCCTTGGAAGAATTGACAGACTCTAAATCGCTGTCATTGGTAAGCTGAGGTCTTGCTTTCTGGAATTTTTTATCCTGGCTCAATCGTGAAGGAGAACCTGATTCATCTTGAATATTCATTTTGCTCATGGTGTCATCTAACTGGCTTTCTTGTCGTTCCGGATCCACGCTCTTTTCCGGTTCTAAGCTTATAATATCGTTAGTCTCCTTTTTATTAATATCAGACCCACTTTTGCTATGGTTCTCATCTTCCGTGGTAATTGCCGTACTCGAAGTGTCTGGCAAGTTACCACTCGATTGAAAGGAATCTAGAGAACCGAAGTTAGGTGGTAAGTCCTTAGATGTGGGGCGTTGTATGGCCTCATTCGAATCTAAGGACATCTGTGATCCTGACTGGGACATTCCCGAATTAGATTCGGAGCTTACTGACGCTGGAGACTCGGAGCTCATGCCGTAATTATTGTTGACTACATTACCATTAACAACAGCTTCATTTTTATCGCCGTCATTTGGAGTTGCAAAAGATACCGAGTTAGTGGGAGAAATGCTGGAACTTTCATTTCCCGTTGGAGGAATCAAATTGCTAGTAGGAGCAAAAGAATTAACCAAAGAAGATCTCAATTTAGAAGCTCTACCAGTGGCTGCTGAGTCTGACTTATTACGCTGATTAACAATAGCGTCAATGTTTAATGGGCTCGATCCTCTGTCTAATTCTTCTTCATATGCTGGAGGATTCGAATCTGGCATTTGGTTAAGGTTCAACATATTCACTTCACCGTTTCCACCATCGATCGAAATTGAAGGAATCCTACTCAAAGGATCTTCGGAAACAGAGAAAGATCTGGTGATTGGAGATGTCATTGGATATGTAGCTTCTTCAAATGATGGTAATCCTTCTGAACCTTCGAACTCATTCCAAGGCTTGATAGAAATACCATTTCCATGTACTTCTCCATTCTGGCTAACTTTATGACCAGCTTTACCGCCGTCATACTTGGGGGTCCTAAATGATACTTCTTGACCTCCTCTATTATTACTGCTTCCAGTCTTTGGCGTTGGTGACAACCCAGGTGAACCCACAAATGAACCAGTCCGATGCTCCATAGAATTCAACTCATCATACTTAGGCAATTGAACTGATTCTTCACTACAATTCGAACTTAACAATATCAACGGAGTATCTACCACCACCTCATAATGATGCATCTTATAATTATCGTTAGGATCAGGTTTGGAAATTCTAAAACACACTTGTAATCTATGATAGATTTGAATATGTCTAAAGTTACTATCTGGATACAAGGCTCTCCCAATAGTGGTATAACCATGATGTATGTTTTCCTTTGCATAGTTGTGAGAAAGCTCTTGCATCAAAGCACTGGAGTCAGGTGTCAAAAAATCACTTGCTTCCTCGTTACTCAACAAATCAGCATGATTATGGCTTAAATTAGTTTCAAGAGCTCCAATAATGGGAGAAGAAGGAGGAAAGCCCTGGAAGCCACCTGCACCACTATTATCCGTCGACATTATGGAGGCTTTTCTTGAAGCTGTTGGAGAGGTTGTGGCCGACAAATTCCTTAATTCTTCTTCATTACTCGAAGTTTGAATAATCTTATCATTCTTTGTCGTTAAGAATGGTAAGGCGAGATTGATATCAAGAGGGGATGCTACCATGACGTTTTCATCATTGCCATCATCCCCATTACCACTTTTTAATTTGCCACTGACATTCTTAGGACTGGATTCTTTCGACCTCGAACGCTCTTGAAGTCTTGCTTGATGCACAGGGTCATCCAATTTAAAGTTTTCAAAATCATCGTCATGACCACTGTGAGAATTGGGGTCGGATTCATAACAACTGAATAGTAAATTGTTATCAGGACACTTAATAACCTCTTCCTTATAAGGCTCACTATACCCAGAACTAGGTTTGTTTTTGGTCTTCAATTCACAAATAGACACCACTCTCTCCCTTACCTTAGAATCATTTAATAACGGTTTTAAATAATAGGGATCTTCGCCATCATAATCACATTCTCTTGATAGATCTTTAGATACGTAGGTGATTCTTTCCAAGACATTGAATTTTATTCTTTTGATGATTACATCTTTCACCAAAGGCACGATTTTAACATTAATAGAATGTTCAGACCCCAACGAGACATATTTTCGAGGAAACGTGATGATGTAATGCAAAGAATCATTCCACACTCTATTAACATAGATCGGTTTATCAGCAATCGAATTGGCAAATGATGGGGGAGTTCTCACCATTGGTAAATTGAAATTACTCAGGACCTTAAGCTTTCTATTTAATTTTTCTGAACTTTTATGGATGGAGACGTTTAAAAGATGATTTAAAGAACCGCTAATAGAAGTGATGGTAGGAGGAATATGCTCAGGTATCAAGACAGGCAACAAAAACACATATACCCCAGCCTTATATACTTCTTGGTCTTCGCTGTTGTTATCGTAAAATTCTTCCGAATCAACGTGAGAAAGACCTGGTGATAGAATATCATCGTCGTCAATATTATCCGCATTGAACTTGTTTTTAGCCAAATCCTTTACATTGTTCAACTTATAAAATCTTGTTCGTTTAGCTAACTCATCGGGGTTTATCTTTCTTGATTTGAAATCATTAGAATTCAAGTTATTAAGATAGAAATCGGCATTATTTAAGCTTTTCACCCAATCAAGTTGACCAATTTTGAACTTTTCCTTGACAAAAGTTTTATTATAAGGGTCACCACTAGGCCATAAAATATTGGTTAAACTAGCAAATTCAAATTTAATGTTGTTGATAGCGGTATCTTTATTTAATTCCACTATCACCCCAAAAGTATGAGGTATAGGTGTATCACTATCGATGTTACTGCACAAATAACTAGGAGAACTGAAAGACTCCAATTTCTCTCGTAATCTAGGAGGTATATTCTCAATATTTGGAGTAGGGTTTTCACTATATTGCTCAGAATGACTGATATTTAAAGGATTATCATCAAGGATGCTTTCATTATCAGCATCAGGACTATCCAAGCTTGCCCCATGACTTTTATCATTATCATCTTCATTGATCTCGTTATATAGTTGCTCGTGATTAGCACGATTTTGAGGCATCCCCCCATTTTCAACATCTTCATAAGTGAAACTAGCAGAACTAGCGGGTGACAAATAGATGCAATTATTAGAATTAGCAACATAGATGCTAATATTCTTGGACAAGCTGGAACTGTTGGAATGATCAATCTTCAAGCGAATTGGTTTTTGTAATCCTAGTTCATTCAACAACACATATAACTTCTTCAGAATCACTTGCTGTGTCTCATACTTGATCAACTCTTTGGTTTGTTTCTTGCTAACTGACTTGGAACGAGTTCTAGACTTGGAGGCGCTTGAATCATTTGATTTAGCATGATAAAGACCATTTTGAAGATTACTGTGACTTGACACTAAAGATAAGGATTTGGCCCGACTTCGAAGCGATCCAGATCCAGACGTGGAATTAGTATTTATATTGCTGGAGTTGGGACTCAAAAATACCGGCGTATTAGGGTCTAATGACGTGTCACTGGACCTTCTATGAACTTTCTGAAATAGTTTCTCAATCCGACTCATGGTTTATTAGCGCAGTAATGTCTTAACCGCTATATCCTCTATTAGTCTGTAACCTCCTGGATTATGAAAGACTTATCGTCGGTTAATCTATAAAACCCCAGTGATACCCAGCACCACTATGTACACAAAACAAAAAAAAGAATAAAAAGAAAAATCGTATGTGAAATGATGTATAACTATGAGAGGATATAAAGGTGCTCAGAAAATAGATAACTAACTGGTAGCGACACACTGTTTAGTCATACTAAGAAATTATAAGAAAAGAAAAAATACTGGCCCGGTTGTGAACATACGATACCTGGTTGTCGTGGAGAGAGGAGGTTGGGGATGGTGAATACTAAGGATGTATTGTGTGAATAGCATATTCCACACCGCAACGGGGTGAAAAGGGGTACTCGCATCACCTGAAATTCATTGATAGAGTATTGTGTTTGTGAGTAATGTACAGTTCCTGTTGCGTACTGCTGACAATAGTGTTTAGAGTATTGACATTTAAGTCAGATGATCTAAATGTTTTTCCAGATGTCTATGTTTTTGTTAAAGAGGTATAGAGTTAATCTTCGTCCGTATTATACTCAAAACCACCCCTCCTTTTAAAGCTGTGCTCTAAACTCTAACATGGCTGACTCCGCACCGCTCCGGAGTACTCCCCTCGTTAGTGTTTTCTTGCACGCTTATCGGTGCGGGTAGGGGCCGGTTTGCATCTGGTGATTGTATGGTAGTTCTAGTCCGTCAGAATCAGTCGCAGTTTTAGGGTTGCGAATGCGTCGAGAAACAGACCCAGTTGCGGGTTGGTCTTATCAGAGCACAGATCTGTTGTTGGTTTATACACGACGAGACTTTTTGTGGGGTATTATTTTTACTATACAAAGCTATTTAGAATGAGTTTACCAAGGCTCTATCACATCTGAGGATATGGAAGGTATTAACAACCGAATCAAACTTGAATTTATATAATAGCTGGACCCGATTGTTACGAAATAATTTGAGGATTTGAAGATCCCCTTCACTGGTGGACACTATAAATATTAGGGGGAAATAATTAGGCTTACTGATAATGAATTTTCCTGACTCAATAGGACCAAATTTATAGTTATATTGATTGATTTCCTGATTGGTCCGAAGATCAATGATTCCAATTTTTGATAAAACATCATTATAAATTAAATAATGATTGATAATCCGTAAGTGTGTAATTGGAAATGATGATGGTTTAATGCTAACCAACTCCTCACCAGTATTGCGATCAACCCTTGTGATATAACCAAACTGATTGCCACAAATAACCAGCTCCTTATAAAACTCAATGGCTATAATCCAGTCATATCCATTGTTCAATTGAGGATATTTGTTTTGAACTTGTTGAATGTCTGTATCTGTATTTCTAAACCCAGTAGGTAATAATTCGTCTTTAGTTAAACGGTCGTTATGTTTACGAAGAAGCTGCCGTAGCCGATGAATTGAATTTAGGTTAGTGGTACTAACATTAAACAACCGGCAGTCGTCGGAAAATTCTTGATAGTAGTAATCTTTACTAAGGGTAATCTCGTATAGCTTAACGGGATTATTCTTTCCACTTATTCCTACTTCAATAATGTCTCGAGCTTGTCGGACTTTGATGGTGGATATAGGAGCCGCGAGTTTATAAAGTCTATTGCTATTATCATCATCATCGTTGATCATATCCCTAATAATAAATTTCCCTTCAAGAGAGCAACTATATAAATATCGGCCACTAATTAATCCTATCTTGATAATCCGGTCCTTTTCAGTCACTTTACAGTTTCTCCATTCTTTGACCAACTTATATTGACCATCTGACATTTCATAAACTTGAAGCAACCCAATTTCTCGAATGACCGCCAAACACTCTTTGCTTTTTATCTTGAATTTATGAATTTGTGTGATATTAGAGGACCCTTTACAGATCTCGGAACTAATCCTTAACGACCGATTAATGTCTACCACTACAAATGAGTTAGTAATGCACGTATAGTGTGGTAGTCATTCTTACATACCTCTTAATCCTGCAGACGTTGAAACCAATAAACTCATTCTGTGGTATGATGTCGAGAATAAAATCTGGCAAAGACGGCAAGGAGAAATCACCCCTCGCATTTGTGGGGGACTCCACAAATTGTTGACCAACAAATCGTGTGAGATGTCTCACTATAAATGTCTCACTGTATAGGATTCACTATAAAGATGTCTCTATGAATTATTGATAGATGGAAATATTTATTATGGGTACATGAACACTACATGAACATGTATGCGTGTATTTCAGGTTTTATAGGGGCGTGTTTCCGTAGTTTGTTTGTGTATCATT
The DNA here is from genome assembly GCA_030582355.1 of Yamadazyma spencermartinsiae. Lineage (NCBI taxonomy): Eukaryota > Fungi > Ascomycota > Pichiomycetes > Serinales > Debaryomycetaceae > Yamadazyma > Yamadazyma spencermartinsiae. Next base: position 200,822 of record JAKTXB010000017.1, on the reverse strand, counting down.
TTAGATAGAGATGTTACTATGCTCTCTAACCTTGACTTACTCGTGTGAGACTATTTTTCACCGTAATGTATAGAAAAGTTCCCAAGAGCCAGGTGTAGCAGCTTGGTGAAATGCAGCACACACTATCAGGTTGCATGAATTTTACTGGTGTGTAGCCAACAATTACTCTGATTTAAGAGTGAATGTTCAGTGTCAATACTGAATTTCAAGGCGTTGAAAACATCTGACAGTAGTACCTTGACTAGACACAGAGAAAAGCACCTTTTTGGTATAAGCAGTATCCAGATGATTTACTGAGTACTTAAATAGTTTTATTTATCCTATGTAGTTTTTCACTTTTTATTTTATTTCTTCATAGTTGACTGTTTCTCCACCAACTGGTAGATTTTGCAACCGTTGCAACACTCAGTGCGAAAATCACAAGTTTAAACCTCGGAAAGTATACAGTCAGTGAAGATGGGGAATTATAATGTTAATGGTAAGACTGCCTTGATCACCGGAGGAACCAGAGGGTTAGGTTACGACATCGCCGAATACTTCGTGTTGAATGGAATTGAAATCTTAATCATTACTTCGAGAAAGCATGACGCCTGTGAAGCTGCTCTCAAATCTCTCCAGAAAGTTGCAGAAACTCACCACAAAAAGGTAACCATTATCTCCGAACCCTGTGACATTGCTAACGATGAAGCATTGATCAAGTTTCATGAGTTTGTCAAGTCAAAAATAGACAAGTTGGACATTTTAATTGCAAATTCTGGCGCTAGTTACGGGGCAGATTTAGAATCCCATCCCCCGGCCCAAGTTCGCAAGATCTTGGATATCAATATTACTGGTGTTTTCCACTGTGTAAAGTTATTTACACCATTATTGGAAAAAGCAGCTGAAAACTCTCCTCAAGATCCTTCTAGAATCATTTTAGTGGGGTCGATTGTTGCTTTCGCCAACGATTTTAACAATGCCTTTGGGTATATAGCAAGTAAATCCGGGGTTCAACATTTGGGAAGAAATTTAGCGTTGACTTTGGCGCCTAAGAATATCACCGTTAATTCTATTGCTCCCGGATTTTTCCCTACGAAAATGACCAAGTTTTTGTATGCAAAGAAGAAGGACGAGACCAATTACGGAAATCCAAGAAGAAGATGGGGTAAGAAAGAGGACATCCAGAACGCAGTTTTATGGCTTTGCGCTCCCCAATCAAATTATATCAACGGGATTGTGTTGAATATCGACGGAGGATTGTACTTGATAGGGACTTCTAAATTATAAGTTTTAATTATATAGATAATAAATCCATGCGAAAGAATGGAATCTAATATATGCGTACAGTTCTCTACATGCTACCGACGTCCCCTTTATGTTCATAATCATTCGACTCGTAAGCATTGTCAGAATCATCCTCATAAATATCATTACCACCCCCTACAATGGGCTTGACTATGTTCAACTTCAACCCCGTTCTGGGAGATAGTGGTGACCCTGGAGAATGCAAATGGGGGTTATAGGCTCGAGAAGGTGAGCCCGAACTCGATCTAGAATGAGATTTATGAGTTGTACTTTCATTGACCTGTTGATCTTGTAAACGAGCTTTCAATAGATGTAACTTGTTTTCAAAATTCATCGACTGATTTGCCAAGTTCCTTTGTTGATCGGTCAAAATTTTATTTAAATATTCAATCGAATGATCTCTTTGCTCTATTATCTTTTCACTGATCATCAAATGCTTTCTCAAGTTGACGTTTATGACTTCTACGTCGGTAAGTTTCTCCCCCAATTTATTCAATGCCTTCTCTAACTTATTCAACTTTAGCTCGTCTTCATTGGAGACTCTTAGATTGGTAATCTTATAATTCAAAACTTCTTCTTCTAAGCTTTTAATTCTTTCTTCTTTAAGCTTTAATTCGGAATTGGGGGAAATAGGCGAGGAAGAATTCGTAAAGATAGGTATTCTGCTTTCAAAATCTTTTTTGGGAGTCACAGGGACTCGGGAACTATCTCTATCACCAGTTGGTGTATTTAATTTGGTTTCCAACTTTTGAATATACAACTTCTGTTGTTCATTCTCTCGTTCTAGCTGCCTCAATCTAAATCTCATTTCGTTATTACTCAATTCTTTATTAATGTAGGCTTTATTCTTTATATGTTTAGCCCGAGATCCAAATCTCAAAGTCGAAAGGGTCTCCAACTCATTTTGAGAACTGGGAGAAACATTTAAAATCAAGGTTGTTCTTGAATTACCCCCCAAAGACTCTTGTAATATTCTGGTTAGTTTAGAATCCCTATAAGGTATATGCGTGGACTTATGATCAGTTAAAGCATTAATCACATTTCCTAATGCAGACAAGGAGCTATTGATGTTCTTAGCCTCTTGCAAAGTTTGACCAACAGCCCCAGTTTTATCGACATTTTCACTGCCAGCAAGATCAATCAAAAACAAGTTTGATTTTTTGATCGAATCATCCTGTAAATTCTTTTGATGAATTTTGAGTTGGAAAATTGCATGGCTTCGAGAACTCTCCATATTCATATTGGTGACTGTAGAAGTTCTATTGTTCAATCCCAACTTTATAAACCCGTATAATTCTTTCGTATTGGAAATCGATCCATGTGATAGCCCTTTAACATGGATTCCATTCTCCTTATCCTCATGAATAGATAACTTGGAATTATTCTCTACAAGTAAATCATTGATCTGCTCTAAATATATCTCCATAATGGAAATTGTCACCGTATACTCAATGTCAGGAGAACCATGCTTAATCCGATCAAATAATTCATCCGAGATTCTCGGAATTAATCCCTTTGTAGCCTGATCAGTAATCGAGGGTCCTAACATAGTATATGATTTCCCCGACCCAGTTTGTCCATATGCCAAGACAGTACCATTATAACCATTCAAAACGTCTTCAACGGTGCTCTCAATAGAATATTCGTAGATATCTTGTTGTCTGGTTTCGGGCCCAAACACTCGATCAAATGTAAAGTTCAGAGCATTATTGACACATATAGCAGTCTGATCAGGGAGCGATGTAATGGTTCTACCGTCCGCCAGTCCAGTCCCAGGTCTCACACGACAAAGCACCTTGATATTCCTCGACCCATTCTCTTCCAGCCCACTTGTAGTGTGGGATCTGACTTCTTTTGACGATACTGTCGAAAAGTCTGAACTATGATCTCCTGTCAACAGCGACCAGCGTTTTGAAGACTTTGGAGTCTTAGGGGGGACAGAACTAGTATTAATCCCAGCAGCATCAATATTCGATCCAATAGCTCCGTTGGAACTAACATTAGCTCCAGTCATAGTAATACCACAAAATGCTCAAAACGACCACAAATATACCTTTAAGCCAATGACACTAAATGGTCACGTTAAAGACAAACAGATAGGGCACTACCAGTACCAGAAAATATAACTAATGGCCCAGTATACCTTTGTACACGTTATACAAGTAACAATCGTTAGCCTAGCTCGTTAATCACAAGGCTAGTAAAGTGAGATGTAAACGGTTTGAATCAACGGTGTAGATAATGATCGGGTTAGACGCGACCCGCGATGATAAACTCAATTGCAAAATACATTTTTGCCCCAAATTGATGGCTAATTAAACAGTACGGCATTAGGTTGAGTATGTCGGATATAGCTACGGCGACGCCACAAGGAGTTCACGAGGATGGCTATTATATTAATGAGCGGGACAAGCAAGCGATGGAGTTCTTTGAAAGAGCAATAGAGAAGGAATCACATGGATCGATGTCTGATGCCATAGAGTTTTATAGAAAGGCATTTAAGCTTAATGAAAAAGTCGATTTGCTTTATAGACACACCAGATTACCAGGAAAGCTTCAGCAGCTTCGGGAATCACACGGGAAAAACTCGGTTACCAAAGTGGACGAGGAGAAAGTGAAGGCTATAAATGTAGATGAGTTATTACGAAGCTTTGAGCATATAGAAGCTAGAGCTCCAGATGGGAATGACCATGAAGGAGACGATTTGGTGATTAAATTTGCGAATTTAGGATCCGATAATCATGAAATGGTAGTAACCAAACCGGTATCACCATTGACTCATCTCCCTAACGATATTTGGGTTTATATATTAGAGATTTTATTAGTGGAGTGTCCAGAAAGTTGGATTGAATTTTCCATGACCTGCAAGAAGTTTGCATATTTAGGGTTTAATTCGAATGATATTTGGCGGAAATTATGTTACTTGGTGTACCCGTTTCAGTGTTACGAGGAAAATCATACATTTATAGAATCCAATCAAACGGTAGAATTCTCCGATGATAATCTTCCGATTCCAAAAGACCAATTGAAGATTGTAGCATCTTATGATAATTCCTGGAAGCGGATGCTAAATAGTCGACCATTTGTTAAATTTAATGGTTGTTACATCAGCGTGGTGAATTATTATAGTGAAGGAGCTAAAGCTGAATTTTCCAGTAGTTGGTCTAATCCGGTAAGAACTATTACTTATTATCGATACCTCCGATTTTACCCCGATGGAACCTGTTGTAAATTATTGACTCCTTTAGAGCCCCATTCCGTGGTCCCATATATCCTGAAGCATAATTCTCTGAGAAACATAACTAGTGCCCTAGATCAAGCAAAAATTGCTGCTCACCAGAGTACTGTCAAAGAATCTCATAGAATCTACCATGGAACTTGGACAATGTCCACTACGGGAGAAATTGCCATTACTATTTCTGAAGGGTCTGTTCCATATTATACGTTTCATTATTTCTTCCAGGTCAAGTCCTTAAGTAAGGTGTTCAAGTACAACAAATTGAGCTGGATAAAGTATTATACGGTGAGGAAACAAATGAGCGATGATGATGATAGAGTAGGAGAGGTAAGCACGCTTCCTTTGAAGAATGAGAAGCCATTCAAGTTCCTGAGGGTGAAGAGTTATGGCATCCACCATTGACAATAAATAAATGTTTTTTACATACACATATAATTTAGATCACGAATATATGATACGCTATATGATCACACTAGTGGTAACTTCCAGACCTCGCGGGCGTAATTTCCCTCCCGCCTCGCGCAAAAAAATTTTTCACTCTTTAGTTCCATCGTCCACAAAGAATATAACCCTGTAACGGAAACCACGTAATTGCATTGAATCCCAAGTAATGTCCCGTTTCTTTGTGAAAAACGATTCTGATTCGTCTTCAGAAGAGGAAGATTTGTTAAGTTCCGATGAAGAGGCCTTAGTTTCCTCATCAGAGGAGGAACAAGATGACAGTGATTTCTTTCAAGATGATTCTGATGAAAGTGATTCTGACTCTGATTCCGATGCCCCTAAAGGTCCATCGTACTTCTTAAAGAGTAGCTTCATGAAGGGTGGCAGAGGATCTGATTCTGACAGTGATGAAGAAGACAGAAGAGTCGTGAAGTCTGCCAAAGAGAAGTTATTTGATGACATGAAAGAGTCAATTGATAAGATGGATACTGCCAAAATGATTCATAACTGGATTAAAGTATTGGGAGAATTCGATAGATTAGGAAGATTTTTAATCAGATCCAATCAGCAAAACTTTGGAATCCCTAACTTTTATATTGTAGCTTTAGGGGAATTGGAAGACTTCATTAATGAGCTTACTACTACCACCGATCCAGAAGATAAGAAGAAAACCCCTGCCGATCAATCAAGAGCTTTTAATACCTTAAGACAAAGATTAAAGAGACAAATCAAAGATCTCCAACTGTTGTTTGACTTATATAGGGAAGATCCTAGTCTTTTTGAAAAGGATGAACCGGTGGAATTACCTTCCAGCACTACCACCCAAAAGGTTGACGAAGATGGCACTGCTATCGGAGGTACTAGGAACTTGAGCCCAGTATTCCAAACATTGAAACAGATCAGTGAATCTAGAGGGAAGAAGAATATTGACAAGTATGAACAAATTCAAACCTTAGAAGGTTTATTGGAAGAGAACAAGACCAGCGGCAAGACTTTTGAATTGATTTCCATCTACCAAATGTTAATATCTATTAGATTTGATGCCACCTCCAATCAAAATTTCATGCCATTAGATCAATGGAAGAATAATTTGGACGACATAAACGGATTTTTGGAATTGTTAAGAGATAATTTGTCTACTTATCAAGTGAGTGAGTTAGGAAGACCTACCGATGAGGTTGATATTGAACCGGAAGCCGAGGAAAGTGGGGTTAAATTAATCTTTGGCTCAATTTCTTCTTCCATCGAGAGATTAGACGATGAATTTACCAAGTCTTTACAAAGTGCCGATCCACATTCTACTGAGTACGTGGAAAGATTAAAAGATGAAAGTAGTATCTATAGATTGATATTAAGAGGTCAGTTATACATTGAAGCTACTATTCCAAGTGATGAAATAGAATTACCTTCTGGTACTGGTCAATTCTCTAGAATAATTGCTAGAAGATTAGATCATATCTACTATAAACCAAACCAATTGATAAAATCTACTGAAGACGACGGATGGAGTCACATAGACGCTCAATCCGACTCGTTAGTCACTCCAAAATCATCTGGTCCAGCTAAAGTAGTATCCAGTTTGGTTGATATATTATCTAAAGGCAGCAGTGATCTTTATAATAAGAAAGCTTTATTAAGTAATATCTATTACTTTGCAGTTAACAATGATTATCAAACTGCCAGCGAGTTGTTCTTATCTTCTAACATACACTCCAGTATACATAACGCTGATTCGTCCTTACAAGTGATGTACAACAGAGTGTTGGTGCAATTGGGATTGAGTGCCTTCAGAGCTGGGTTAATTGAAGAGTCTCATCAAGCTTTAAATGAAATTGCCAATACTCAAAGATTGAAGGAATTATTAGGACAAGGATTCAACAGTAAATATCCTAGTCAAGCCACGGTTGGTGAAAAGCAAAAATTGTTACCGTTCCATATGCATATTAACTTGGAATTATTGGAATGTGTATTTATGACTAGTTCATTATTAATTGAAATCCCTGCATTAGCTGCTGCTTCTAGTTCTACCAAAGATTCTAAACGTAGAGCCCCAGTTAGGTCGTTCAAAAGCAAATTGGAATTCCATGATAGACAATATTTCACTGGACCCCCAGAAAGTATCAAAGATCATATTATTCACGCCTCAAGAGCATTACAAAAAGGTCATTGGTATAAAGCTTATGAGTTATTATCATCCATCAAGATTTGGAAATTATTTTCCGATAATGCAAGCTTATTGTCCATGTTGCAAAACCAATTACAAATTGAAGGGTTAAGGACTTACATTTTCTCCTACAAATCAGTGTACTCCAAATTGTCGATCGAAGTGTTGTCTTCTAATTTCAAACTTGACCAACAAAAAGTGGTGTCAATCTTGAACAAGATGATTGAATTAGGAGAAATAAATGCTTCCTTTGATGAAAGTCATAAATTCATTAACTTCACCACCAATGAACCTCAAAGAACCAGATTACAAGAGTTGGCTATTATCATGAACGAAAAAGTGGGATTATTAACTGAAAAGAACGAAAGAACTGCTGCCAACGGTCACAACAGAAAGAATCCAAGAAACCAAAGAGGTAATAATAGAGACCAGAATAGAGGTCAAAACAGAGGTCCAGCAAAAGAATCTGTGGGTGAGGAACAAACTGAAGAACCAGTTGAGGAAGAACCAACTGAAGAGCCACAAACTGAAGACAAAGATCAAGAACCAGAACCAGAAGCTGAAGAAAAAGACGAATCCTCCAAAGATCAACCATCTCAACAACAAGCTCAACCACAGACTCAATCTCATTCTTATCATCGTGGAGGAAGAGACAGAGAGGCTCATGAAGATATGTCTAGTAAATTTAGATATGCTAATGTCAATTCGAATAATGATGAATTCCAAGCCATGACCTAAACCCCGAACGTTTTACCTTTATACACTATATACTTAAATACATAATTTAGCTATAGGTCCTAGTATTGTTAGGGTGTATTTGCGGGGCCACGACCGCGATGAGCATTGCAAAAATATCACCAAATCACCAGCTTTAGAAAATCCACTTTAACTATGACTACAGAAAAAAAGGCAGAGAAGAAGGTGAAAGTAGCACAACTCTGTGACTTGTGCCATGGGCGTAAAGCCGTTATGAAAAGACCCAAAAACCTTCAAAAACTCTGCAAAGAATGCTTTTTCAAGGTGTTTGAGACAGAGATCCATAATACTATAGTAGATGCCAAATTATTCTATAAAGGGGAAACTGTGGCTATTGGAGCTTCGGGAGGAAAAGATTCAACAGTACTTGCTAGTATTATGAAGACCTTGAACGAGAGATACGACTATGGGTTGAGATTGGTTTTGTTATCTATTGATGAGGGAATTAAAGGGTACAGAGATGATTCTTTAGCTACGGTTCAGCGGAATAAAATTCAATACGATATGCCGTTGGAAATTGTGTCGTACAAAGATTTATATGATTGGACTATGGATGAGATTGTAGCATGTTCTGGAATGAGAAACTCGTGTACTTATTGTGGAGTTCTTAGACGTCAAGCTTTAGATAGAGGAGCTGCTAAGTTGCAAATAAATCATGTCCTAACAGGACATAATGCTGATGATATGGCTGAAACCGTGCTCATGAATATCCTAAGGGGTGACACTAAAAGATTGGAGAAGTCATGTTCTATTTTGACTGAGTCTGCTGATTCTCCCATCAAAAGATCTAAACCATTTAAATATACTTACCAAAAGGAGATTGTACTATATGCTCATTATAAAAAGTTGGATTATTTCTCCACAGAATGTACTTATGCACCAGAATCATTCAGAGGAACCACTAGAGAATTGCTAAGATCCTTGGAATCGATCAGACCTTCTTGTATTATGGATATTATATACAGCGGAGAACACTTTGAACTACGCAAGAAGAAGGCCACCACTGCTTATAAGAAGTCTAATAAAAAGCCAGCAGAACAACAGGTAAATGGAGATGGGTCAGTATCTTTGAAAAAGGAGTTTAAAGACGGAAATCGGTGTGAAAAGTGTGGATATTTGTCATCAGGCAGAATTTGTAAAGCATGTGTTCTATTAGGAGGATTAGAAGCTAATAGAGCCAAAGTGTCGATTGACAATAATAAGTCCATAGATGGGGCTGCCAAGTTGACCAGAACGTTAGAACATTTGTCGTTTTAATAATTTTACGAATATATGAACTATATTTAAATCAAACTCTATCTATAATTTTCTAGCGGCGAATGTCTAACTCTCTCTGTATAAATGAGTGGCACTAGCCTGGTTAGTGGAGAATACCAAAGTCTCAGCCATTACGGTCTTTTCCTTTCTAGTAATAGCAAACACAATAAATTCAGCAATATCGTCAGCGTATAAAGGCTCAGTGCCGGCATAAACTGCCTTAGCCTTTTCAAGATCTCCCTTGAATCTTATCTGAGAGAATTCCGTTTCCACATTACCAGGATCAATCTCAATGACTCTGATCTTGGTGGAAATCAATTCTTTTCTTAAAACATGGGAAAACGATTTGACACTGGCCTTAGTAGGGCAATAGATCCCTCCACCTGGGTACGGATCTCTTCCAGCAATGGACCCAAGGTTGATAATATCCCCAGAATTCTTTTTCTGCATAAGTGGCAATACAGCCTGCGTCAAAGTGATCAATCCCAACACGTTTGTTTGGAACATGTTGGAAATATCTTCATCTAAAATACTTCCTACAGGATCTCTTCCAAGAGCTAATCCAGCATTATTGATCAAAATATCGATATCGCTAAAGTCTTTTGGTAATCCTTGAACAAATGGTTTGATAGTTTCAGTCTTGGAAACGTCTAATTCAGCTGGTAAAACTTCAATGGCGGGAAACTCTTGTTTCAATTCCGAGGATAATTTGTCCAATTTATCTTTTCTTCTAGCAGTTAAAATCAATTTGATGTTTCCCTTAGCAGCAGCAGCGATTTCTTTGGCGGTGGCTTCCCCAATACCGGCGGAAGCGCCAGTAAGTAACACGACTTTGTTAGCAATTCTTTCAGCAGCTTTGGATCCGTAAGACATTTTGCAGAAAAAGATAAGAGATAAGCGATCGAGAATTTAGGAGTGAGACTTTTGTAGTGCGACTTTGTATCGGTGTCAGTTTGTATGGCACAAGAGTGTGGGAGTGAGGATAAGCGAATACGTTATAGCATATAAGCTGGTATGGAGAATGTTGACATCTATCTGTTTATCGTGTAGTTCTTAGAGTGGTAAGCATATTTTAGGATGTTGTTCCTAGAATGTAGTTTATAGTTTGTGGTTCTTAGTATGTGATTATATGTTTAAGTATGTGTTTGTTACTACGTTAATATGAATTTCCTCATACTTAATATGTGCTTCTTACTTTACATTTCCCCTTTATTGTCTTTAAATATATCCAGCATTGACGATCCTAACAGACTTGTAGAGAATACCATGTATATTTACAACTCATTTTAGACAATATTTATTCATTTTATAAAATTATAAAAGGCATTGCAATTAGTAGTAAGTGGAAGGAGTTTGAGCTTGGAATAATTTACCTTTTGGAACTCTGTGAGGTAATGGGAATTTTAAGTCTTTAGTCAAGTATTGTCTGACGTATTGTCTCTTGACATCATCGGCTTTTTCTAATTCAACAACCTTTAAAATGTGAATACTTCTAAATCTAGCTCTGTGTCTAGCAGCTAAGTCAGCGTACATAGTTTCAACAGCACCAACTCTGGTAACATCTCTGTATTCTTTGTACATGTTATGAATACCAGATCTAGATTCGTATCTTAACCAGACACCGAAAGTCTTAACCTTAGTTGGGTGAGATTCAGAGATAACGTTAACGGAAACAATTTCCCCGGAAGCTTTCTTAACTTTATGTAATTTTTTCAAAAAGTACCAGTATCTGGATTTGGCAACCACAACGTTTGGAGCGAAAATTCTCATTCTGAATAATTTTGGCTCTGGAACGGCGTCAGAGGGTAAACGACGACCGATGACTTGATATTCGTTTAATCTTGGCATCTAAATGTTGTTAGTATTATGTTGATAAATTAAGAGAATATAATTGTGATTGGCTCATCGCTTTGATATGCAGTTGTTCTTTGTACAGCTGGTTGTCATTGGTGTCACTTCATGTATTACACTTAGGTGATTGCAATGGAATGGCATACTTCAAGTTTACTGACACTAGAAGGAATGAAAATGAACTTATAGAACTTCATTCTTCGGGTAGTAATATTACGGGCATCTCATAGATTTCGGGACTTCTTTTCAACAACCACTTTGATTTTATGGTAAAATCCAGTCTAATGTATACAGACAAGTCTATAAGACTTTATTGGAGCTTATTCACTTTGATATTCTTCATGGTACGATGGTACATACTTTCTTCGATATAGTACAAGTTAATGGAAATAAATTTTTTTTTTCATTTTTCACTTGAGAGAAATGGTCGAGTGTGGTGTGCATATAACCCATGAGAATTTTTCAGTGAGTGGGAAAAGCAGTCACGAATCGCGACAACACTTTTACTGTACGTAAACATGTGACCTGTATTGGGTGAAGCACTACCGTGCAGTATGGTTCTTTACGTTTAACAGGTTGTATAAGATAATTCATATATTCGTACTATCACTACATCATACACAGCACAGTTCTATATTAACAAACTAAAAATGAACCAGCTTTTCAGCTTTTTGGATCAGTCTTTTCTCTCTTCTCCGTCTGGCCAACTCTCCACACTCTGTCTTTAAGAGCTTATCACACCACCTAAAAGAACTGGCATAATTCCCAATAAAGTAATGATGATGTTCGTCATGGTGCTCAGCACCCGCCCATATTGGTAGGAATTTATTCAAAGACCAGGGGAAGTCATAACCGGAATGGGAATCAACAGCTTGGAACAATCTTAACGTGATCCAGATACAAAGAGTGAATAAATGTAACGGAGGTAATTGCTGCAAATAGAATTTGGTTAAGTAAGCGTAGAGAACAGGAAATCCCACAGTTCCAAACCCCAAAGCCATGACTTCAACAGGATGAGCATATTCAGCAGCAAATCCAAATGGAGCTGCATATCTATGATGTTGCTTATGAATATATTTATAGAACACTCCATAATGGAATAATCTATGAAACCAGTAGTGCCACAGATCCTCCAACACAAAAAAAAATGCAACTTGACTGGCTATTATTGACCACGAGGGGAATGGAGTGCTTACTGAAATGTTCAACTGAGAACAAACCGGATGAAACATCCATATAGGAATAGCTTCTACTAGTAAATGCTGCTTAAGAACTGCTTTACAACATTCCCATTGTTCCTTATCAGAAGGAAGCTTGGTGGGCTGAATCTTCCATTTATTGAAGTAAGGGATTCTATCTATGATGAACCATGGAAGACATCTACCAAAGTACATGATTTCATGAACCAAGAAGAATAATAATCCGGTTGCAAAAACATCATTTTCCCAATATTGGTACCATTGAGACCACAAACCTTCTATTTTTTGGAGTCCAGGGTTCAGCTTCAAAACCTCCTGTAACATCGATTCAATTTGATTCTCTTAAAGTTGTGTTTGGTGTGGTTCTGCATCCTGGCGCTTTATATAGCATTCTTTTGCAATCATTCGATTTTAATTTATCCGACTCGCCGCGGTACGATCACCCCACCGACGCGAGCTATACGACCAAACGAAGGACGAGGTGATGGAAACCCGAACGACGATGATAAACGACGATGATGAACGACGATGATAAACGACGATGGTGAATGACAGTATTAAACGACTATAGTAGCTAAAGTGACTACTGTATACGACTTCTCTATATCCATTCCATACAAAATAAGTTATACATATTCTGGCTGCTGTTCCAACATTATGTAAGCATATCTAACATTATTACATAAGCTATTCATTTTTCTAACCCCCTAATTACATCCCTTATTTAATCATCACATTGCCAATAACTACGTATACACCCTCTGGCTAATATACCAGCACTGTGGGGCATTTTATGTTGATTTTTTTGAACTTTTATGTGTCTTCTTGTACCCGTAAATGTGCAGAGGTAAGTGCTTACCTAAGCATAGTGTGAGCACCTATGTAGGAAAATATACTAGACTAATGTAAAGAACAGATGTCAGGGACCAATGTTGGATATGTACTAGGTGAATGTAAAAACTTATGTCATAAGAAAGCAGAAGAAATCCTTTAGTCGCAGAACATCTAATTATACCACAATAAATAAAATATAAAGACAGAATACAGAAAATAAATACAGCGAACAGATGTAAGTGATATATACATTATAATTAATACTTCTCTATGGCTTATACAACTCTTTCCAGTGGTAAAATATCCACCAATAAACTGTTATCAATGTTAGGCAAGTTTAAAGCATTGTTAGCCTTGTAGGTTGCAATGTTGTCAAAGAATTTATCAAACAAAAACCCAGTATCTAAAGGACCTCCTTTGGCCTCAGGGTGGAACTGAGTAGAGAAAATTGGCTTTGTCTTGTGGATCATTCCTTCATTAGATAAGTCATTCAAGTTAGTGAAGTAAGGCTCCCATTCATTAGGGTCTAAAGTGCTTTGATCCACCGCATAACCGTGATTTTGAGAGGTGATGTGGCAATTCCCGGTCAATAAATCAATTGCGGGAATATTATGAGCTCTATTACCATATCTCAATTTGATAGTCTTGGCTCCAGACGCTAATGCTAATAATTGATGACCCAAGCAAATACCAAAGATTGGGAGGTCGTCATACATCTTCATAGTTAATCTTAAATGTTCTGTAGTACTTGCACAATGAGTAGGATCTCCAGGTCCATTAGAAATAAAAATCCCGTCGAATTTATTGGCCACTTTATGAATTGGATAGTTATATGGGAAAACAGTTAAAGAGGCTCCTCTTTGTACCAAACATCTTAAAATGTTCTCCTTGGCTCCACAATCTAATACTGCCAAATGAATATTCTTACTTATATCCTTTGGACAACTTACATGGAAAGGAGCCTTAGTAGTAACCTTATGGACCAAATTAATGGATTCAGGATCATCAAAGGCAGCATCTTCGTCAGCATCATATTCTTCCCCAATAGTGATCTTTCCTAAAGATGACCCTTTATCTCTCAAATATGACACTAATTGTCTAGTATCAACTCCAGTAATGGCAGCAACCCCGGATCTTTTACACCATTGTTGTAAAGATTCCACAGCTGTCCAATGGCTGTACTCTAAAGCAACATCTGCAACAACTATACCGATACATTGAACTGTTGGTGACTCCATATGTCTCAATAAGTTATATTGATCCTTTTTGGTGTCCGAAGGAACTCCATAATTCCCTATTAAGGGCTGAGTAAAGCATAATATTTGGCCCTTATAAGATGGATCTGTCATGGACTCAGGATATCCTACCAAGGAAGTGGTGAAAACGGCTTCTCCACTAACATTTTTGTTAGCTCCAAATGAATATCCATTGAAAACTGGACCATCTTTTATAGTTAAGGTGGCTCTATCTAATTGCGAAGTCTTGTTGTACTTGCTAGCAGTAGCAAGAGTTCTTCTAAATGCTCCGGAGATCACTCCAATACTCTTAACTATCCCAGTTCTGCCTATCATGTTTCAAATTCCTAGAATAAACCTGTTAATTAGTGAAAACTTTTCAGGTCCAACGGTCCTGATAGCGAATCGCGGCTAACAAAATTTTCAGTGGACGATTGCCTAATTCGGCGGTGAGTCATTGATGCAGTACCAGTAACGTCAGAATCTGGTCGTGTCAAATGAGTCGTGTATTCACAATAAATCATCTAGGAAGTCTTGATGACTGGAGCTAGGCTTTGGTTGATCTTGTTGAATGATTGAGGAGTTGTGTTGGGAGGGTGGAGGAGGCTTGGCTGAGCTTGCTGGAGACAGCGATTGTTTGGGAAAGGGTTTTTCTAACTCATCCAAGAAATCTTCTATGTTAGTTTTGGTATGAGAGTCTTCGGTGAGATCGACATGAGATAATTTTGCACCCAATAGCTCATCTAAGTCGTCGTCGATATTCGAAGACTGGGGATGTTTAATGCCTTGATTAATGATTTTGTTGTTTAAGTAGTCCACATGTGACTGATTTTGTGTGTCGTAGTTATTTAAATCTAATATTTTGGCTTTGGTAGGCTCGTTCTGGGGTTTGAACTTCAGCTTCATTTGGTTATAAAACTTGTTTTGGTCTTCTTTGGACTTTCGGGCTTGTTCTTGTTCAACCTCTTCTTTAGTTAAAGTCCGAATGTTTCTGTCATTCTTCTTGGATCCGTCAGAAAGCGAATCTTTGCCGATTCTAAACCCAACTAACTCTTGAGCTGGGATTTCATTCAATGCCCGATTTCCCAACTTTTTCTTGTGCAATTCATCATAATCATCAGTATGTCGTATTATATCCTTATAACTATCAATTCCATACTCTTGTAGTAGATCTTCATCGGCTTCAGCTTTAGGCAACTTTCTGTTCATGTTTCTTTTAGAGATAGGTATTTCCGGTAAAAACTCCGACAAAGTGACTTTTTGTGATGGTTCTGTCTTGGTACCAAGATAAATTCCTTCTTCCTCGTCGGGATCATCTCCTTCACTGTTATTGATCATTTCGTCTCTTTGTACCTTCAAATCTTCAATGATCTGTCGTTTGATCCGCCTCTTTTGTTCGGTAGGCATTTCATCTAATTCTTCACCCAATTGAGGGTAGAAGTAGTTCACTATATCTTCATCAATGTCTGAATCCCAATCACTGGTCATCTCATCGATATCTAGTTTCACAGTTTCTTGAGTATTCTGCTTCTTTTTCGAGCTCCATTTTGGCCGTACAGCCTTATCAGAAAGCTCAGGCTTGGGCCAAAGACCATGCTTGGTCATATACTTTCTCTTTGCCTGCTTATCATACTTCGAGTTCTTCAACACCATGTTTAAGGTAATAATCAAAAGAGTCGAATAATATGATAATAACTCCATATTTAAGGTGCGCGCACGCCAGTGTGAAAAAAAAAGCGGCCACCTTTAACCCCAACCAAAATCAAGTCAGGACACCACAGACAATGGGAGACAAGTCAGATAAACCACAGCCCAACAAGACAATAGAAGATCTTTTGAACTTGTTGTCTATGGGCGAACAATTAAACGAGGCTCAGAAGAAACAAATGAAAGACCACAAGTTTTGGCAGACTCAGCCAGTTCCTAAATACGACGAAAAGATTATAAAGGAGGGACCTATTGACGCTGTGAAAACACCAGATGATATCCCGGACACACCGCTACCACTTATAAAGGATTTTGTATGGAGCGAGGTCAACTTGGACGATGATAGTGAATTGGATGAACTTTATCAATTGTTGTATGAAAATTATGTGGAGGATCAAGATGCTACATTCCGGTTTAAATATAGCCATGAATTTTTCAAGTGGGCTTTAAAACCTCCAGGGTGGAGGAAGGATTGGCATTTAGGAGTTAGAGTCAAGGAAACCAATAAATTGGTAGCGTTCATTGCAGGAACTCCATGTGATTTAAAGTTAACTAGGAGCGATACATTAATCAAAGCAGTAGAGATCAATTTTTTGAATATTCATAAGAAATTAAGATCTAAGCGTTTAGCACCGGTTTTAATCAAGGAAATCACCAGAAGAATCAATAAACAGGATATTTGGCAAGCTTTATATACCGGGGGACAGGTTTTACCATCTCCTGTTACTACTTGTCGGTATACGCACAGGCCAATTAATTGGTCTAAATTATATGATGTTGGATTTTCTCATTTACCTGCCAACCAGACCAAGGCCAAAATGGTGGCTCATTATACATTACCTAATGAAATCGGCACTCAAGGGTTTAGAGAGATGAACAAGTCTGATTTCGAACAAGTGTATGATTTGTTAATGAGGTTCCAACAGCGGTATGAATTAATTCAAAATTTCACCAAAGAAGAGTTGAGCCATTGGTTATTAGGAGGGCACGAGTCTAGTAAAGACTCTAATGTCATCAAGTCATTCGTGGTGGAACAGAATGGTAAGATCACTGATTTCTTTTCATATTATTTGTTGCCCTTTACGGTGTTAGATAATCCTACCCACGATGAATTGGGAATTGCCTATTTATTTTATTATGCCTCCGAATCTGCATTAACCTCTGATGATCCCGAAGAAGCTGACTATAAGAAGCGCTTAAACAGTTTAATGCAAGATGTATTAATCAGTTCTAAACAGTTTAATGTGGATGTGTTCAACTGCTTAACTAGTCAAGATAATCCATACTTCCTTAAACCTTGTAAGTTTGGTAATGGTGATGGGTTCTTGAATTACTACTTGTTTAATTACAAGACTTTCCCTATACACGGAGGAATTGATGAAAAAACGAAGGAAGTAGTACATAAGAAGGGAGGCATGGGAGCGGTATTATTATAGTTTAATCTGAAGTAGAATGTATATACTGTGACAATTGTACATAGACTTCTTAGAATATTTTATGCTCCAATATACTAGTAACATTTAGTACCATCGCTTACGTAATTGCTGACTAACAGCTCATCGCGAAAAAAGTTTTTGGTTTCTCCAGACTCAAATACAAAACCACCAAACTACAAAAGGAAACACCAATGATCTCTGCTACTGCTTGGGTTCCAAGGGGCTACGCAGCCGAATTTCCAGAGAAATATGAATTGGATGACGCCGAAATGGAAAGAATTACTGCCATGGCGAAACTCCAATTAAACGAAGCACAAGACTCCGAGGAAGATGATAAGCCTGAAAACTTGCAAGATGAAATAGAAATGGACGATGACTTGAAAGAGTACAACTTGGAAAACTATGATAATGAAGAAGATAGCGATGGAGATGATGTGACTATGTTACCGGGTTTATCTTCCACCGAAGCCAAATATCATGAAGGAGAAGAAGGACAAGATCCATATTTGAGTTTACCTAACGAAGAAGATGCCAAAGAAGACAGACAAGAATCCCAAGTGTATCCTACCGATAACATGGTGTTGGCTACTAGAACCGAAGACGACATTTCGTATTTGGACGTATATGTTTATGATGATGGGGCTGGAAATATAGGTGAGAACGACATTCAAGAAGATGATTCTGAAGCCAATAAAGGGTATATGAGAGAACCTTCTTTGTATGTCCATCATGATTTAATGTTACCAGCATTCCCGTTGTGTGTAGAATGGGTCAATTACAAATCTGGCTCCACGGATCCTGAAAATGACATCGGGAACTTTGCGGCTATAGGGACTTTTGATCCTCAAATTGAGATTTGGAATTTGGACTCTATAGATAAGGCATTTCCTGACTTGATCTTGGGAGAACCTGAGCCTAACTCCATGGAATCTCTTAAGTCCAAAAAGTCGAAAAAGAACAAAAAATCCAAGTCCAAACATGTGACTACTCACCATACTGATGCCATTTTGTCATTGAGCCATAATAAATTGCACAGAAATGTGTTAGCCTCCACATCTGCTGACAACTCCGTTAAATTATGGGACTTGAACAGTGGAACAGCTGTCAGATCATTCAACCATATTCATAGCAACAAGACCGTGTCGTCTTCTAAATGGCACCCTACAGAAGATTCTATCCTATTGACTGGTGGTTACGACGGGACTTGTGCCATTACTGATGTAAGAATTTCAGATGTCGAAACCATGACGAAAAACTACAAGGTCTCCAACGGTCAAGAGGATATAGAGACGGTTGCTTGGGGACTTAATCCTGAAATCTTTTACTGTGGGACTGATAATGGTAATATTTACTGTTACGACGTCAGGAGACCCGAGGCTCCATTATGGACTTTACATGCACATGACGCCGGAATTTCAGCGTTAGATGTCAACCCTAATATTCCTGGATTATTAGTGACTGCTGCCATGGGTGAAAAACAAGTGAAGTTGTGGAAATATCCAACTAATACTGAAGACCAAAAGACTAAAGGTCCTTCTATGCTATTAAGTCGTGACTTCGATGTTGGTAACGTTTTATCATGCTCTTTTGCCAATGACATAGAAGTTGCTGGTCATTTGACGGTGGGAGGTGTATCTGGGGGGTTGAAAATGTGGGATACGTTAAATAACAAGACTATCCGTGGGGCTTTTAAGTCTGAGTTAAAACAAGTACAAAAAAGAGCTAAAGAACAAGCCACAGAATCCGGGAAATTCTCCAGAATTGCAAAGAAGTATCAAGATGACAGTAATGACAATGTTATAACTGTTGACCCCGATTCAGAACAGTCTGAGGATGAAGGAGAAGAGGATTAAGATGGCATCTACAGTGTACAATAATACATCACCGAATACATTCTTATTATATAAATTTCATATAAGATCTCATTAGTACATAAAAACAATTTCTATTTACAAACAGGCGTTACAGATAGACAACATCATTGGGTTATAACTCTAATAATAATCATTGGCTTCATACTCCAACCCATCGTCAACATCCTCATCGTCATCAATTTGCAACGATTCTGTTTCGGAGTCTTGATTGTAATCAGCTTCATGGAACGATACGTATCTGTTTCTCTTCAACTCTACCTCGTCATCCGAATTAATATCTTCGTCGTCGGTTTCTACGTGAGAAGGAGAGTCGTGTAAAGCATCTTCTTCTTCTTTGGCTTCCAACTCAATCTTCAATTCATGAATAATATCAAAACACTCGGCCAATAATGCATTTAACGTTCCTTGACCTTCTGGGATTTGATTGTTGATAATAAATTTCCCGTCGTTTCGTAAGTTATCCAAGGAGGCCAACTTGAATTGAAAGGGATATAATTCTCTCAAGTTGTTCAACCCATCAATTCTTTTAATATCTAGTAAGCATCTTCTTACGGTAGACAATTGGTTATGAATGGGCTGTAAAGACTCACTAACTGGTTCACTACTCTCTAATAATTTGTAAATCAATGAATAACATCTCCGCAATAAATATAATAGCAATAATTGAATATTTTTAAATTTTAAATTATCCTTCAATGCCTGACTACTACCATTCAAAAGGTCAAGCCTGGTATTTTCGATGGTTTTAAGCTCATTTTGATAATTGTATAAATCCGTTTCTCTTAAGGTCCATCTTCTAGTAATCAACAAGTTTTCCAAATTATATTTGATAGATACCAATTGACTATAGAGCTGCTTCAATTTGTTGATGGTACCAGCATTAAGTTTTAGCTCTTGGTCGGTAGCAGTATCTTTGCCGGGTTCATCGTTTAAAGAGATCTTGTTAAACAATTCCTCAAAACTTTTACCTTTATTAATATTGATATCCTTGATTAAGTTGTTGCAATCATCCAATAATCCGTTTAAAATCGATTGGCTGTGTTGGTTGCAATCAAAGTTCCCTTGGCTATCTCTTAAACTTTCAATCTGTTTTAATTCTTCTTCAAACTTGGTAATCAAATCAAACTCATTATTATCAAGAACCAAGTTAATCAAGTTTTTTCTTATAGACAACAATTTATTGTAGATGTGCTTCACTTGCTCGGGTAAATCTTCAATATTTTCAATTAATTCATGCAATAAGTTTTCACATTTAATATATTTCTTTCTAATGTGATTAATCTGTTCATTCTTTTGAGAATTATCATTATTCGAATCTTCGTAATCATAATCATCTTGATAGTCATAGGTGTCAATAATCGACTTGATCTGACCTAATCTCGACTCAATAGGCTTTAAATCTTCAATGGTATAAAGTTTCCCATCTTTCAAGTGGATTAAAAGCTTAGAAACGGTAGACAAAGAAGAATACGTAGCTGGCGCAAACTTGGTCAATCCACAAGTTATAAAGCATAAGGATATCAATTGCCAAATGTCATCAACCAATGAATCATTTAGGTTGGGTAATTCCAACTTCATCCCTTTAATTTCTTCATCCTTCCGAAGAATCGACAACTCATTCAAATAATTCAAGAAACAGTTATAGATTTGGTAGATTTGCTTGGAGTCAAGATATTGTTGTCTGTTGTTCTTGAGGGCGGCAAGCTCCTTATATATCTTGTTAAACTCCGCATTTAATGGCTTTTCGTAGCTGGGCAAATGTTTCATGGCGGCTAACTCAACAGGGTTTGAGTACAATCAATTGTTGTAGCTAAAGGGAGAAGCAGATGGATTTGTGGAAGAATATATGGCTGCAAACGTAGGCGTGATGATTGGACTTAGAACACGGCACAAAGGTCACCGAATTACTCGTACTTGTGGCTTAATCAGATGATATCTCCTGGTAAAAAGGTTTGAGGTTTTGTATTAATGGCTCGTTCCCGTCAGCCAATTTGGGAGCGTGCGCGCACAGGAGCCCGAAACGGTGAGGGCACTTCTGGGGGATCACATCTCCAGCCAAAGCTACAAGTAAGAGCCATTGTCATAATTCGAATTTTATTCATTGGGTATACACAAATAAATTATATAGTCGGAACTATAAAGTATTGAACAGGACACGAAGCAGAACCTTTTACCTTCGTGTGATATTAAACCATAAAACATTTTTTTCCTTTTTTTTTATACAAAAATTCTTTTCAAAGTAGTAGATAGAGACCATGAAGCACGGCAAGATTCGTTAGAAGGTAGAAAGACTGGAACTACATCAGGGCTGGACTTAATCATCATCAGGATTGGCCACTTGTAGAATCTTTCTCGAATAATCGGTTTCATCTGCCAAAGATCCTTCACTTAACCTTCTTCTCCCAAGCATTATTGGATTTAGTCTAGGATCTACCAAATCAGTAGATTTATCACCAGCATTATCTGAAGGATGAGTAAATGGGTTGGTCATAGGCATCTCCAATCCATTGGTACGAACGGATTTCTTAGATTTCCCAGTTCCATTATTTCTGTGAAGTGATCCGGCACCTGCACCTGCTACTACACCTGCGCCACCAATTCCTTGGATTGGTTTATCAAAATACTCTTCTTCATCTTCGTCGTCATCTTGTTGGCGTCTGCGTTTAATTAAGAAGAACGCCAATAACGCTAATAGTAAAGCTCCGGCTACTCCTCCAACTACTCCTCCTGCTATAGCTCCTACATTGGTGGAACTGCTTCTATCATCATTGTCATCATCACTATCAGCTGATTCAGTAGGACCGGAATCTTGAGTTATAGTTATAACCTGCCCAGATCCAGTAGATCCTGAAGATGTAGTGACCACTTCGTTTACGTCACTAGAACTAGGTGGTTCAGTGGTAGAACTTTGGTCGGTACTGCTTGCCTTGGTTTCAGATGTTGATGGTGCTTCGGTAGAACTTGAAGATGAAGTACTAGAACTAGAACTGGAACTAGACGAACTGGAACTAGAACTTGATGAGGATGAAGATTTCGAGGATGCCACTTCGTTTCCTCCTTCCCCGTCACCTCTGTAAACACTGAACGTATCGGAACCTCCACACATTTCTCTATTATAACCAGTACATCCAGTATTACAAGATGAAGAATCTGTCTCATCTGAGCTGGAAGGCATGGAATTAAGACAATAGCAAACATTCCCTTCTGTCAATGCTATATAAGCACTATTGGGACATGATTTAGCACAAGCAGAAGAACTTTGCCACGTAGTAGTGCCCATATTTTCCCCATCTACTGAGGAATAACATCCAATGGAATCAGCAGCGTTGGACAAACGGACTAATAAAAGCAATAAGCTAAATTGTGAAAATTTCATCTTGTATTATGATCTATGAGTCCCCAGGTATATTATACACGATTGAAAAAAAGAATGAATTCAAGAAATAAAAAAAATAAAGGATTTAAATGAATTAAAGGATTAAAATGAACGTCGTTATATCGTGAAAGAAAAAAATGAACCAAGTACTAAGTAGTCGGGCTAACTAAGCTGATAAGCCTTTTACTAAGTGGTTCAGCCCGTTACTTGGGTCAAACGGGGAAGGAACAAATAAAGAATCAAACGATTGTCTTTCCTAGCACAAACCCTTACAAAAAAAAGTTGCTAAGAAGGTTTGGAAGTTCTGTTCAATAATGAGTGACCGAGTCTAGGGTTTAGACGCGTTAAACTAGCGAAAGTACAAGGTAAAGTGCTAGATCAATGAAAGAAAAGGTATATATGATAAAAATTTTCTGCCTTTGTGGTGGCCACTGTTTTGATCCTTTTCCCAATTTCTTTTTCTGGGGCGCGCACGCATTCACTCTCCCCAGGTTAACTCCTGAAACGATAATAAGAGATTAGAGACATGGAAGAATGGGAGGAGAGTGGTAAGACGAAGCAGAGCACAATGGGGAAAGGTCGGGATGTCGGGGTGTTCTTTGTAGGACGGGGTGGTGATTATTCATGGTAGAGTATCATTGAGCTAGACGACTGAAGTGATCAAAATTATTGTAGTAAGGCGTAAATTAAGGTTTTGGTTAACTACTGGGTTACTAATTAGTAGGGATTGGGTCCCTGTTAGGATGTTAGCAAAATAGCTGATCATACCGATGTCTAGAACCACAACCCCCTGCGAGATCTGAAAAGTGCGTGTATTATATTCGTTCCACGCATTTCCTGTAGAAACACTCGCAATGTGTCTGATTTTCAAAGTGTAAATAGCTATATATTAATTTACCACTTTTGCTGTATGTGTGTATGATGTGAGTAGAACTGTCAACGTCTGCAATTCGAATTGTGTTTTATGAGCCCTGGTCCTCATTTTCCTTTTTCGCGTTCGCGCACCGCGTTTTAAGTCTAGATTCTGCCCAATTGCTCGCACTAAAGGTACGCTGGCCTGTATGTATGTACGTTACCTGTATAAATCCTCGCTTTTGCTGCACTTTTCTGCATCTGCATGCACATTCTATAACAGCACATTGCTGCCGTTTACTTTCTCTACGAGGTTCTGGCTGCAAAATAATCTATTCATTAATGGGTTATACTACTGTTCTAGGGGCAGTGATGTTATAGGCATTGGTGTGCAAATAATCCCAGTAGAAACTTACCAGTAAGGCATTAGTCTTGTTAACCCGGCAATCTTTATCTATATCAACTCCTTTAAATCTGTCATCAATATACTTTTCGAAGTCTTGTAGCTTACAAGAGAATCCTGGTCCATTCTGGCATCCGGGTATTGGCTTAACAGAATTGTTTACAATGAAACGGATATAGGTTTGTTTATCCTTCTTGGACATGAACTTTTCGGTACTTAACCGTCCTCCCATCGGACTTAAATCTATATGGTGATAATTATTATTGGTAAAATCAATCTCCGTGGTGGATAAATCTTTATGGGGATCAAATAACCCGATAGCACTATGATAGATTTCGAGGTCTGTATCATGGACAAAATTCAACCAAAATTTATTATTGGGTGATTGCGGTGGTGTTTTTAATAACTCCATAGTGGCGTTTAAACTTATGTAACCTGCTAGCTTACTCATCTTATTCCCTGGCCCACTACTGTAATAAAACGACAAATCATTCCTATAGCTATTTTTAACCAATTCATCTTGAGTAAATAATTCACAAAAAGGAGAGTAACCTCTCACATTCAATTCATACCCACACATTTGAATCATATTTGGAATGTCTGACACCGTCAAATTCAATCCCTCGTTATCCTTAACAAACCTGTCGACAATATCCTGGTAAAAATCACTAGGGAATGCATTCACCATTTGATCTATCGCCTCATTATCCAATTCTTCGTAATATTTGGTACAAGCCCATCGTGGGGTTAAAGTATTAAGTCCTTGGGTTTTGTTTTCACTTACAACATTAAAAATCACCTTATCATCTACTTCGTTTGTACCTAAAAACCCTTCTGCAAAGAACCGGCTTGTTTGATAAACTCTGGCGCTGGCAGCAACAAACAACGGTAACTGCTCCAGCTCATTGTAAAGCGAGCCATATGCGGATTTAAAATACTCTCCTGCTCTTCTACCGGTCTCGTATCCGGTATAAGGACCTTGACTGTTCTCGGGAGTGGTTTCGTATTCATATAACTCGGGATCAGCAACAAAATATTCGTAACTATTCAAAAAAGCTAGGGGTCCTACTATATCTTGCTTCTTAGTGTAGCTTTGTAACCGGTGGACTAATTCTTCAAAATTACGTCCCAGTCCTAGACCCGGAAATCGTTCTCCGTGTCTCATATACAATTGTACTTGTTGCAATTCACAATCTTCAGGAAGTTCTGGAGGAATTCCGTATCCTCCATAATCTATATAAGGTCCTGTACCAAATAGATATTTGACGATGTTATATTGGTCTACAGCCGCAAGCTCGGGGTTAGCAACTTGTTGGTACACATAGGCGGGCAAATTTAGAAGGCCACCAAAGAGGGCTTTGGAGAGGGACACCATGTGATTTGTGTTGCTAGCTAATTATAGGAAATATCTTGTATTATATATAATGTATTCTATGTCTGTGAGCTTTATTAGTGGTCGCAAAAGTCCCACGCGGGCCCGCACAAAATGCTGCACAAATGTGTCAGTCTATGAAATGCTGCAAAATTTATTTCTTCCCCCTCTTCTTTGGTTTGGACGGTTTACCGTTAGGTTTGCCCGACTTTCCTTGAGGTTTCCCTCCAGACTTGTCATTAGAGTTAGGAATTACCACTTTCAATTTCGATACTGGCATACAAGTAAGCAAGTCATTGGACTTAGCTGACTTCAAAATCTCTCGTTCGTTGGGCCAATCCAACTCATTGTCAGATTTGGTTGAGTCTAATTTCCGGCTATTGAAATACATTAAGATCTCATTTATAGATTTCCCCTTTTTGTTGTTTCCTGGTTGAATCTTGACCTTATACTTGAACTTTTGTAGAGAGTACCAAGGTCCGAACACAGGAACAAAGTTTTCCAATTCGTCTTCGGGAGTGGGGTTGCTGATAAGTCCATCAAAGATGTTCAAATATTCGATGTCCTTATCAATATCTTCAAACTCTTGTAACAAGTATTTTCTTAGTTCACGTTCATCTTGTTTCCGTTTTCTTTGTTGGAGTTGTTCTTGTTGAGCGAATTTGGCATTCTTTTCGTGGCCCATAGATTCTTGTTGTTTCTGCAATTCCAATTGCTTTTGTTTGTTCTCTTCGACTTGCTTTAAGGTCCCCAAAGCTTCCATTCTTCTGATCCGATCTTCTTCGTCTTGTTCTGCGTACTTCTTGGAAATCTTCTTCATTTTAGCCCTCTTCCCTCTTTTTACAATATTCAAGTTTTGCATGCCTATATCTACGTTCAGCAATGACGAGCTGTGGTTATCTTCTTCTTTTTGGGTCTCCTTTTCTTTCCCCGCCTCTTCTTTTTCATGGCCCTCTTCGTCATTTTGAGCCTCTGAAGCTTGTTTTTCCTGTTTGTCATCATCTTTCTCTTCTGCCTTAGAGCTCTCTCGTTCTTTCTGTTCTTGCTCCAAGATCTTTTCCTTGATCACAGATTGGTCAATATCAGCCTTTTTGTTGTCCATAGAAAGCTTTAAACCCAATTCTTCTTGTTTCTGCAACCTGGAGTTCCTATACTTTTCAGTGGTCGATTCACTTCCGATAAAGTAAATACCAAATCCCATCACTAATTGAACCGGTGGCATGTATTGCTTTTTACCTTTGAACGTAAATCTTCCACTAGACAACAATGTCCCATCTACGTCCTTCTTAGAAATCTCATTACCTGGTAGGTACCACGCAGAACTAGAAGACTTGTTAGTCCATGACACAGAATTACTCAAACTAAACATTCCCGCCTGCCAAATCGTAGATGGAGGAATAGCTTCTCCTTTGTAAGGATTCTTGATAAAAACTTTCAAGGCTTCGTCCACATCAGAGCTAACGAAGAAGTCACTGTCATTAAAATACCTGTAATAAATCATGTCATTTTGCAAATCATCTTTACCACTAAGACACAAATATCCATCATTGGTGACAAACCAATAAAACTTTTCGAACCAGAATTTGTTCCTTAACTGTGTCAAAGAGTCGGATTCCTTTTTCAAGTTTTTGTTTAAGTCCTGAGTGATTTTTCTTTCTGCATTTTGGAGAGCAATTTCTGTGTTCTTCTCTACTTTAGCTTGTTTGATCTCAGCATGCTTTTTAGAATCAAAGTAGGTGCTAGCATTAGCATATGGAGACAATTGCAAATCTATCCAAACCGACAAAGTGGGGATAGAGGGCTTTCTGGACTTCTTCGTTTTAAGTGGTCTAGATTTCTTCGTTTCAGAATCCGAGTCTGATTCACTTTCAGAAGCACTTTCAGATTCGCTATCAGAATTGAAATCGCTGTCGGTGTCTGAGTCGGTGTCGGAATCACTATCAGAGTTGCTCTCTCTGTCGGAGTCGCTGATCGTCTCATCAATAGCCCCCTCATTATCGGGCAAATTTAATTTGATTTTGTTGTGCAATAAATCTAAAGGCAATTGTATTGTGTTGGCCACGATATCATTAGGATTACTCTTCTGTAATTTAATATATTGCTCAATATTGGTCCAATCCATTTGCTGATCAATCAAAGACTTAACGAATCCCACACATTCTTCAATCAACTTCGCATTGAAAATAATCAAATTACCTCTTTTAATGTCCAAATTCTTTTGGTTTACCAAGTGTTCGATCTGTTTAGTCCTTTCCGACTTGGCATGGTTCAACCGTTTCATAGCAAGCTGCTTCTGCGACTCGATTTTCAATTCATTTTTCTTACTTTCCAAACTGGAAAAAAACTTATCCAAAGTATTATTATACCCTGACACCTTTGTAAACTGATACAAATCGTCCTCTTCGGTAAGTTTTATAGGCTTGAAGGGATGGAATTCATCATAAATGTATCGCAAGTCTTGAGGGGTATCCTCATCACTGTTCATGTTTTTCTTGCTAACAATGTATCCATCTACTAGGGACTCGTTGTTCTGCGTTATTTGCTTATACTCATCCTGACATTGAGTCAAAACATTCACCAACTGCGATAGGAGTTCCTGGTTATCCAAATATTCAAGGCAAGAAGAATTATGGGTGATTCCGTTACTAAGAAGATGATTCAAAATCAAATCTGACGATAAGTGACTCACATTGGTGAACAACAATTTATGAACCGAATAGATTTTAAGTTTATTAGATTTTTTGGTATTCCCAGATTGCTCTTTCGAAGTGTCAATTCTCTGTTTATGTGATTCAATCCACCCATTGATCTGCTGTGCGGTAAACACTTTTGTATCATCCTCTTTTTCCTTGGTGAATAAGTCCTTGTCGAACATATTATAAGTTTCATTAACGGCATATCTATCGTTCTCGGAAGACTTAGACTCCACCACTCGCTGCAAAATCAAGATTTTTTTGTTCTCGTCCAACAACAAGATATTCCCAGCGCTGAAGAACTCCAAAACCAAATAAAATAACCCATCGCTAAATTCTAGCACTAATACTCTGTCAGTTCCAAGTTGTTTGATCCCACTTAGCCGTCTTGATTTTAAGTGTTTCCGTAACTTGCTCACAAAATTAGAAGGCGTAGCTTCACTGGCCCTGTCGTAGTTTGTTAAATGAACTCTGTTCCCAAATTCCACCACCAAGACTTTCTTGGAGTCGGGAACTGAAAATTTTAAGAGAAATTGTCTGGGAGAATGAAGAACATTGTATATGTTCAGTAATCGATAGCCCGTCAACTCCTGGAACTCCTTGGACAATATTTGGAGATCTAAGGCACTTATTCTCTGCTTCATCTATAAATTGTTGTGGATCTTAAGAATTTCCAACCTTTAAATAAATCTATGTCAGTTCTTGCCATTGAAGATTCGGTGCGAACATTATATACTTTCAGTTC
Source organism: Yamadazyma spencermartinsiae (assembly GCA_030582355.1). Lineage (NCBI taxonomy): Eukaryota > Fungi > Ascomycota > Pichiomycetes > Serinales > Debaryomycetaceae > Yamadazyma > Yamadazyma spencermartinsiae. The sequence goes on along the minus strand of JAKTXB010000017.1, from coordinate 172,105 downwards.
AGACGACATTACCCAACGGCGCAAGCATGCAATTGGCACAACAACTACAAACTTTGGTCAAACATATTCAAGAAGGAAAGAAGATCACAGTGTTCCAAGGAGCGGGTGTTAGTACGGGAGCAGGGATTCCTGATTTCAGAAGTCCTGAGACTGGGTTATATTCCAATCTTGCTAAATTGAATCTTCCTTACGCAGAAGCAGTATTTGATATTGAGTATTTTAAAGAGCATCCTCGAGCCTTTTATACGTTAGCAGATGAATTATACCCTGGTAAATACCAACCCACCAGTTTCCATTATCTTATCCGACTTTTACAGGATCATAAGGTATTGAAAAGAGTGTACACGCAGAATATTGATACGCTAGAAAGAGTTGCTGGAGTGCAAGATGAATATATAGTGGAAGCACATGGATCTTTTGCTAATAACCATTGTATTGAATGTGGGCATGAAATGTCTATCGATAAGGTTAAATCGTTCATGGCTCGGAAAGATATCCCGATCTGTAATAAAGCTGGCTGTGAAGGATATGTTAAGCCGGATATTACCTTTTTTGGTGAAGCATTGCCAGTTCGTTTTTTTGAGGCTTGGGATGAAGATTGTGAAGATGTTGAGTTTGCCTTGGTAGCAGGGACATCATTGACTGTGTATCCGTTTGCAGCTTTGCCTTCGGAGGTAGACCACAAAGTGCCGAGGTTATTGGTTAATCGAGAAGTGGTAGGAGATTTCAAAAAGAAGCGGAAGAAAGACATGATAATAGTAGAGGATTGTGACAAGGTGGCAGAACATTTATGTAAATTACTTGACTGGGAAGACAAGTTGAATCGGTTAAAGCAGGGTACCGCTAAGTTTGGAGATGTGGAAGAGGAAGTTAACAAGATCACCAAAGATATGGAAGACGTATTAAACAAGGAAGAGGCGGACACAAATGAAAAAGATGTTAAGGAAAGTGAAGATAAAAGTGGTAAAGCAGAAGAAGGTGATAATAAAGTGAGTGATAAAGTAAGTGATAAAGTAAGTGATAAAGTAAGCGATAAAGTAAGTGATAAAGTGAGTGATAAAGTAAGTGATAAAGCAAATGATAAAGTAAGTGATAAAGAAAATGATAAAGCAAATGATAAAGCAGACAATCAAGGAAACAAAAAAGATAATGAAGACAATGACGACAATGATGACAGAAACAAATCTACAGTTACAAAGATACTAGACAAGTTTACAAATATGAAAATTTAATACCATTTTTACTATAAAAATATACAAATCGTATGGATCATGTGCTTCAAAATAAGTGTATTGTGGACGTAAAGCTCCCTATTTTTATACCTGAATTTTACCCGTAGTCCAAGAAAGGTTATTATGTACTACAACCATGGACCAAGCTATTTCTGGGGAATGTATAACCAGCAGATTCCCAACTTGTATGATTAACATTGGAATAAGCAAGAAGATGTTTCTCAATATAATCTTTAGTAGGGTAATCTTCTGGATCACAACCAACCTTTGTTTGTCCCTTTGGTTGATAGACTCTAACAAAATCTATTCTCATTTCAGATGGGAATACAAGCTCTGGCCAATTGATATAAGCCCAATTATTAGAAAGACCTAAATTCATAATGATAGTCATAGGCTCTTTGGCAATTCTTCTCCAACCGATATTACCATTTGGACTTAAACTTTTAGCAAATGCAGTTAAAGTAGGGTCTTGTCCGACATACCAAGTACAATATCCATCTTCATCATCATTCCTATATTCATAAGCATAAGTTTGGAAATTGTGTTCCCCAGCACCTCTTTCGTACCAAGTTGTATTTAAGGTGGTGACAGCAGATACAGCTTGTTGGAAAGGCCCTCCAGTATAAGTGTTCATCGTGGTAACAGATTTGTTAAAAATCTGCATGAAATCATAATTTGGCATATACCAAATATCAAAAGGAGCTACTTGCAAAGATTGAGAAACAACCCCTACCATTAATTCCGAAGAGATTTCTCCTTCTAATAAATCAATTTCAGGAGCCCCTCTACCCACACCTGGATTAGGATGTTCTTCTCCCTTACAGGTACAAGAATTTAACTTTTGACCAGGTAAATAAGAAATCCCATCAGGAGATGATTGATTCGCCGTAATCCCTGCATCACAAGCTTCATAAGTATAGGGCCAAACCCCTTCAGTACTAGCCATATATCCTGGTCTTCCTAAATTACCCATAGTCCATAACCCTGGCCATAAACCAGAAATATTACCATAGTTAGGTAATCTAGCAGATATTTCAATCAACCCTTCAGTGAAGCAAAACTTGTTCCAACTTTGGACCATACCGGATCTATAAAATAAATCATGATTCTTATAAGCATCTAACCTTAAATTCAAAGATCCATTCATGGTAGTAACGGCATCAGGATCATACCATTCTAAATCTTTGGTGGCAGCATAGTTTAGATCCACAGCTTGGAAAAATTGGTCATCACCATCGTAGAAAGTTCTTCCAACTGCATTGAATTCATCGGAGAAAACCAAATCCCAGGTTTCCCCGGTTCTGGTTTTATGGGTTAAAGCATCCTCAGGAGTATCAGGATCTATCAACGTGGTTCTTATAGCTGACAATAGAGGATATTGATAATGAGTTAAAATCTCATACGATTCAGGAGTGTAATGATCAGCAACCCCTGAAAATGTAACCACTGGCAAAACTACAAATATAGCAATGGCCCCAATAAATAATACAATAAATCCCAATAACCCACTTAGAGATCTTTTATCCAAAGCCTTTAAATCATGGATAAATCTATTCTTGTCATATTGAGCATCGGCCACTGGATCAGGATTATGTAAGTAATCATCTGGTTCTTTTTCATCTATATGTAAAGGGAAAGATGATGCAGGGTAGCCTCCAAATGGAGAAAAATCAGCCGAGTTTATAAAAGGATTCGATCCCGACTTATTAGATACCGAAGAAGCGGTCTCTGACTTTTCATTAGCTAATAATTGTTGTCCTTGACCTTGACCTTGATTCGCAAAGAAATTGGAATTTAATGAAGTAGAACTTACCACCCGAGATCCATTTATAGAAGGATACCGATCGTATTCCGAAGGAACCTGGATGTTGTTGGAATTCCTATTATTCATACTGTTATGATTGTTATTGGTGGAACTATTATTCATGAGATCACTATTAATCATATTCAAATTCTGTTGTACCGGGTCTGCACTGCTACTACTATGATTCTTCGATAATAGATTGGACGAGGTTCCATTCCGGCTTTGGTTATAGTAGCCGTTATAATTATTGAATGGTCTCCCGTATTGAAATTGGTCTTCATCCAGCTGGGAAGAAGATTGGTGATTGGACACAAAGGAGTCGGAGCTTTGCTCTTCAACGGGATTCATAAACGGATTATCCTGCCCGTATTCTTCATCCTCCCGTCTAGGATTATTGAATGTCAAGTCTCTGTGGGACATGTTGTGTAGAAGGAAAGAAACTGGCAGTACAAGTTATCCCTTGTGTTGTTTTTGAAGAAAAAATAAAAAAACAAAATGCGCACGCCCAACGGAAATTGCTTGTCTTAATTTCTGGTCTTAGCGTGATGAGGCAGTTCCGGTGCACTAGTTTGGCTGAAGCTAGACTGGTTAGCGTTACAGTAGGTAGTACAGTGAGGGCGGATAGTGCTAACTAAGTTTGTTAACTAGTACTGGTAGCTAATTCTGTTAACTAGAATTTGTAGTGTACTGCTCTAGAATCAAGTGTCTCTTTTTCTGTAGTGTTCCTGAGGCCCTTGTTTAGCAGTCTCTAGTTCCGCAGTCTATAAATATACCTGAATAACTAGAACTATATCTGACTATAGGACAATTACTCTTTTATAATATAGCTACAAAAGAATGTTTATCAGAAAAAATTTTTTTGTTTTAGATGTAAACTCTAGATCAATCACCTCCTACAGTTGTGAACCAAACTAGAAGAATCATAGAAATGCGTTTTTGTGTAATTTGGTTAGGTGCCAAAAATGCTCATAGCCTTAGCTATATATAGAAATGGCTGTGTGAGGGTTTTTCTTGTACGATTTAGGATGATTTGGAGCCGTTTCAGGTATTATGCTAGGGGAGTAGATCTACTGTAACGATACTAATCTGTGTGCAACCGTGTATTAATTGTAGAGGTGCTAGTGTGGTGGTACCAGCGTTGGTACCAGCGATGGTGGTTGTGATGGCTTTGCTCGCCTGAGTCTGACTACGCTCATTGCGTACCTGAAATTTGATATGGGAAAAAGAAATTCTGCTACATTGCACTCTGATCATATCTCTTGTTGTATACCTCGTCAGTACAGTATTCTTATATCTCATCGATCGGTGGTGATTCTCATCTACCTCATACCCGAAGTAACTAAACCTTGTTCAAGTTGGATGTCCATGTCCCTTAAGGAGATATCAACTATACTTGGCACTTAACCTGTACAATCATAGCAATAATGTTACTATGGTAACGGAACAATAGCTAATTTGCAATCCTTGAACAACTTGTAATTTAAACCTGTAATTCCAACCTGCGGCTCTAAACCTGCATTTCCTAACCTGTTGTTGCTAACCTGCGCTTCCTAACATGCATTCGCATTTGCACTTTCGCGCTTATCATCAAATCTTTATCTATAACTCTGTACCCTTCATGAGTCAAACAAATGATGATACCTTCCTATCAAGGATATTCGGGTTGAATTCTGTGTATGCCCAGCTCCATAATCAGGATACTAATCAATCCAATTACTACCATGATAATTCGCTTGATTTGGAAGCTAATGTGCCTAATCAGTCCATAAGATTATCTAACCTAAATGACCCAGCCAATCTATTGGCATCCGATTCCAATTCAGATTCCGGGCCCGAGTCTGATCGCGAGACGTCTGCTCGTAATAATTTGCATAGTGATGATGATAGCGAAGATTATAGTGATGAAGAGCAAAATGATGTGTCTAATAACGGGTTGCTAAATAACCGAGTCAAATCACCACATCCTGAGCAGCATAGTGCTAACGAAGTTAAGGGAAATAGAATCAATGGTAATGGAATTAATGGTGGGAACACTATCAATTGGAATTTGCCTGCAACCCCTCCTAATAATGTTAATAATGTGCTGAATGAAAATAAATCCATCTCCTTTAATCTACGGAAACCTACGGCTAATAACCCAATGCCGTTCAAAAAGCTGAAGTCTAGATTCCAAATTCCTCCTAAAGAAAGGGCCCTTTATCTATGGGCGAATATCATTAATATGGATGAGTTTCTCACAGATATATACTATTACTACCAGAACAAAGGGTTGAATAATATCATTCTCAGTAAAGCTATAGACTTGATAATCCTAGGGTTTGTTCTTTGGATCACGGTGTTCTTGACCTGGGGGGTTAATTACCTGGCCTTTAAGACCTGGAATCAGGCTCTTGACACTTCTGAAAAGATCTATTTACAAGATTTGATTATCCCTAATTATTTTTACTATCAAGTTCCTTTTATAATCAAGATATTTTTATTGGGATTTTTATGCTACATTGGGTTAAGATCAATCCAATTATATCTCGATTATAAATATAAATTGAGAGAGATTCAAAACTTTTATTATCAACTAATTCAAATTAAAAATGATGATGAGTTAATGACCATCAGTTGGGTTAAAATCATTGAAAAAATAATGGAATTGAAAAATTACAATAGTTTGACTTCTTCGTTAAACTTTACTGCAAAAGTGAACGACCTTAACTCCAAAATCCGGTTGAATCCACACGATATTGCCAATAGAATAATGAGAAAAGAGAACTACTTTATTGCGTTGATCAACAACAATATCCTTGACTTATCCATAAATTCTGCAACCAATACAAACACTCTCTTGACCAAGACTTTAGAGTGGAATTTGAAACTATGCATATTCAACTTTATTTTCAATGAAAATGGCCAAATAAATCCGCCAATTTTGAAGGATTTCAATCGGAATCAATTGTCACAGGACTTAAATAAACGATTCAAAATGGCTGCCATTATCAACTTAATCTTGTCTCCATTTTTGGTGGTATACTTTGTGTTGATTTATTTCTTTAAATATTTCAACGAATATCGAATCAACCCTTCTTCCATAATAAATTTAAGACAATTCACTCCGTATGCTGAATGGAAATTACGAGAATTCAATGAATTGCCTCATTTTTTCAATAAGAGATTAAAATTGTCTTATAACCCTTCGAACGCTTATATCAATCAGTTCCCGTCTAACTTTTTGTTGGTCAATGTGATGTATTTGGTCAACTTCATTTCCGGGGCATTGACGGCTATATTAGTTATTATGGGGCTACTACTCGAAGACGAGTCTCACAATTTCTGGTCTTTTGAATTGACAGAAAATAGAACCGTGTTGTTCTATATCAGTATCTTGGGGACTATATTTGCCTTGACGACCAATTCTAATAATTCCAATAGTCCAGGGAACGTAGGTAGTAACATCCCTAACAATTACAACTCCAATTCCAACGGTAAACAGTTCGGCAGTAACTATTATGATCCAGAGGCATCGATCAAATACGTATCACAATTCACCCATTACTTACCAAAGCACTGGAAGGGTAAACTCCATACTCAACAAGTGAAGAACGAGTACTGCCAATTGTTCAATTTAAAGATTTTGATAATCTTGAATGAACTATTGAGCATCCTATTGACTCCATTCCTTTTGTGGTTTAAGGTATCCAACTACTCCAGCAATATAATTGATTTTTTTAGAAATTATTCCATCCATATAGATGGTCTAGGGTATATTTGCTACTTTTCCATGTTTAATTTTGAGCAAAAGGACAAGAATATGATGTGGGATACCAACAAGAAGAAGAGCCAAAACGCCAGGAAGAAGTCCAAAATAGATCCATCGGTGACGGCCGATTCCGAGTCTAGTTCTGATGATGATGATGAAATATATCAACGGGATGATAAAATGATCAAATCGTATCATTATTTCTTAGAAAACTACCAGCCAGAAGCCCAAGCAAGTAAAACCGGCGGTCCTTCCCCCGCTAGAGTTCCTCCAGGTGGAGCAGGATCAGGTCGCAACCCTAACAACTTTCGGAAACTCAACCAGTCGCTAGATCCCACTAGCTCCTTAATCCATGAGCCTGATGATTCTGATTTGAATGATTCTATAGACCCCGAGAATATCAATAAGCTTGGACGGTCTGGCGTTTTGGGCATGTTGAACCAGTTCTATAGACAAGATATCAACAACACATAGTGATAGATCCATAGTATATAGGTCCATAAGATACAGAGCCACAATACATTCAGAGACGTCGCGATAATTTGCAACCACTTTGTCGTGTACGCACTATCATTTTTTTCAATCTCATCTCATCTCATCTGTAACTCATTAATATAATAAAGAGCAAATATGGCTGGCTCCCAGTTGAAAAAACTCAGAAATGAGTTGAAACAGCAAGGGCTTATAGGTCAAACTAACGTCAAGAAGAAGAAACTCAACAAAAAGTCAAATACTCCCAGTGAAACTAGACGTCAAGATCAAGCGAACATCATTAGTGGAATTCGAGATAAATTTAATGTGTTTGATTCCCGAATCAATCGAGTCAAACGGGATGTCACGACGCTTCAAAACGGTAAAGCCGTTAAGTTGGGGGAGACTGATCTTAACAATCCCGTAAAGTCCAATTCTTTCATGAACAAACAGTTGAAAATGGCTTACAATTTGAATAAATCTCAAAAATCCAAGTCAGGAAAATTCATGGATAAACGGTTTGGGGAAAACGATAAAGGATTAACAAGTGAAGAAAAGATGTTGCAGAGATTCATTAGAGAACGTGAGCATCAAAGCAAGCGGGGAAAGTTCCTGTTGGAAAGCGAAGACGAGGCAGATGACTTTGATGATGACATGAAAGATGATAGCGATGATGGATTTACTTTAACTCATTCTGGAAAAGTGCTACCAGAAGATGAGCAAGGGCCAATGTTGATGGATGAAGATGTGGCAAGTAGTGCTGGAAGAAAGAAAACCAAGGCAGAAGTCATGAAAGAAGTTATGGCTAAATCCAAATTCTATAAACAACAACGTCAAAAATTGCATCAACAAACTCAAGAGGAAGTAAGTAACTTGGATGATGATTTCCAAGACATTATGGGTGAAATAAGAGAGACTAAAGTTCCCTCGACTGCATTTTCGTCCAAAAGTCCCGAGGAACTTGAATACGACAATAAAGTTAGAGAATTGGTATATGATAAACGATCGGTTCCGGCTGATATCACTAAGACTAATGAAGAAATCCAGAAAGAGCATGACGAGAGAATGAAGAAGTTGGAGGAGGACAGGTTGAAACGTATGGAAGGAGATCGTGATGCTGAAGGAGACGATTTAGATGAATTCTGGGGACTGGAAAGTGAAGAAGAAGGTGAAAATGAAGGTATGGAAGAAGATGAACCAGAAGACGAAGAAGTGAAAGAACTCGATGACGCATTGACATTGGAGAATTTCGTAACTACAATTGAGAATAAACTGCCTGTTGAGTATGTTAACAAATTGGTTAAGGCATATCAGCCTCATTTGCGGATAGGTAACAAGGACAAAATGAACAAATTGGTGGGCATCATATTCAAGTACTTGTTACAGAACCCTAATAATGAGGTTATTCAGATATTGAAGCGTTTGAGTGAAAAATATAACGAACAACTTGTTCATGAGTTAAAATTAGAAATAGATCAAATTCATCAAAATGTTGACGACCAAGTTTTAAGCAAACAGGATCTAGTCTATTTCACTTTGAGTGGAATGATTTTCTCCAGTTCTGATAAATATCATTTAATTATCATCCCAAATTTGATTTTGATGGCAGAAATCTTAACCAAACTTGTTAATGAGAGATTCGTGGAACAATTTACAGAAACCGCTGACAACTTAAAAGTTATAGGGCAAGCCCTATTCATCAGTGATACGATACTACAGTATCAAAGATACTCCAAACGATATGTTCCGGAAATCATTAGTACCATCGATAAACTATTATCACTGTTAAAGCACATAAAGTTCGATACAGCTTCTTCTGATATAATTTCATTGACGGAGATTTACAATCCACCCGCTGGAATCAGCACAAAGTACCTCAACAAGTTATATAAGTTAGTGGGAAAAGTATTTGACATGTATAAGGACAACGTCATTATCACAGACCTTATTAATGGTTGGATGCCTCGCTTGAGAGAATACCAACAATCGAAAGCTGGTGACACTGCTGGTTTGACGTCACTTATTGACAGATTACAGAAATTCTGTAGTAACAACCAACACAGAATCCCATTGACTTTACAAACGCATCGGAAATTGGCCATTAAAACCTTCCAACCTAAATTTGATGAAAACTTCAATCCAAACAAGAATTATGATATGAATCTCGAGAGACAAGAAGTCCAAAAATTGAAACACGAATTCAAAAAAGAACGCAAGAACACCCTTAAAGATCTTAGAAGACAAAACAAATTCGAAGGGAACGAACAATTACAAGAGAAGATCAAGAAATACGACGAGTATCATAACAAGATGGCTAATATTGTTAACTCTATCAGTACGGTAGAAGGACAAGAACGGAATGAATACCAACGGGAAAAGAGAAGACAAAATAACAAAAAGTAAGCGCTCGGCAAACACCTCTCATACATAACATACATAGACAATAAATATTATAAATGATAAGTCTCACCCATTGGATAATTAAGTATATATTTTCACCAAAGAAAATTTATAAAATTTAAACGATATATACTAAAACAAGAACTTGAATATGGAAAAAAAGGAAAATACCATAGTAACTTCCAACCTATGTACTCATTCAACAGATGAAAATTTTGTGTTACTAATCAACAATTACAGCATAAAAAAATAAAACGGGGTACTCGGGAATAGCGAATGGAGGGTCCATTCTCAATTCATTCTAATTAAAACTCTTAAGCTTGAGACATGGTTGGAACCCCGACTCTTGGAGTGGATCTTCTGGAAGTTCCAAATAATCCCCCTTGAGTAACGGAGATAATGGAAAACACGCAAGAAGCTAAAAACACAAAGAAAGAAAAGTAGAGGAAAGCAGTAGAGGCTTGAGCCTTTCTACATCTTCCACTAGACCCTTGAGTAACGGAATTGGAGTCGAGGTATGATTGGTTGCTACAAGAATGAACATCGATGGCAGCGGCAATAGCAGTAGCAGCAGCAAAAGTGAAAACCACGTTCAAAAAGTCAAAAGTAGCTAATACAAATGGCCAAGCAAAGGCGGCAATGAAGTAAGCCAACAATCCGTATAAAGAAGAGGTCAATAATCCAAAGGCAGCGGCGAATACCCCAAAGTTAACTTGAGGATTACTGTTGCCAGCAGTAGCAGCTAAAGACCCGGTCAACCCAAGGGCAATGACCAAAAACACAAAGTTGGCCCCTCTTAAAATAACGTCACCAATGGCTAACATGATATATAAAGTCAATTAATTAGAAAAAGATGTTATGAATAAAGGATAAAAAATTCAAAGTGAAATTACAAACGTTATATATGAGAGGGCAATATAAACTCAATGATAATGACTTCAGCTGAGGGTAAACCTCTATATAGTGGAAAAAACCTCTTATATCCATTATCTGGTAGGGGTTATTTTGAGGTGCGACTAATAGGGAAAGAAATTAGACCAAATGGGTCAGAAAATTGACCCTCCCTGCCTAATATGGATTGCATGTTGTGTATATAGTAAACATAATGCAGGTTGATCCGGCATCTAATCCGGTGAGGTCGGCAATATCCTGTATATAGCCCGAGATTGTGACATGTTCTGGTGGTGTGTTATTAGTTATTGAGTGACGAGCCTGTATCTCCCGCATCGTCCGGCACAAGTCAATGGGATAAGACATAAAGCTGCATCTCCCTGGGCCTATATGTAGGCGTTTCAGCCGTTAATACAGGTGAGATTCCCTAGGGATTTATTTATAATCCCCTTATTAAGAAAGTGATGTGTGCAAATATACTTACTCTATTAAGACAAGACCGCAACAATTAAGCAATGTTCGATTGCAGGAGAACGATAACTCTCCATCAGAGTTTCAAAGTTAAGGGACGGTTATGTGGCTCTCGTGCGACTTACTTGCAACAAGTCCTGGGAAAACCGGGTCCAGACAAAACCGATGTTTGAAACCGATGCGGAAGCTCCAACTTTCGTCTAATTATATGCTGGTTTATAAATAGTGACTATAATATATCCACCCTTGAAAACGTACACACCACAGGCTTTGGTCGAAGCTCATCTTCAGCCCCTTCTACTCTATATTCAACTCTTTATCCGAGGGCTGTACTACTTATTCAACTTCTTGCAACCACAGCCGGAATACGTCACACACTCGTATAATCCTAATCCCGAATACCGTCATGAGGTCGTGTATGTGCATAGAGTCCTGACTACCCTTGTTCGGAACTTTAGAAGGCTTATCTGATTACTACAAAGTTCAATTACAAAGACGGTATATATTAATAGAGCGACTTCAGCCGTGGCTACAGGATCCCCGAACAAAAAGCTTGAGTCAGTTGACATTTCACTCTTTTTATATCTTTACTTCCCAAACACATAATGTCTCACCTTTTCATCAACTACTACATCGATTGGTAACTCATCTTGTCGATTTTTAACGTCCGTATGAGCTCCCAAGTCAATTAGAAGTTTAGCTGCGTCACCGTGACCTTCGGCCAAAGCGTGATGTAGACTAGTCCATCCATCATTATCAGTACTATTTAAATTGACTTTCGATTCATTCAAAAGCTTGATGATTGATACTAACCCATTCGAACTGGCTCTCATTAATGGGGTATACCCGTTTTTATCTTTGACATTGACCTTACATTTATATTCTATAATCAATTTCTTAACCACACCGATATTCTTTTTACTGATACCAAGATGTAGAGCAGTAGTTCCTTGATTTGTCTTTAAATCAACATCTGGTTTGGGACTTGTCGACATTAATTGATCCAAAATCTCTTCATTGCCTATACTGCTGATTATATGAATCGCCAGCCATCCGCTGGAATCGATCATTTCATCCACATCTATATTCCCCTTACTAACCAATTTCTTCACTAGTGGAAGATTATTCATAGAACATGCCCAATGAATAGGATATCGTCCATCTTCATCGGCCACCAAGTTCAAACTGGGATTCTCATCAATGAGCTGCTCAGCGATTAAGAATTTTCCTGTTTTGATGTTGTCGTGTAAGAGGTATTTGTCTCGTTTATCACCCATAGTTAGTTGCCACAACTAAATTTTCTACAAATTACTGCGAAAATGTGTTTTCTGCAATTTTCACTATTAAACGTTTGTCGTATACTCATAAATTACTAGTCTATAGTATTATTAATCCTCTATGGTGTTAAATGTTAGGTCACACTTTTCAGGACCGTGACAAACAAGCGATCATGTTTAGTGCTCTGTATTGGATTCGTCACTTTCTGAGTCGGAATCGCTTGGAGGAGAATTGAAAAATGGAGTAGCTATAATAGTATTCTTACCTATATCAAGGTCGTTGGAGTTGGAATTGGAATTATGCGAATTAAATATGGATGTAGATGTCTGTGAAGAATCGTACCTCTGGTGTTTGTCACTGTCATCTCCGTGAGTAGCTCTTAATCTGTCTAAATATCTTTCGTAGTCACTCTTATAATTGACTTCTGGTTCATTATACATTGGAGACGCCTGTTCTCCAACTCTCTCCAGGGAATCAGAGCTAATGGAAGGCGATAATGCATTGTTATAAGGAATGATGGTAATATGCTTTTTGTTTTCTCCATTGGTATGGAAGTCTCCATTAGGACCCGCTAATGAAGAGCTGGTAGGACCAAGTTGAGTTGAAGTTGGTGGAATAGGAGTAGGAATGTTTTTCGTTTTAGTGCCACCAGCAGATGGTGAGGAAGATGATGAATCACCACTGGATGAATTGCTAGGTATATCTTGAGGGGTTGATGAATTGGAGTATACGTCATCATGAATGTCATTGTCACTGTTTTTGACATGAGAATTGACATTGGTCTTGTTACTATCACTAGAAGTTGGATATCCCAATTCTTTGTTACCTTGTCTAGTAATATCATTCATATCAAGATCAGAAAGAGCCTCAACTTCGTTACTGGTAAATCTATAAGGTATGATATTATCATATTCAATCTTGGTGGATTCGAACTTGGTTGACTCCCGAGGATTATGACATACTTTGTACATATAGTCAACTTCTTCTAATTTCAACCCTTTGGTTTCATATACAATAAAGTAGACAAACACAGTTCCCAAGGCATTGCAGCCTCCCCAAATGAAAAAGATCTTATTCCCTAAAGCTGCTGTATGAGCCCCTGTATCAATTAAGTAGGGAGTTATATAGGCGAAAGTAAAATTAACTAACCAATTGGTAGAAGCAGTAATGGAAATAGCCTTCTGCCGAATACTAATACCGTATAAATCCGAAGTTAATGCCCAGCAACAACCACCCCAACTAGCGGCAAAAAAAGCAATGAACAAACAAGAAAAGGAAATAGAAATACGGGCACGAACTTCACTATTGGCTACACTAACCCCCACTATACCTATAATAAAATTGGATACAGACATCCCTAAACCACCACCTAACAATAGTCGCCTTCTACCGATAATTTCGATTAATAATATCCCAGGAATAGTGAAAATAGTGTTTACGGCATAAGTAATAAAACTCATTAAATAATAGTTATCAAGCCCGGTACTGGAGAAAAAGTTGACTCCATAATAAAAGATAAAATTGATTCCCGAACACTGTTGGAAAACATGAACACCCATCCCAGTTAACATTCGAAGCACTTGTTGATGTCTTCCCCCACCATTTCTAAAACAATCTATCCACTTAGTCTTTCCGAACGAAACTTCATAGTCATAACTGGCTTTGATCTCCACCAATTCCTCTATCAAGTCAGGATCAGTATTTTCTATTCTTCTTAACTTCGAAAGAGAATCTAGAGCCTTTTCAAGATTATTCTTTTGTACGAAATAACGAGGACTTTCTGGTAAGAAAAGCATTCCCCCAAATAATACCATAGTAAATAAAAACTGTAGCCCAATCGGTATTCGGTAAGAACCACTATTGGTAATTCTTCGAGTCCCTTGACAAACAGCACTAGCCACTAATAATCCCCAAGTAATGGCCCATTGATATAAATACACCACAGACCCTCTAACCCATTTAGGTGAAGCTTCTGCTTGATATAATGGAACTATGGCAGATAAATTCCCCACTGCAACTCCTGATACATATCTACCAATACACAAAAGTACATTAGAATTAGCGGCAATCTGTAATACCGTCCCCACCGTGAATAAACCTCCAGAACTTAACATAATACTAAATCGTCTTCCATAATTATCAGATATAAGAGGTGCCGTTATAGCTCCGCAAAACGTCCCCAACGACAATATAGCTGTAATTAATGCCCTCTCGTGAACATTAAATTCAGTACCACTCGAGGGGAAGTGATTAGTGACATATTCCATCTCAAGAATATCATTAATCAACCCAGTATCATATCCATATAAAAAACCTCCTACGGCCGCCACTAGACCCACAACAAACGCCGACGTCGAGGAGCTTTTCTTTCGCATCTTAAGATAATACTCCTCCTCCATGTCGTTGTTATAAAACAAGTTATCGATAAAGGCCCACCCCTTATCGACAACCGCTAACATCTTGTCGTAAAATATATGTGGTTAATGATATATATCACTCACAGTAAATTACTCGCATTTTTTCTTGATTCTTTTATCGGTCGGTGCACTACGAAGACATCATACAGTGAGAAGTGATATAGATAACTTTGAAACTGTCAATCTCATCAGTGTCATTTACAAGGAGTGCAAAATGGAACCAAGGGAATCAAATGGCAAAAGAGCCAGCTCGACTCGTAGGACAGACGTGGTGGAAATGAATCCGCCTCCCAAACCGAGTCCCAAGGAGAGTCCTCCTACTAATATGAGACTGATAGGTATTTTTAGTATAATTGGATGGATACTTAATCAGTTACTACTGGTGCTTCCTGGAGAGCCTAAGACATCCGAAAAAACCCAAAATGGTACCAGTTCAATCACAACCATTATCAGATATATAAACCATTCGATTTTGTTAATGATTTTCTTTGTCATCTCCATCTACAAGAACTACATATATATATACCGCCGCATTAGAATTAAATTCTTTAATTTATGGTACTACCCTAACAAGTCCCCTGCCATCATCCGTGATGATGTTAATAAGCTCAGCAAGATTCCTAAAAGATTATCGTGCATTTTGAACTTCAAAGACGAGGATGACGAAAATGGCGGCATAGATGGATTAATTAGTGATATAAGTGAACTTGTAGCTTGGAGTATAAGCGCTGGTATCCAAGAGTTAAATATCTACGAGTACAACGGAATTATCAATGATCATTACCTACAATTAAATTATTATATCAATAAGAATTTGAAGAAATATTTCGGCACCGATTATATTCCCAACACCAACGTGAAGATACCTCACAAGAACAAAAGTTTCATTAACAATTCCTCCAAACTGGTGGACTTAACCATTAACTTATTAAACAAAATCGACGGCAAACAAACCATATTAGAGTTAACCAAAACCATGAGTGAATTGGCCATCAACAAGGAATTGACTGTAAACGATATCACGGTCGATTTAATTAATGAAGAATTGGTAGAGCTAGTAGGAATGGAACCAGATCTATTAATAGTGTTTAATCCATGCTTAGATTTGCAAGACTATCCACCTTGGCATATTCGCTTAACAGAGATATATTGGGAACCTGATAACAAAGATGTCACATACGCGGTGTTCATCAGAGCCTTACAAAATTATGCTACATCTAAGGTTAACGTAGGGAAGTAGGTATTTATAGTGTGTAGAATGCCAAATTTTTTTGCATTGTAACTTCGGTAGTACTGTAGACGCGTTGACGACACGTAGCGCAATCATTGGACGCTACTATGCGAACAAATAAAAATGGCTCGTTTTGGTCAAGTTTGCAGTTTCCCCTATTATCATTAGCCATTTGGTAGAGGTCACACAAGTAGTATAACTAGCCCCGTGATCGATCCGATTGTAATATCAATTACTCATATACTCTCTAGCCTACCCCAGAGTATATATCAGCCAAAGAAGACCCTCGATCGACAAATTCGCCAAAAGAACGAAACTCACCAGTCGTGTGCGTGACCGATTCTGATCCTCGCCCCTTCCGCCCACTCACGAGAAACATAACAAGCGAAAGATCAATCACTATATATACTTTTTTTTTCAACTCTTTTTAATAGCATCAGAAGGAAAACATCGGTAAAATGGGATTATCAATTTCTAAGTTGTTTAATGGCCTCTTCGGTAACAAAGAAATGAGAATTTTAATGGTAGGATTGGATGCCGCCGGGAAAACTACCATTTTATATAAATTAAAATTGGGAGAAATTGTCACCACCATTCCAACCATTGGATTCAACGTCGAAACTGTTGAGTATAAAAACATCTCCTTCACTGTATGGGATGTTGGTGGACAAGACAAAATTAGACCATTGTGGAGGTACTATTTCCAAAACACTCAAGGGATTATCTTTGTGATTGATTCTAATGATAGAGACAGAATTGCTGAAGCCAGAGAAGAATTACAACAAATGTTAAATGAAGATGAATTAAGAGATGCATTATTATTGGTGTTTGCTAATAAACAAGATTTACCTAACGCCATGAATGCTGCTGAAATAACTGAAAAATTGGGATTACATTCTATTAGACAAAGACCTTGGTACATTCAATCTACTTGTGCTACTACTGGTGATGGGTTATATGAAGGGTTAGAATGGTTATCCACTAATTTGAAGAATTCTTCTTAATCATGCTTTGTTGTTGTTACTTAACCTTTCTCTTATGTTCTATTTGTTTTAATTACTGCCATAATGACTTTTTCCACAAGGGGTCAATTCTTATTAAGTAATTTTAGTTCAAGTACATATAAAAAATTATATGTAAGTAGTATAAATAATTCTCTTTACATAGATTAATGAATCTAGATAAACTTGTTGTAGAGTAATATGGGCCCGATATATGTTCATATCGCTCGAGTGTTATGTCGCTCAGGAACCGGGCAAGAGAGTAGAACAAACTGGGACAATCGGCGCATCCTGGCGCAGATTTCCCAGTAATCTACGACCCAGCTTGGCTCCATGTTCGGCACCATATTCCCGTTGGTATTTGCATGCGACTTAACAAACGAAAAATCGATTTGCGAACCAAAAAGCAGTCACAGCTTATGTCCACACACACTACCGGCTTGCACGGTTTTTGTGTAATTTTGTGCTCGTTTGAGGCCATCAGAAAAAAAAGTGAAAAATTTCTTTCACAATATTATCAAAGTATTAAGTTAAAATGGTATGTAGTGTGATGATATACAATCAATATGAATAGACCTAGAGCACAAGGGTAGTAAACAGAGTGGCAAGATTCAACAAACAACTATTGTTTCCTAAAGATCCGTTTATGTTATTTCCAAGCAGAGATGAGTACACTTATAACATGGCTCAACAGAATGTGAACTGAACATCAACAGTTTAGACAAAGCAATGAAATATGACAAGACTACTCCAACTCCCGACTTCCTTAGCTCCTATATCTCTATTCACATTCACAGGCGTATACTAACAAATTTAGGCTGGACTCAAAGCTTTTGAATTACGTACTAAATCTAAAGAAGAATTAGAATCTCAATTAGTTGATTTGAAACAAGAATTAGCTAACTTGAAAGTTCAAAAATTACAAAGACCATCTTTACCAAGAATCCACACTGTCAGAAAAAACATTGCTAAAGTTTTAACTATTATCAACTTAAACCAAAGAGACAATGTTAAGGCTTACTACAAAGGTAAAAAATACGTCCCAACTGATTTAAGAGCTAAGAAGACTAGAGCTATCAGAAGAAAATTAACCAAATTCGAAGCTTCTAGATTGACTGACAAAGCTAAGAAACAAAAAATTACTTTTGCTAGAAGAAATTACGCTATTAAAGCTTAAATGTGTGATATGTTTAATCCTTCTAATGAAACTTAATTCCTTTATATACTAAACCAATAAATATCATTTTATCAGTAGTTAAGTCCCCTGTATTTATATCTAATACAAATTCTTCCAAAACTGTGTATACATTCATGTGGTGCCTAATCTACTTGCATTTTATTACTTTTTTCCCGTTTAAATTGAGTGATTCTGTCTTTTAGTTCAACGTCATCTATGACATCTTCTAGCTTCAAGGGTACTCTGTTGAACGGATCGGTAGAATCTGACAACAAATGGGCTTTGATAGTAGATCTGTCAAGGCTAACACGTGAACCTGGTAAAATAACAGGGTCTTCCATTAACGTGAACATTAATGGATCTAAAAATTCATCAGGAATATCTCCTAACTCCAATTCTTCGTTTTCATCTTCAAGCCTCTGTTTCTCGGCTGCTTGTCCAAATTCGACCAACTTGGTGATGGTTCTAGGATCTGTCAAGGTCTTCGATCTCAAGATTTGTTCTGCTTTAAGGAACCATTTGATGTTAAAAGATCTTCCATCTTTAGAAACAGCCTTCACAAACTTGTCTTGCAGGGATAAATTGCAGTAAATTTGGCATAAATCACTCAAAGTTCCTTTTGGATTAAAATCATATTTAGTTGGATCTTCCACTTTCAAGTTGGAAGCTTTTGGTCCTACCATGGCCTCTAAGTTATAGTCTAACATACCAGCTAATCTATCCACCAATTCGGGTAATACAAATCCTTGGGGAACTTCTTTTGTGAATAGCTTGAATAATTCCATTGTTTTGTTGGATAATCCCATATAACTTTTTGCTTTCCGTTCACTACTTTCCAAGTTCTTTAGAATCTCGTCGTTATTACCCAACTCTTCGTTTTCTGGTTGTCCCATTTGCCTTCTTTTCAATTCCTGTTGATAATTATGGATGGAATTCAATTCATTGAAAGTCTCATCCAATAAATAGGTGGTGTCATTTAACATTCTGGCGATGAATCTGACGAAGAACTCGACATTATCAACGGAATATTTGGTCAATTGATTTCTATAAATGTCATTCTTCCATAATTCTTCTAATATAACAGAAATATAATATCGACTGTTAAATTTATCGTAAAATTGGGATGATGCTCCGGTTTTTTCGACCATAACGTATAAATCTAATAATGAATATAAAAGATTATTTTTCACCATTTCATTGCCACCGAAGATCTGAGCTAAAAACCCGGGGGCTCCGTTCGTCATAGGTAACGACCCAATGAATAGAATTTCGATGATATTGGATTTCATGTGAGGATTTCCTAATATCTCCGGACATCTAATCAAAATCATAGTAAACTCGATAAATTTCTCAAGTTTATATTCATTTTGAACTAACGGAGACCCGGTGAAATTAGTTGAAAATTTACAATAGTTGATGATACCTTCTAAAAAGAATTCAGGGAAGAACTTCCAAGGGGTTGGACATTTGGTTCTTAAGAAATCCTGGTCGTCCAATTCACTAACTTTCCCGATTTTAAAAATTGGAATGTTCAAAGGCTTTTGCGGGAAGGAATGGTTAGGATCGATAACTTTGGTCAAGAAAACAGTGGCTCCGACTAGGAAATCAAAAATCTCTAGTTGTAAATCTCTGTAGTTAAACATGGCTTTGACTGTATGTTTCTTGAAATTTAATGTATTCAACTGTTGGTTTAATTTAGGTAACTGACTTTTAAGAAATTGTAGCATCATTGGATTGGTCCCGGGAGGAACCTGGTTGGTTTCCAACACATTAATTCGTTCTTTTAATTGTTTGATTTGGTTCTTCAACCTATCGTATCTCACTGAAATCCCCCCTATACCATAATGGACATACGTCAACGTCAAATAAAAGCAATGCGAAATAAAGTTTGGATCTCCTTCTGGTGGGCTCTGTTCATAGAAGTCGGTGGCATCTTGAATGGAAGAGTTGACTCTGGATTCATCTTCTAAGTCAATCAACTTCTTAGGGTTCCCTAAATAGTTGATATCGATCTTATCAATCTTAGAATAAGTAGGGTATTCCAAAAAGGGAGCACTCAATCTAATCAAGATCACAGAGATGTTGAAAGTGATACCGTCACTTGTTAACTTAGAAGGATCGGCATGACTACCGGTTCTTAAATGACTTAGATTAATCAATTGTGCAAACCATTTCATCAAGTTCTCTCTGGTTTCAGCGGATCCTCTGATTAATTTATTAACAATATCAAACAATTGATCAATCACCAACTTATATTCTACCGTTATGGAGTCGTAAGTGGATTTAACCAGGTGATAATTGGCATGTTCAAAGTTGAAATCACTACCGAAATAACTGGCACTGATTTCATCTACCAATGGAGATAATCTTAGCAAGGGACCCAATAATGTCTTATGTTCGTAGTCTAAGCAGCTCTTACTATCAGGAGGATAAAACCCATCGATCTGAGTGAAAATAGCTGCCACTGGTTTGATATCTATGAAAGTTTTGAACGTCATCAAATACTTATTATAAGAAGGATCATTCAAGTTCAAATGATATAACTTGCTGCTAATGGCCGGAATAAACATATTCAACAACTCCAATACATTATCTTGCTCGATACTCTTTAAAACAATAGCATACAAGAATCCAGACATATCGTTGATATACTCAATAAAAATCTTAATACTAGTTTCAATATTGTTGTTGATAAACATATCATCCACTTGGAAGCATATTAACCCATAGGAGCAGCTGAAGTCACCAATTGAGTTCAAAATCTTGATTTTTGTGTCGTAATAAGCCTCTCGCTTACTTAACCGGTTCTTCAATCTGTGGGTGTATTGATAGATATTACACAAATACTCAATAGAAGTTCTGAATGGACTAGGAACCCCCAATTCTGATAACACTTCCATATATATCGATTCCAAATCGTCTTCTCCAAGTAATCGGTTGGTATCATTTAATTCGTTCCCTAAGGATTCAAGATACATCAATTGTTTAGAGGCTTTGGACTTGTCAAGGGTTACTTTAAAGATGTCGCTCAATTCCGCTTTCAACCATCTTGATACCTCTTGGTCCAAGGGAAGATCTGGCTCCTTGGGTTTCGGTTTAGTCACGGGTTTGGATGCTGGGGCCATAGGCTCTGGCTCTGGAGCTGATGGCAAATTGGACTGAGGACTAGTTTGGGAAGTTTGTGGAGACGAAGGTTTCATTTTTTTGGACTCAGACCCACTGCCTCCCGTTGCAGGATCCGAAATGGTGCTAGTCGAATCACCAGAACCTGTGGAGCCAACAGAGCTGGCGCTGGCATTATTACTAGCGTTATTGGCGGCTGCCAACTTGGCCAAACGTTTAGCACGAATCTAAAACCGTGTTAGTATAAAAGTTACACAAATTGCTTTGCCAATTCATTTGGCACACAACAAGAAATATATTCTCGGTTCTACATACGTCATTGGAGCTAGAACTCATGGTGAATGGTTAAATAGCTAATTCTTAGTATCTCCCCAGAATCTTAATACTTGATTTGCCATTTCGCGACACTACTAACGAAAAAAATTTTCTGAAGATAACGATAAAGCAGTTCTGACGAATATATAGACCCCACCTCAGCCATATAGGTTACTAGACAGGGACTACAATAAAGGCAACAAATCAGGTCTTATGGTATAGAACAGCAGAAACAGGTTTTTTGTGGCAACCAAAGTTTTGAAAATGGTGGAGATGGACATCCCTAAAAGTATCTGTACCGCCATAGTTAAGGCTAGAGAACGGGTGTTTCTCTTACGGCTAGAGAAAGAATTGATTGGTTTCTTGAATAATATTGAAGCTGGGAAGCTCTTCATTACAGCTCATACGTTAATCAATTCGTATTATCGGTTATTAGCCCACCAACTATGCCAGTATTATAATTTGCAGCATTGGAATTTACAGAACTGTGATATCATTGTATCTCCTATACAAGAATATAACTATGAGCAATTGCTAAGGGAGTTAGAAAATGGCACAAAGTGCAGATTGTCGACTTATGTTCAACAACTTAAAGAGCAAGAGCCCAGTCCTGCTTCAACTTTTGAAGAAACGAATATTATAAAACCTAAAGGAAAACCAAGAATGTTAACAAAGAAAGAAACTTTATCAGAGAGTAGTTTAAGCCTTAATAACAGTAGTGAGGTTATGGATAATGATATTGAGACAGCACCAACGACAGAGTCCACAACTCCGCGGAGTCAAGTCTTGGAATCGGACGCTTGTAAAATCCAAAATGACCGTAATAGTAAAGAAGCTTTGTATATGAAAGTAAGACAAGAGATTTTCGAAGAGCAAAATAACGAGGATGAGGATCAAGATGATGATGATGATGAGGAGGAGGAGGAGGAGGAGGAGGAGGAGGAGGAGGATGAAGACGACGATGATGATATGATTTTCCGTGAAGATTCAGAGTATAGTTCTACTGGCTCTGATAAATATTATGGGAAACAATACGGGTATGACCAGATCAATCCACCTACATTCAACACTTATGAGAATACTCCTGCCATGTATTCCAATACGATGCCATTACCTATGACTCCATACGGTATACCGTCATATTATCCCCCACCCTATAATCATGGTTCTTCAAATTATCCCCACAAAAGTCGATCAAGATCACACTCCAATGCTACACATTCCAATTCACGCCCACAGTCACAAGCAAGCTCCCAATCAAATTCAAAAAGCTCCACCCCAAAACAGCACCATAGACAAATACGCATGAATCCTGATTCGATGTATCCACCACGAATGCCAGGTTCCTCTCCATTACCACTAGGACCCATGATGCAAATGCCCTATTTTAATGCTCCAATGATCACCCGTCCTAACGGTTCAGGGCCAATGACTCCGTTGTATATGCAACCTTATGATGGATCTTATGGTTTACCGTACGATAAGGAAACAGAACGGAAACTATTAAACAATCCGTACATCATAATTCCTGACACACCTCATACAAAGAAAAATAAGAAACCTAAAGCCAAGTTTCATAGGCCTTAGCTGTGTATATACCTTGTAATTTAGCAAATATTCAATAAGCATATCTTTTGTTATAATAACTATATTCAATGTTCTTTTTGTACCTTCACTGCCTTATCGTAGTCAACCAAATCTATAGTTTAATAGTTGCAAGCGAGAATCTGGCGTGTGTAACCCAATCGTAGACGAGACCTCACCAACCTGATCGTACCTTTCACAGTCCCTAAATAAACCACTGTTCATTTCCTTTGTCAAAATGGCTTCCAATAACCCACAAGTTCAACAAGACGATGATTTAGTCCCAGAGACCGTAGAAGGTTACGTTGTTGGTGAGAAGAAAACCATTGACGAGTACCAAAAATTGGATGCTGAGGACGAAAGTTTGGCCAAATGGAAGGCTTCTTTGGGATTAACTGCTGATGCTACTCCTTACGCTGTCAAACCTGGGGATAAGAGAAAAGTTGTGATTGTAGAAATGGCATTACATTTCCCAGAACAACCAGACTTACAGCCAATCATCATCAACTTAGAAGACAATGATGGGAACACTATTAACAAAGATATCAAATTTACAATCAAAGAAAAATCCATTTATCAATTGGTTATAAAATTCAGAGTGCAACACGAGATCATTACTGGGTTGAGATACTTGCATCTGGTAAAAAAAGCCGGGATCAAAGTCGATAAGTTGGATGAACCTTTAGGATCATATGCTCCCAACACCACTGAAAAGCCATTTTATGAAAAGGCATTTCAAGAAATTGAGGCTCCATCGGGAATGTTGGCCAGAGGTAGTTATTCTGCTACCACCAAGTTTGTGGATGATGACAAAACTACACACTTGACCTTCCCTTGGGCTTTCCAAATCACCAAATAGGTTCAGTGAATGCTCTGTTAAGTATGTATGGAAATAAAGGACTTATAATACTTCTTGTGCCTCTGATATTCTTTGCAGTAATCTTGCTCCTAACATCTTGTTCATAACATCTTGTTCTTAACATCTTGTTCTTAACATCTTGTTCTTAACATCTTGTTCTTAACATCTTGTTCCTAACATCTTGTTCCTAACATCTTGTTCTTAACATCTTGTTCTTTAACATTTAGTTAACAGTATACTCTCTATAATTTGCTTCTGTGTACCATCCAGCATCTTGTTACCTCTGCTAATAGAATTCAATATATCCACTCTTCATCAACTGATATTGGTGTTAAAATCCTGCGGTTGTTCAAATCTACCACCCTTAATTCCATTAAAGACAAGCTTCTCCAGTATAGGAGAGTACAATTGATCAGTAGGAGAATTAGTCCCGCCATTCCAGGTTATCGTCTTTTCTTTACCCTGTCTCAAATTGGCCACCAGGAACGAGTAGCTACCTGTACTGGTGCAGTTACTGTTTGGAATCTTAATATGCAAACCATTCATTTTAAAAAATCCTAGCGATTCATCATTGCTGGCAGCTTGTGGTATTTAAATACGTTAATTCCTTTAAATCTGTCCCTGTAGTATTCATAACCTCTATGGCTCCCAAAACACGTAAGATTCATAGAAGAAGTCACAATTTTTCATGCCTGTTTGACACCTACTGCTATAAATAAAGTGTTATTTCTTTTTTGGTTGAGCTGCGCATTTACGGGTTGCCTCATATGGACGGATGATTCCACCTGATTTCTTTTTTCCATTTGGCTACAATCCTATCGATGTCTAGATCGTGTGGTTGAGTCAGATGGTTGTGTTTCCCTTCCGATATAATCCTGCCTTGAACTGATCCTTATATTCTAATCGTTATTTGGGTGCAAAACTGCGGTGTGAATTATATGTCGAGGCGCTTGAATCTGTTGAACTTGGAGCGAAGCGGGGCCGATGAGGCTTGAATTGGTTATTAACGTTATGCAGTCCATTTCGAAGAACCTTCGACTTCTTCTGTGCTAGTTGTTTTCTGGCCTCGACTATACTCTCATACCTTCTTTTCATGTCCGTGCTATTCATCTGTGATTTGGCGGTGGTGAAAATAGCTGAAGTCAGCTTTGGGTTATTATCTCTATCGATTCCAACGGTTCTTGGGCCGGAATCTTCTTCCAAATTGGAAAAGTCAAAGGGATCTAGTCGCCTTTCACCTAGGGTTACGAATCTCTCGAAGTTCTTCCTGTAACCTTTATGGTATGACTCCACGGCAAAATTTTCCTTTGTCGGCGGTGGGATCCCTCTTATTTTGTACAACTTCTCTATATTGTTCCAATTTCCAAAGCAGTCGTGAGAAGTATTAAAGGCTGTGACCATGTGGTCAATAAACCTAGAAACTTTGGTTAAAGATTTCCATTTATACTCAGAAGATTGTTCAACCACAGACGATACATGCAATAAAGTTTTGGCTCTGGTGGTCGCAACATAGAAACATCTCCTTTCTTCATCCAATGCTTCGGGATCGCCCTTATTCTTCTTGGTGCTGTCCTCAGCTAAGTCGTTCAATGCAAAAGAACTGGGTAATGATCCTTCAGAAAGTCCAGGTACAAACACGATGGGCCATTCGAGCCCTTTAGCTCCATGAATAGTGGACAAGGACACTTTTCCATTGTCTTCTTTCTCCTCTTCCTTCTGATTTTCTGCGTTCTCATATAAACCAATAGAAGTGATAAATTTGGCGATGTAGTTCCTGTCGTCTGTGGCTAGCTCAGACTCGTCTCCTCCTTCATATACTGGTAAGGTATCATCTTGAGGTACAAACTCTAGTAACTGCCTTCCAACTTCTATTATATTAGCATCTTGATCCGGTTGTGACTCAAATGCCTTTTTTAATCCCGATTTGGTATAAACTTCGTTAAAGAAATCTTCTAGGAGTAGAGCCCTATTCTCTGCTTCATCTAATCCTTCAAAACAAGCTATCTTACCTCTCATTTCTTCAAGAAAAGAAAGATGAGCATCTATGACCCCGGAGTTGGACTTCCCTATATTCATCTCCTTTCTGTGTTTTAATAAATCATGAATGGATGAATCACCTCCCACGTTTGCACTTAAGTAACTATTGATGTGATCAATAGTCTTTTCTCCGATACCCCTTTTTGGAAACCCTAGGGTTCTCACATAGGCAGCTCTATCATTTGCGTTGGAAATGGCTCGAAGATAATCCAAAATTACCACAACCTCCTTCCTCTCCCAAAACGCTTTACCTCGTATCATATAATAAGGGATTCTCATTTTCACTAATTCATTTTCGATTATCCTTGTTTGATAAGAGGCCCTTACCAAAATGGATACATCCAGATACTTGAAGATCGACTTTGGTAACGATGTTAAGTACACAATCTGATATACAATCCACCGAGCCTCCTCATAAGTAGATGATAAAGTCTTGTGAACCGTTTTAAATGTAGTCTCAAATTGGGATATGAGCTTCTTTGACATTCTATCTGATTGTTGACTCATTATAGTTTCCGAAACCTTTAAAATGTCACTAGTCGATCTATAATTCTCCACCAAGCTCACTTTCAGCACTTCCAAGTTCAATTTCAGGGTATAGTAACGGCTCATGGCTGTAAAATTCGTAGATTTAGCGTCTCGAAACCCATAAATGCTTTGATCTGGATCACCTACTATTGTAACATTATGTTGCAAGGATTTATCACGAGGATGTCCTCGGCCAAACTCAATCATCAATCGTAACTGGATTTCGTTTGTATCTTGAAATTCGTCAACCAATACATGCTGCACGAAATTCAACACCGGATACCGACTAACCAAGGTGTAACATTCCAACAAACAATCGTCAAAGTCCAATAAAAACTCTTGTTTCATCTTCTTTTGATACTGCTGATACACCATAAGTAACAGTTTGTTGTGATTTTTAACGCTATAATAATCCTCGGCCCTAATGCCAGAAGATTTTAATTTGGATATATGACGTCTGAAACTCTTAGGTTCATATCCGTGATATTTGTCAGTCTTTGAATTTTGGGCCCTAAACTTCTGGGTCTCTTCATCCGGTAAATCGTTAAGGTATTTTACGTCTTCTTGTGACATTCCTTGGATAATCTCTTGCAAAATCTGGATGCTATCTCGCTCATCGGCTATGGTATAATTATTCAAATTCAACTTGTTCCCATATCTTCTGAGAATCCGATAACAGATACTATGAAAAGTCCCAACTAGAAGTTTGGCGGCGTCTATCCCCGAGCCCTTAAGAGCCGGTCCTAGTCTATCCACGATTTCATTAGCAGCCTTTTTCGTAAATGTAGTGACAATAATTCTTTGTGGATCAATGTTTTGCACCAATAATAAATACGCTACACGCGAGATCAATACTTTAGTCTTCCCCGTTCCGGGTCCCGCTATAATTTGAAGTCGTCCGGAGCTATCATGAGTTACCGCCTTACGCTGCTGTTCGTTTAGATCCTTTAAAATCCCCTCCATCTTTCTTGGGTCGGCGTTTATCTGTCTACACGTTTATTTATGGTGTTTGAACTCTGTCGATGTTTTGCAGCCTTTGCGCGATCTCTGTATATATATATAATTTGTTCCTTCTTATTGTCCTTAGTTGTAAGTTTGTCACCGCTCTTTTGGTTGTGAATATGAGGTTAAACACTCTCAGCTATGTCACCGTTGCGTGTGTTATTCTCCAGGGGCTTTTGATTAAGGGTCTTGAAAACTGGCCGCTGTTAAGTTTTATTAGCGAGGTAGCTATAAGAACACAACGAGATATTTCCTATCCTCTACCTATAGATCAAGAAACACATTATGGAATGTCCTTATCCCGAATATTATTCGACCACGATGGATACGTGGAATCTTCCTTGATTACGGTCCGTACCATGTTGAATGTGGGGGTTAAGATTATTACTATTGATTTATACTGGAATAATTTCACCACCAAGTGGCAACTTTGCCCTGCCCCGTATCCGGCTAATGCCACTTCTGATATCGAGGAAATCCAGACATTACATTGGCAAGGCAATAAATACACTTGTCAACCAAGTTTTACCATAGATAAGGTTATGACCATGATTAATGGGTTTCTCCAAGACACCAATACCAACATGAATGCTGATTATTTGCAAATATTATATCGATTGAACACTTTTGAGTTCGATGATTATTTTCAGAACAGTACCGCATTTGAGGGGGCCTATTATTCCGACAAGTCCAATTATGGTCCTTTGGGAAATAGTACTTTGGGTGATACTGTTAATCTGTTGGGGACTCATTTATTTACTCCTCGGGATTTACAGGCGTATAGAAATGATCAAAAAGATAGTTCTTATTTAAGGACTTTTTATAATATGTCTGACGAAGCGTTCCCCAGTTTATACGACTTTATTTTCACCGAAATTAAAAGAGCTACTGTTATGGTTATTGAAGATGGAGGGCCTGCAGTTAGGGCCGTTTATAATATTTCAGCAAATGATAAAGATCAAATATTTATCAATGATGAGTCAGTGAATATAACGGCGGTTTCACTAAGTAATGATACAGAGGTCAATGAATGTTTACAAAATGTATTTAATAGAACGACATTGGTGGATAGTGAAGTTTTTGACAATATATCTTTGCTGTCTCATTTCCGGTACGTTTATGATGGTGACGACGGTTTGACTTTCAATAATGCGACCTTTGAAGGTCTAATTAGGTGTGGGTTTTCTCCTATTTTAAATGCTTCGTCCTATGAATTTACTGGCGAGCCTAGTGATGATGTCGGAACTATAATCGACACTATAATCCCCTTATCCTTTTGGTCTTGGTCAAAGGTTGGAGATGTTGGTTTGAATAATACCTCATCGACTGGTAATCCAACAGACTCACAAAGTCCAATGTCTCATAATGATGATCGAACTCAAGAAGCCTATAAGTGTGTTGCCGTAACCGAAGACGGATGGGAAGTTGCCAATTGTTATGAGCCATTTTCCTATGGATGCCAAAATATCTATAATCCCCATGACTGGATTATAAAATTGGACAAAAAGCAGTATTTTGACACTTATGAATCAAACGACTGTCCCCAGTCATACATATTCGGTACTCCTAGACTGAGTATTGAGATGTTGGCCTTGATGTATTCCATAGTTGAATCAGGTGCTGAGTTCCCGGTTTGGATTGACGTTAATGATATCACTGTAACCAGTTGTTTTGTCACAGGTGGTCCATACGCAGAGTGTCCGTATCAACGAACTGTTAGTACTAGGGCTCTAGCAGGTTTATTGGCTCCTAGTGCTGTAGTAGCGGTATTTGTATGGTTTCTTGTGCTCCTTGATAACATCTTTCGAAGCAATCCCATCCAGAGTAATCGGAAACGATTTTGGAAAAAACGACTTAACGAATATTACGAAAAGAATGATTACGAGGGTGTACCCTCTTAGATTCCTGTCAAATTATGTATAGGGAACTATATATAACTTTCATAGACCGACATGTATATTAGCCACCTAACTAACTTACCATGAATTTCCCCTGCTTGGTGCACTTCAATTGTCTCCATTTCCTATTCTCTCTAGCATTGATTCCTGTTCATTTTGCAGTCATCTTCGCACTGAACAAAATAAAAATTATCATCCACTATCCCCATGAGTGACCAAAACTGGAAGAACTTGCAGAATGAATTAAGAAGAAGAGCGGCTGCCGCTGCCACTTCTGGAGGAGGCGGGCCCAGAAATGGACCCAGATCTCCTTTTGGGATGTTTGCTGGTGTGGGAGGGTTGTTATTATTGGGGGGCGCTGCTATGGTGGCACAAAATGCCTTATTCAATGTGGACGGGGGTCAAAGAGCTATAGTGTACTCTCGACTTAACGGGGTCCAACCAAGGATTTATCCTGAAGGGACTCATTTGATTTTGCCTTGGTTTCAAAGACCTATTGTTTACGATGTAAGGGCTAAACCCAGAAATGTTGCTTCATTAACTGGGACTAAAGATTTACAAATGGTTAATATCACTTGTAGGGTGTTATTCAAGCCGGATGTGCTTCAATTACCAAACATCTACAGAACTTTGGGGGTTGATTACGATGAAAAAGTGTTACCATCTATTGTCAATGAGGTGTTGAAGTCGGTAGTGGCCCAGTTTAATGCCTCTCAGTTGATCACTCAAAGAGAAAAGGTTTCTAGATTAGTCAAAGAGAATTTGATACGTAGGGCCAAAAAATTCAATATCTTCTTGGATGATGTGTCATTAACGTTTATGACTTTCTCCCCCGAGTTTAGTGCTGCTGTAGAGGCTAAACAAATTGCTCAACAAGATGCCCAAAGAGCTGCTTTCATTGTTGATAAGGCCATTCAAGAAAAACAGCAATTGGTGGTAAAGGCTGCTGGGGAAGCCAAATCAGCTCAATTAGTTGGGGAAGCTATTAAGAAATCGAAAGATTATGTGGAATTGAAGAGATTGGATACTGCTAGAGAAATCGCTGCCATTTTAGCTAACTCTCCAAACAGAATCTTATTA
Source organism: Yamadazyma spencermartinsiae (assembly GCA_030582355.1). Lineage (NCBI taxonomy): Eukaryota > Fungi > Ascomycota > Pichiomycetes > Serinales > Debaryomycetaceae > Yamadazyma > Yamadazyma spencermartinsiae. The sequence goes on along the minus strand of JAKTXB010000017.1, from coordinate 141,558 downwards.
GACAATGACACATTGTTATTGAATACGGTTGCTGATGGCCGGAAGTAAATCACCTGATTGTAAATAGTAAATAGTATATATTTAAATGAAACTTATTAACATTACGCCATATTTGTAAATATTTACATATAATCTCTAAAAGATCGAATTAACAATATCACTTCCAATTGTGGCCCCTGCCCCAAAAATGGCAGCATTCCCCAATTTACCTCCGAATTTCCTTAAATGTGGATGAACTTGGGAGCCGGTTCCTTGTTGCTCTTGTTCTTGAGCTTGTTGTGGTTGTTGTTGTTGTTGTTGATAGTAGTTTGTCGATGGTGGTGGGAATTGACTGTAATCCCCAGATGGATTTTGTTGAAGTTGTTGGCCATAAGCTGGAGGACTTTGATATTGGCCATATCCTGGTTGTGCAAATTGTGGTTGTTGGTAAGAATTATATTGACTGGAAGAATTATATTCTGCTTTCTCAGATTTTCCAGATCCATATTCTTCAAACTCTTTGTCAGAAATCAGTCTAACATAGTTAGAAGGAAAGATCCCAATTTTACCTGTGTCACCTTTCTTATAACCTTTCCACCAATCTTCCGATAAATGTTCCACTACCCCAAGCTTATCTCCCTTTTGAACACTCAAATCATCTGCCTCTTGTGCCTGAAAGTCATATACAACCTCACAATACGATAACGTCTTAGGGCCAGTGTGTGGAGGTGGAGGTGGTCTTTGAGGAGCCCGGGAAATAGATTCCGAAGAAGGACTTGAAATCTTGGTCGATTCCAAATCTTGTGCCAACTTGTCTGTTGAAGAAGCCACGGGAGCAGCATTGGAATCTGCCTGTATATGTTCTAATCCCCAGGCTTTCATATCTTTCTGATATTTAGGGGGTAAGGCATCATTCAATTTCTTGTACAAATCTTCGTTAATGACCTCAGAGTCATGAAGAAACTCAAGTTCAGTTCTGATGGTGGTTAATGACCGATTTATCAATGGAGCCGACATCTTTGATCTGACTATTACTAGTTAAAGGTAGTAAGTACAAGAAGGAATGATATTGGTTTTAAGTAATTACACATCGGCTATATAATTATTTGGTGGCAGTGCGCAATGCGACCTGTCAACCTGTTACTAAAAATACGAGAGTTTGCCGAGAGTGCTTGTTACGATTCAGCTACCGTATTGGTGTTAGTTGATCATCAGCACCCTCAAAGAGCTCAAGTAGTGAGCTTCCAAAGACCCCGTTAATTTGAGGAAGTCCCCTATGAAGGTTGTGGTTCCAAAGCTTATAGATTCTGATGGTAGAGTCATTAGTAGCGACGCACAATGAATCCCCATCAGGGGAAATAGTAGCACTTAGTATTCTTATTTCTGTAGAAGAAACCACTTGACTTAAGGGAGTCATAGAAGGATATGAGTATACGGTGAGTAAAACTTTGGTTTCACCAAATCCAAACGTGGCTACTATTTCTTTGGTGGTTTTTGACCATGTTAAGGATGTCACTTGGGAATTAGTGAAATGTGATTTGATAAGCGTCCCTGTACATGAATGCCAAAATCTAATGGTTCTATCTTTGGTTCCTCCTCCGGTCGCCAATAATGACTTTGACCATGGACAAAATGCTATGGCTTTTATTGCAGCTGAATGAGGTAGGATAAATTTTAGTTTTGGGGCTTTAATGTTCTTAATGTCCCAAATGGATACAGTATTATCATTACTGCCAAAGGCCGCTTGGGTTTCATCCAAGTTAATAGAGATACCTAAATATGTTAGTCTTCTTATCTGGTGGTGTGTACGACTAAAGGAATATAATTACCGCAAACTAGCTGCTGGTGACACTCAAAAGTATACTCTGGTACAAGTTGGTAGCGGTCATTGGCTTTTTGAACCTCTAAAAGCTGAACCCTCCCAGAATGATCGCTGACAAGAAAATGTGTTCCATTTTTGAACCAGGCAATAGCATGAATATTTCGGGAACTAGTTGTGTACTCTGCTTTTACTTTGAAGTTTTCTTTCTGAGACACCAAGAGCACTCTCCCCCTTAGAGTCCCAATTACTAACCAATCTGTTAACGAACACCTCACACAAGTAACCGTTTCATAGTCATTGACTATGATCGGATTCACGTCGAAATTTTCTAAGTTCCACATGTAGGTGAAAACATTCAATCCTACAGCAATTTTATTCTCAAGATAAGACCAACTTATCAAATTAGAATAGAAATCATTTCTTAACCCCGGAGCTTGAACATAAGTCTCCGCTCTCAAGGTTTTGGCATTCTTATCTGGATGTGAGCATTTTGTTTTAGAGGTATTGTTTTCATTTTCAATATCCCCAGTATCACCCCCTCCTTTTATTGAAAAATTAAGCATTTTAGCTATGCCATATTTTGTTTTCTTTTTCTCTGTTTCATTGTTAAAATTAAACACTCTCCCTGTGAGTGATAACCCCAAAGCTTGAGCTATTCTCCCTTGATGTTTGCTTTTAGGTAAACAAAGAACCTTTGAAGAACTCCCTGAATTCTCCGACACTGCGTCTTCAGAAAGCGTTCTTGGAGCGTCGGTATTGGTTAGAAACAGTGCATCTTCCGTCAAGGAAATCTCAATACTATGTTGAGTACTTCCTCTCGTTGAAGCCAGAGATCTCTGATCATAGCTAAGAGAATTATTTTGAAACACTGGGAAGAACCGTTCGTATTCTTTCCTAGTGGTGGTTGAACTAGCCATATATATACAGCAAAGAACCTAGCAATAAAAGTGGTTAGTAATTTTGAATTTGCAACTTTGCGAGTACAAATAGATAGGAACAATTATGCAACATTTCCTGTCTCTGAGAAGATTTTGTCAGAATATTATCAGCATGTTTGACAAAAAGAGATTTATTTACTATAGAAGACCTATTTTTATCTAAAAACTCTACTGCTTCAACTCTTTGGGTGTTCTATAAGAAAAATATTAGCGTTTTGTAATTGAGTTCGATGCCAGAAGTCATTTTGCAGCCGTGGAAGCTCCAAAACGAGAAAATGAAAAATTGAGCCTCATACAAACCAGCCAGACATGCCACCAATAGAAACGACATTAAGTGTTTTGTTTGTCCTTTTCTGTGGTGTTATACATCAATTAGTGTCTCAAAAAGTGCAAGACCCTTTCATTGACGAGATTTTCCACTTAACGCAATGCAATGCTTACTGCCAATATAAGTTCGATACCTGGGACAACAAAATCACAACTCCGCCAGGATTGTACGTGTTAGGATTCTGCTATGGAAAAATCATAGAATTTTTAACTTCTCGGCCCCTTGAAACGATTTGTTTAAACTACAACGTGTTAAGGTCTTTGAATCTTTTGGGAGGTGTGGTAATTTTGCCTCTTCTATTAAGATGCTTAAAGTCAAAGGCTCATTTCTCAATGGTCAATATTAGCTCCATGCCTTTGTTGTTCACGTACTACTTCTTGTTCTACACAGATGTGTGGTCTTTGGTGTTGATTTTGGGATCATTGGTGTGTGCCATCAATCACAAAACCTTGGGGGTCTGTGGTACCACCCTAAGCGGGTTGATTGGGTTTCTCAGTTTATGGTTTCGCCAAACCAACATCATTTGGATTGCCTTTATCGCTTCGGTGTATATTCAGGAGATTGCTGATTCTAAAAGCGATTCTATTGTTTTATATACTACAGAGTATTTGAAGCAGGCTTTCGCCAGTATCATTTCATTGAGCCCTTATATCATTAATTTTGTCTTGTTTGGAGTGTTTTTAAAAGTCAATGGAGGAATAACTTTTGGGGATAAGGAGAATCATGTGGTTAATTTGCATGTGGTTCAAGTATTTTATGCCTTTACTTTTATTAATCTCTTCACTTGGCCTGTTTGGTTATCGCTTCCTAAGTTGAATAATTATATGAAGTTTTGCATGGGTCACAAATCCTTTAAATCACATGTTGTCCATATAGTAGGAAATGTTTTATTTGCTGCTACAATCAGGGCCATTATTGATCATTTCACCATTGTGCATCCGTTTCTTTTGGCTGATAATAGGCACTATACCTTCTACATTTGGAGAAGAATATTGAGTCATAACAAGAGCAATTTGTTTATGGTTCCAATTTATCACTTCTCCAGTTGGAATATTGTCGATAGTCTTTTGTCTAACAAAAAGCATTTACACTTAGAGTTTGTGACTATAGTAACATTCATTGTTTCCATCACATTGACTGTGGTACCATCCCCATTATTTGAACCAAGATACTATATCACGCCGCTAATAATTTTCCGCATGTTCATTTCTGCCCCAGATCATGCTTCCTGGAGAAATTTATGTGAATTTATATATTTAAATGCTATAAACGTCGTGGTAATGGTCGTGTTTTTCAGTTACGAATTCACTTGGGATTCAGAACCAGGGAAAATCCAAAGAATCATATGGTAACGTCATCTAATGTACGATCTTCTGTAAAATCTACATCATCTTGTGTGCTCTTCGTGTTTGTTGTAGGTCTCTGTTGCTGGGTCTGCTTAGGATCCTGTCCTTGTCCAACGCTCTGCCCTTGAGTACTAACAGGCATAAGCATTCCGTTGACTAAATTCAAATTGTTGTTGATGAAATTATCTATGGAATTATCGTTAAGTGACTTGACATTCAATATAGAATCAGGGTTTGACTTTAGATCTTTGATAAGTTGGCTGGTCTGTTCATCAAGATCGTTTTTAGATAATGACTCTATCCATTTAGAAATGCATCTTTGCTTTAACACGGTAAGATAATTTAGCTCCTGTTGGGTTTCTTTGTCAACAAAAATCAAGTCTCCCTCACTACCAATCATCAAGTCGCCATAATTGTTCTTTTCTGGTGCTTTGATGTCCCAATTTCCTTTTTCTAAGTCGTTTGCAAAGATTAACAAGAAGTCACCAAAATTATCAGCAATCAAGAACTTTGTGTCAAATTCTCTTCCAAACAAAATTATTTGACCCCACGTCCCCCCTCCGGTCACTGGAGGAGCCAAATCCACCCCAATGCAATTACCCACCTCGTCAGTAATTAAAGGAATCCACAGTGGGTGAGCAAATATAGGATGGATCAGACCAGGGGGAATGGCTTTTTGCGTGGGATAATGACTAAGTATGCTTTTCTTATTTGCAGATCTATCACTGGCATCTTTAGTATCATTCGTATTGCCGGAAGAATCAGACGAACTAGTTGTCAAATTCATTGGTGTGTCTACAGAACTCTTACCAGTAATCAAATCGACAGAAGAATTGGAAAATCTATAATTCCCCATCTTAGGCAATTGTTTAACCTTGTCCACATTGCTTCTATGAGAGCTCTCACTGGTCAATGTCTTCGCTACTTTTCGCCAATGGTCTGTCATGACGGAGATTTCATCCAAAGACATTAGTTTCAATCCGAAGAATAACCCTCCCACCTTGTTGAAATCATCAAAATGTTGACCATCTGTCAATTTGAAAAACTCTAGTAAGCAGTTGGGTAACCGGATGTTTAAATCCTTCTGGAAATCGTTTAAATCATCTTCCGTACACGGTTTCTGTAAAGAACTACTTAAATCTGGAGAATTTTTACTGACCCAATTCTTGATATGCCTCCAGGCTAACCTAACTTCGTGAACACCATCCAATTGGTACTTATTAAAGTTGTCATCCTCTTCGTAATCGCTTACGAACGTGCTAGATCCATTTCCATGATGGGTTAATAAGTTAGCTTCCGTCTCGGTTCTAGGTTTATTGATTCTATTGAACGACTTTCTTGAGTCGAATTCCGAGTACTTATCCTGGGTGCTTAAAGAGTAAATGAACTCTTGTAGGGTCTTCCCGAATGCCATGGTGCAATCGACTTGGAATGAGATTCGGCTAGAGTTATGAATTAAGATAATTGCAACTTTTACGCGCGACTTAGGCGAATTTAACTGTTTATATCAATTACACGTCTACGTCATTACAGATACTGTGGTAAGTATGATTGAGTACTATGGGCTGTGTGAAAGAGAAATTATAGAATCGTAAGAACATTTGTGAAATAATTCTTAAGGTGTTTCTTAAGTACAATATTGGTAATCTACATTAGATTCTCTAAAAGGATTTTTAATAGGATCTCTCAACTGCTAACGACCAGTACAATGAGAATAGTGCAGGCTAATAGAGTGAATGCTTTGATACTTGCACAATATCACGTCAACCTTTTCAATAGAATATCGTAGTACAATATCTTGAAAGAATCTCTGCTGTAATAGCTAGACAACAATGTCAGTTGTACAATCTCTTGAAAGGATCTCTAGAATAGCCAGACTACAATGTGAGTTATTCAATCTCCAATAGAAGAGAAAATCTGCTTCCCTAAACCGTATTTAAGTCTTAGAATATTTTTATCTACAATGGGCCCATAAAACCCCTACAAATCATATTCTAAAGAGAAATATCCCCCGGGCATGAAGTATTATTTCTATGGAAAAAGTAATAATACGATAAACCGGGAGTAATTTTGCTCTGGGAAAACCCGTTCAAGTCCCCCACTTAAAACAAGCAGATGACCCAAACATACGGAAACAAAAAATCGCAACTCTGGCCCCTAAAAACAAAAACTAACCGAATGAAATATACTTTAGAAATATACTTCGGTAGCACAGAATGCGTCGACATTATCCCTATCTCAAAGAATTGACCCCTTCAGAACGAACAAGTCATCTTCAAGACGGCCAAGGGCCCCAGAACAACACGACTAGAGTTATTTTTTTGGTTTTGGTGGTTTTCCTGTGGTAATCAAATTAAAGAAGAAAAGAAAAAAGGAAAAGTTTTTTCATCTCCATTTTTGCGATGCTCATTTGGAGTTGCAAATTTTCAAAGGCTTCAGGCTCCAGGCTTCAGATCTTGAAACGTATATTATGAGATAGTTATACAAATATTTAAAAGATCAGGAATTTTTATTTTTACCACATGTTTTATATATAATGTATATAGGATGAATTAATTATTACCGTATAAAGAAAAAAGAATACTTATAATATATCAATAATTAACTTACCAAGTACTGGCAGCAGCGGCTTCAGCAGCAGGGTTAGCACCGGAATCAGCCCAGTCAACTTCTTCGGTTTCACCAGTCCATTCAGTTTCTGGTTCAGCAGCAGCTGGTTCTTCAACTTCTTCTCCTTTAGCTTCTTCAGCAGCAGTTTGTTCGATTTCTTCTGGGTCTCTGTAGAAATATAAATCTGGCATGATAGACCATTCAGAAGTTCTGTCTGGAATGATACCTCTTAATCTCAACACTTCTCTGGCAATTAACCACCAGATTAATCCAATAGAATGTTTACCTTTGTTATTACATGGAATAGCAATATCAACGTATTCAGATGGAGAATCCATATCGGTTAAAGCAACAACTGGAATGTTAACGTAAGAAGATTCTTTGATGGCTTGAGCATCGGTTCTTGGATCAGTGACGACAACTAATCTTGGTTCTTTGAAAGAACGGGTGATATAGTTAGTGAAGTTACCTGGGGTGAATCTACCGGCAATAGCGGTGGCTCCGGTGTGAGCAGCAAATTTCAATACAGCTCTTTGTCCGAAAGTTCTGGTGGAACAGACAGCAACATCAGAAGCATTTGGGATAGCAGCAATAACTCTGGCGGCTAAAACAATTTTTTCCCAGGTTTTTTCAATGTTAATAACATTAACCCCATCTGGTCTGGTTTTGTAAACGTATTGTTTGTTGTGAACCTATAATATTTGTTAGTATATGGCTATTAAACATATCAAAGTGACTTATCAACTGCAACAGCTTTATATCAGAACAGAATAACTGATTTATATTGGAATCTTGTTTGAAGAATCTCTTGTTGGAGACTCGAATCTAGCTTGGGTACTTTCTGTCTCTTTGACTGTGATCATCTCTATAATCTGGAGGCTGTTATGGGACACATATTTTGTTTCTGTTCTTCTGTTCTTAACATTACTCTGCAGTTCAGATAAATTTCACTTCACTTAGCTCAAATGATGTTTACATACTTGTACGTTTTTGGAACCTAAATGGACATTGGCAGCTAATAATAACTTAGCATCTTCAGCAGTTAAATCAAAGGAAGCTGGTAAAGACATGTTTTCCGTGGTATATATTCTTTAGTTAACTAGTTGAAAAACTTGAACAATTTTTTTTTTCACTGTTCCCTTTTCGTCTTGAAAATTTTTAATGAGATTTTTTTTGTCATCGAGACGACTTTGAAAATCGTGCTGTATCGGTCCTAGGACCCCCCCAAACTCTGGCAGTCGCACCAAAAACTCGACCTAGCCAAGGCAAGAAGGCTGTTTTTCGCGCTACTTTGAGACGGTCCCTAACAACTTCGAAGCGACCAGTCGTGTCTCACATTGTAACCTGTGCGCAGTCACAGAGTTTTATTGTCACGTGTAAACCCCAAGGCTCCATGGCTCCAGACCTATGATTGGCGCATCTATCAAATTCGAGCCGCAAAGAAACGGTCGCAAACTATGCAACCACCAATAGATCAGCGCCGCAGCGCATACTCATAGGGCTAATCGGATTTGATAGAATTGCCCTTGACGATTTTAGAGTCCTTGAAATACAATAATGGCTTTATAGTCTTTTTTTTTTCTGAGTTTATTTCGATCAATATACTTTCTCTTTTGCTATAATAGCATTTTTTTGCTCAATTGATAGATTTTCGCTGAATTTGGCGCCATTATGTCACGAAATAACGAGCAAACTCGATTGATAGAGGAGAATCTTCCTCCGGAATCTCCTGGGGAAGATGAAGTTGAACGCATGTGGCATACGAAACAACAACACTTACAGATGATACCTTGGTATAAAAGACCCAATCTAGTATTCATTAACTTGGCTTGCCTATTGTATACGCTATCTTCTGTGGGAGAGCCTACAAGACAAATTGTTCGGTTCAAGTATGCTTGTAATAGTTTGATAGAGGATGGGTACTGTAATTCTATAGACACTCAATTGTTGTTATCAGATTATAATCAATATTCCTTGATAGTGTCACAAGTGTGCCTGCTTGTGGCTATCTCCAACATCGGGAAATTATCAGACAAATACGGAAGGAAGTTATTTATCAACTTGATTGTGTTTCTGGTGTTGGTTTCTCGTGTGATGCTTTTGATTTGCTACGAAAGAAGTCAATTATTTCAATTCAAATTGTATATATTTTGTGATTTCCTTGCCAGTTGTATGGGGGGCCTCTACGGTGTCGTGGGTCTTTCCAACTCTTATGTGGCGGATATTGTTGCCCCCAACAAAAGAACTTATGTTTTAGGATACAGTATTGGATCCATGTTTGTTGGTGAAACTATTGGGCCGCTTTTATCGAATTTTCTTTCGAAACGCCTTGCTCGGTTTGATATCGACCTGGTTTCTATTAAATTTTCATCTCACACTTATTCTGAATTAAAATTTCTGGAATCTGCAATCTTGAAGATTGAAGTTTTGGTTTTTGCAGTGCTTCTATTATACACCATGCTTTGTTTGCCTGAATCTACTGTATTGAACAATCAAACTCCCCTGAATCACCTTGATGTTGAACTTGAGCAAGAAGACTCATATCAACAAAAACAAACTAAAACATTTGGCGAATCACTTAGAATGTTGAATCCGTTAAAAATGTTCAACTTTTTAGCACCGTTATCCCTTTTACTGTTACCTAACGATATAATTAGACCTCAATTTTCTGCTTATGCGGGTCGAATCAGAATTTTAGTTGTCTTTATGGTATTATTGAACGTTATTATTTCAATTTACCTGTCTGGGGTGGCACAAGTTATAATACAGTATTCCATCTACAGATACGACTGGGAAGCGGATAAGATAGCTGATCTTATGGCAACATCTTCAGTATCTCAGGTTGTTGTCTTGTATGGTATTTCGCCTTTTGTTTCGAGCTTCGTATTGAGAAAAACATTGAAAATAAAGACATCCAGGCTCAAAATCGATAACACCGATTATGTCTTACTATTCTTCGGATTGTTCTTTAATACTGTGTTATATTCTGGAATCAGTCTATCCAACAGCTCAGTCCAATACCTCTTCGCCATTGTTATAGGTAGTATGGGATCTGTTCTACAACCTACCATTCAAGCCATCCTTTTAAAGTATTATCCCGAATCCAAAACTGCAGAAGTCCTAATGGCTCTCTCATTAAACTACGGGATTGGAAGTATAATTGCTCCATTTTTCTCGGTCACTTTGTTTAAGTTCGGGTTAACCCATCATTTGCCCCTGTTGGTGTTTGTAGTATGTTGCTGTTTCAATTTGGTATTAATACTTAGTCTAATTGTGGTCAAGTCCCTCTTATCGCCGCACAGTAATTAGCATCTAATAGATTCTCGCATTCCGAATTTTTTCGCAACCAATTTTATGCCGTTAATGTCCTATCTTAACGGGTCGCATATAACGCTATAACTAATATAAATTATCACATTCACACTCATAAGAACGGAGGTATTACAAGGGATGAGAGGTCTTCATACGTATAGCGAAAAGTCTCTGTTAATACCGTAGCAACTGGAAGACTAATTCCAAATACGGAGATTCACGGAGGTTCGCCTGGTGCACTACCTGGTGCCGTTCGTTAGATACGATAACTATTAATATGCCCAGTAGTTCAGCATTTTTAATGTATTCGAAACAGACGTGGGAGTGAGGAGCTTTGTTCGCAATAAGTCTACATAACAGGATTTCGGATAACATGTCTGGTGAAGAAGAAGCAATAGCTGGGAATAAGGGTAAAGGTTCAGGTGTGGCTGTAACAACTGCAAGCTTCACCTCGGAGTATAGTGCTACTGATGAGCTGGAGACCACTGAACAACAACCGCTTCTAAGCGGAGAAGATCCTGAGCTGGGATGTTACAGACCAACGAAAGAGTGCTGTGGTTGGCAGATCAAACCTACGGTTATTGGGGTAGGAATGGTTTATTTCTTCTTTGCCCTTGGAGAGATTGGAAGTGGGTCTAATGAAGCACTCAAGTTTGCAAAAGCTTGTGAATCTAACAAAGTAGACGGAGTTTGTGACCCTGATGATAATCAACTGTTAATGGCTGATTATCAGCAGATTACTTCTGTACTTGTTCAGATAATCCTGATTGTAGGGCTATCTATAGCTGGGAAATTTAGTGATAACTATGGACGGAAGCTTGCTTTAGTAGGGGTGGTTGTCTTATACATTGTTGGACGTTTGGTATTCTTGACCGCTGTGAACACCTCCAAAACCTTTCAATTCAAGACTTTTTTATTATCTGAATTGTTCAGCGGCTTATTTGGAGGCTCTATGGGATTCATTGGGATTGTGAATTCCTACGTGGCTGATATTACGACAGTCGAAACAAGACAATTAGCTGTCTCCCTTCTGCTCTCATTTTTGTATTGCGGTCAGATTATTGGGCCGTTTTTTGGAACCCTTCTTATTGAAATCGGTAAATCTAGAGGTTTACCTGAGTACACTAATGATATGATTATGTTGTACATTCAGCTTATATTACTTACCATTGAATTTATTTATGTTGTGTTCTTTGTTCCTGAGTCGTTGAAGACTCTAAATTCGCAATTGAGTTCCATTGGCACTAGCTTCAGTTTGATCGATATGGCTTCAATTAAGAATTATCTATCCCTTAGAACCGTGAAATCGGGGATTTTAGGTCTTATAGAAGAACTGAAGTTGTTGTACTTGCCTGAAGAATTTATTCCCACTCATTTAAAGCCACATACAAAGCTAGTAAGATTCCAGGTGTTAACTTTGGTCGTTACTCACGTAGTAATGGTTATGGAAACAGGGGTGACAGTTCCGTTATTTCTTCAATATGGAATTTACAAATTTCATTGGGGCTCCTCTGAAATCAGTTTGTTTCTCCTGGTAATATCCCTTATAGCATTATTCACCTTAACTGTAACAAGTCCTTTTCTCACTGGGTTTGTATTTCCCAAAGTATTCAAGATGAAGTTCAAAAATGACCGAATTGACGCTATTGATTACTCGGTATTATTGTTGGGCATTGGATCAGCCGCCTCATTTTATTTTGTCTGTTCGTTTGCTGTTCATACCTGGCATGTATTTGCCAGTTTTGGGGTCTTTAGCATGGCACAAGCTGTGTTACCATGTCTTACTGGTGCCATCACAAAGTTCTACCCAGCTGCTAAAACGAGTCAAGTTTTAATGTCCATGAGTATACTTGGTACTTTATTCTCCGTGATCTCCCCTCCTTTCTTTATGAAACTTTATAAATATGGAATCTCTCAAAAGTTCCCTGGGTTACCATTTCTCTTATCTTCATCTCTTTTTGGGTTGTTGACGATCCTCGTGGCAGTAAACATGATTGTTTCTAGAAAAATGTCACCTCATCTCCAAATATAGATGGCCAAAATTGTATTATTTCTTACTATTTGGTGTGTCTTTGTGATGATGTTTGCTTTTATGTGTATATATTATTTATAGATATTTTAATGTATGGACGGTTCATTTTTGCAGCCGTTTTCCGCCAATAGAGACCGCGTGGAATGTCAGATAAGATGAAATTATTATATGCTCATCGCTATTGTTCCTTTAAATATATTTAAAGGTGAATTGTATTTTCAAAGCATGTTAGCATATGGCTACGGTAAACTAAGCGCCAATTTTTGAAATGAGTGATTTGTTTAGCTTTGACGATGAAGCATTCTCTAAGAAGTTCAGAGACTCGGCAATTTTAGACTCTAGAGACCCTGTCGAGGAGGGTGAATATGAGCCAAAATCTTGGGGAGAAACAGAAATAAACAGTACTCTCAAGATTCCAGAACATTCATCACATTCAAGGAGACGAAAGTCTTCGGTTTATAGAAGGCTTTCGGTAAGAACCGCTTCAATATCTTCTCATAATCTGGAATTAATTATTCCGTCGGATTTTAATAAAATTGCCGAAGAAAGAAGAAGCAGTCATGATGTTTTAACTGGAAGCAAATCATCTTCTGAAGAAAGTTCTTACAAAAGGGTTTTACAAGATTTTGTTCCTATTAAGGTATTAGGTCAAGGAGCATACGGAAAAGTCCATTTGGTTCAAGATAAGCATACACAAAAATTGTACGCCCAAAAACAATTAAGAAAGCCCGTAATTAATATAGTGGATGAAGGTGGTTCCGAAATCGACCCCAATTGCAGTCAGCATACCAATCATGTCAAGAGAACTATTTATGAAAGACAGATATTGAGCAATATTAATCACCACCCCAATATTGTTAAATTGTTCTATGCTTTACAAGATGATGATAAGTTTTATCTCATATTGGAATATATATCCGGAGGCGAATTATTTCATCATTTAACTAACAATAATTCCTTGGGGAATGTATTTAAAGAAGACCATGTAGCCTTTTATGCTGCCCAGATGGCTTCAGGTCTAAGGCATTTGCATAAATTAGGAATAGTGTATCGGGATTTAAAGCCGGAAAACTGTTTATTGGATCATAAAGGAAATCTAGTATTGACTGATTTCGGCTTATCCAAAGATATAGGAGATAATAGTGAAGGGTGTAAATCCATTATTGGTACTCCGGAATATATGGCTCCTGAGATTCTAAAGGGAGAAGAGTACGGATTTCCTGTCGATTGGTGGTCTTTAGGATGTGTCATATATGACATGATGAGTGGTAAACCCCCATTTACAGGTAATTCCCATAAAGCAATACAAGATAAAATCTTAACCAAGAAGTTGGCCCTTCCATTCTATTTTTCTATGGATGCAAAAGATTTGTTAAATAAATTACTAAATAAGAACCCAGACAAACGGTTAAAGGTCGATGACGAATGGTCCAAGTTTTTAAATCATCGTTTTTTCCGAAAACTTGATTGGAAACAGTTGGAAACTCAAGACGACGCATTGATACCTCCTATAGTTCCAGTTATAACCGACCCTATATTGGCAGAGAATTTCTCTCCTGAATTTACCAGCTTGAAGATCAGCGATTATAATGTCAACCAGGGAGTTAATATTCCCATTCCTGCCTCTAAATACCTAGACGGCTATGATAAATTCGAAGGTTTCAGTTATACTGCCAGTACAAGTTTCATCGATAGATACGGGTAGAGCACACACTGTTAGATCATAAATAAGTTATTCTAGAGAGTATGTAATATTAGAGAGCGTTATTAATACAATGCATTAGGTGGGCAGTTGTAGTGTATTCGAAACACAGCCTATAGGTGACGTATACTAACACCGCTGAAATTCAGCAGTAATATTAGCACCAAGATTTACTATGGCCCATTGGGATTAGTGGCGCGAAACTCCAAGTGTTCACTCGTTTTCCCTAATACACAATATTACTTGTTTATCGATCTCCCAGTAGATTAAGCGATACTTGGACATTGAATACATTGGAATTTGTAGATCTTTATAAATCATACTAATAGACCTGCAGCTGTGTTCATATAATTGTACTGCTTTTTTATTTTGTGTTGGGCTATTGTTTGTGCTTTGATTGATTAAACGAGATTAACTGATTAGATAAAATGGCTATGGATGAAACTTTAATTTCAACCATCAATAAATTACAAGACGCTTTGGCTCCCTTAGGTGGTGGATCTAGTTCACCAGTTGATTTGCCACAAATTACAGTAGTGGGATCTCAATCTAGTGGGAAGTCTTCTGTGTTAGAGAACATTGTTGGGAGAGATTTCTTGCCTAGAGGTACAGGGATTGTGACCAGAAGACCTTTGGTATTGCAATTGATTAACAAGAGACCTACTCCTCAAAGTCAAAATGATTTAATATCTATTAACAAAACCACTGATACTGGTAAACAGACTGAAAATAATGCTGATGAATGGGGTGAATTTTTACATTTGCCTAACAAGAAATTCTTTAATTTTGAAGAAATTAGAAATGAAATTGTCAGAGAAACCGACGCTAAAACCGGTAAAAATTTAGGAATTTCTGCAGTTCCAATTAATTTAAGAATTTATTCTCCACATGTATTGACTTTGACTTTGGTGGATTTACCGGGATTAACTAAAGTCCCAGTAGGAGATCAACCGAAAGATATAGAAAGACAAATTAGGGAAATGATTATGAAATTTATTTCTAAGCCTAATGCCATTATTTTATCTGTCAATGCTGCTAATACTGATTTGGCTAATTCCGATGGATTGAAATTAGCGAGAGAAGTCGACCCTGAAGGTTCAAGAACCATTGGGGTTTTAACTAAAGTGGATTTGATGGATCAAGGTACTGATGTTATAGATATTTTAGCTGGTAGAGTTATTCCCTTAAGATTTGGTTATGTTCCTGTGATTAACAGAGGTCAAAAGGATATTGAAGTAAAGAAAACTATTAGAGAAGCCTTGAAAGATGAAAGTGATTACTTTGAAAATCATCCTAGTTATAAAGCTAAAGCTCATTATTGTGGTACTCCATATTTGGCTAAAAAATTAAATGGAATCTTGTTACATCACATTAAGAGTACTTTACCTGATATCAAAATGAGAATTGAGCATGCTTTAAAGAAATACCAAAATGAATTAAGTTTGTTGGGCCCTGAGATGTCTGAAAGTCCCACCTCAATTGCTCTTAGTATGATCACCAACTTTACTAAGGATTACAATGGTATTTTGGATGGGGAAGCTAAGGAATTGACTTCTCAAGAATTATCAGGAGGGGCTAGAATTTCGTTTGTTTTCCATGAGATCTTTAAAAATGGGATTAATGCTTTAGATCCTTTTGACCAAATTAAAGATACGGATATTAGAACCATTATGCATAATACTTCTGGTAGTGCCCCATCTTTATTCGTTGGAACCCAAGCATTTGAAGTATTAGTTAAGCAACAAATTCATAGAATGGAAGAACCTTCGTTAAGATGTATCAATTTAATTTTTGACGAATTGGTTAGAATCTTATCCCAAATTATTAACCAGCCACAATATTCACGTTATCCAGGATTGAAAGAACAGTTATCTCAATATTTTATTCAATTTTTAAGAGAAGCCTTAATTCCAACCAATAATTTTATTACCGATATAATCAGATCTGAGGAAACTTATGTTAATACTGGACATCCTGATTTATTAAAAGGGTCTCAAGCCATGGCTATAGTAGAAGAAAAATTTCATCCAAAACCTCAAGTAGCCGTTGATCCAAAAAGTGGTAAACCATTACCACCCTCTCAACAACCTCAACAATCAACTTCACCAAAGCCTGAAGAGAACAATGGTTTTTTCGGAGGATTCTTCTCTTCTAAGAATAAAAAGAGGTTACAAAGCATGGAAGCTCCACCACCGGTTTTAAGAGCTACTGGAAGCATGACTGAAAGAGAAACCATGGAAACTGAAGTGATTAAATTATTGATTTCATCCTATTATAATATTGTTAAAAGAACCGTGAGTGATGTGATTCCAAAAGCTATTATGTTGAAATTAATTGTGAAATCAAAGGATGATATTCAAAAAGTGTTATTGGAGAAGTTATATAACTCTGATGATTTAAGTGATTTGGTTAAAGAAAATGATATGACCGTGCAAAAGAGAAAAGAATGTTTAAGAATGGTAGACGTATTGAAGAATGCTAGTGAAATTGTTTCCAGTGTTTAGATTAGATGTGTTTTTATAATATTGTTTAGTATAATACATATAATATATACAGTAAGGAAGCGTGTGATCGGAGGTACGCCGCATAGCGAACTTTGTGCGTTTCGAGGCTCCTTGGCATAAGCCACTAAACAAATCACACGTCGTTCGCTATCAAAATTATTACTGTGACTTAATCAACTCAATTCAGCTCAACTCGGCTTAACTGCCTTCCATAAGTGTATCTTTCCGTATGTATCCCTCTTCTATCTGTGTTTTTTGAACTTTCTTATGCCGTATGAGCCTTATTTCTTCTGGTTTACAACCGTAGAAAATTTGAGACATCCTTGCCCAGCGCTCATGACCCGCGAAGAATGAAAATTTTTCCTTGCTATAAGACAATTGTACTAGTAAATAACTTTTCAGATCAGTAACTTGTTGTATTCTTGTCCAGTCTTCGAGTGTAATAGAGTTGCCAAAGAATTAATACAGTTATACGTGTAGTCAGGTCCCATCGGAATTAAGTGTTGTACTATTTTCTGTTGTTCTTTTGTGGCGTGACTCAATCTTTGATTCGTTACTTGAGATTCTTTGCTAATTGTTGAAGTCTTTTTTTAGTTGGCATATCTTAAAGCTTTAGGTATTCCAGTAGACTAGATCCCAATTCAAACCTTAGTTTATGCCTAAGAAGGAATCACGACGGTCGCAATTTGTATTTAAGAAATTAATTGAACCTGGATAGCATTCACCTTAGGTGCTGTATTCCCATATCGGTGTGTGTTATAATTAGTTACGGGTTAACTTATAAACTTGCCTAGTATTTTGTTTTCTGTTGTATTTTATTAGTTCATTTTGACGTTTTTATATTTTTCACTAGTTGTTGATCCTCCCCATCCACTAGTGAATTATAATTTTTGGTTAAAAAAAAAACCTAACTTATCTTCATTGAAACGTTTCTTGCTACTTCTCTCTTCGTTTCAATCGTGATCTGTTAGTCTGCATTTATTGTCATAATAAGAGCAAGTTCCAATCCACCCTTTTAGAACTGAAATAAACAAGAAGGAAATTCTTTGTTGAAGAGAAGATTTTTATAAGTGAACTTAAAAAAAGTATTAAAAGTAAATTATGGTTGCTCCAGCTTACGTTAGTGAAGAGTATGTTGATCACCAATTGAGTGCCAATTTGGATTCCACCTTTGCTTTCGAAGGTCCTGAAAAATTATTAGAAATTTGGTTATGGTCCAATGAGGAAATTGCTAAAAAGTATGGTAGCGGTGAAGGTTTAAGATGTATTCCATTAGAACAGTGGGTTAAGGTGTTAGATTTAGTCAACTGTAAAATTTTGTCGATGAAATCTTCAAAGTATATGGATGCCTACTTATTATCAGAATCATCTTTATTTGTATTTCCTCATAAGTTAATTTTAAAAACTTGTGGAACCACCACTACTTTATTGTGTATTGAAAAGCTTTTTGAAAATATTCAAAGTTTTGTGTCTCAAAAACTTACTTCCAAGAGTATCTATAAGGTCTTCTATTCCAGAAGATCTTTCATGTTTCCGGATAGACAGAAGCATGTTCATAGAGACTGGAAGAATGAAGTAAAGTTATTGAACGAGTATTTTGTTTTTGGAAAGAGTTACATCGTGGGTGATGT
Source organism: Yamadazyma spencermartinsiae (assembly GCA_030582355.1). Classification (NCBI taxonomy): domain Eukaryota; kingdom Fungi; phylum Ascomycota; class Pichiomycetes; order Serinales; family Debaryomycetaceae; genus Yamadazyma; species Yamadazyma spencermartinsiae. The sequence continues at coordinate 123,354 of JAKTXB010000017.1, read as the reverse complement.
CATGAGTGATGATCATTGGTATTTATACACTGGTGGTAAAAATGAACAGGAAGTAACTGAAAAAGTCCCTGCAGGCGGATTGAAAGACCAAACCTTTGAAATTTTGATGACTGATTTAGATCCTGTCAAATCTGAACAGTTTGTCACATCCAGAAAGCCAGGTTTTGAATCGTTGGTGCAAAAGGATTTAGAGGAAGATGATTTGGGCCATGAGTTTGGGATGAAAACGATGGAGTCTTCCAAGTTAGATTCGATCTTCGTTGATAGTGATGCTGTCAGATCAGAATTTGATTTCAGTGAGGAACTTGTTGGTGGCTGCGACTCAAATCAACATGAGACTAAATTGAATCATTTGCCATCACCAAAGGAGGATTATGAGGATGTCGGCATTGATAATGATGACCAGGGTGGTGTAGAATCATTCAGGTTTATTCATGATGCGTTTTCTTTCTCTCCCTGTGGTTACTCGTCCAATTCTATCAGTAGCAATAACGGAGGTTATTATTATACCTTGCATATTACCCCTGAATCTGGTTGGTCTTATGCTTCATTTGAGACCAATTATCCTTTCAATTCTTCCGGAAATTCTATCAATATCACTGAAGTATTGATCAAGATCTTATCGATTTTCAAACCAGGGAAATTCTCTGTGACATTTATCAATGAGGTGGATGATTCGTCTGAACATGAATTGCAGGAATTACTTCATTGCGATGGTAAGTTGGCCAAATTAAACTACAAGAAGAACGAAAAAATCTTATATGATTTAAACAACAACTACAACTTGGTTTATTTGAATTTTGAAAAATTATGCTAATTATGTTTCGTTTCATATTATGTTTGACGAGACTGGGTAATTGGGGGATATTAGTAGATTATGGTTATAATACTATGTAAGAGGTGGTCATAGTATTAATAGTCTATTAATACAATTATTTAGTTTCTAGTATACGATGTTTAAATATTTATGTTGTAGCTGCGAATTCTGCAAATCTCACGATTTGTTCTTAATCTCTCCCCATTTCACAGATCTTCTAGTTAAAGACACTGAAGTATCTAAAAAAACAAATAAGTAAGTCTGTTCTCATCCAGCTATTATACGACACGGTTATCTGTGCAATTTGCAATGCAAGTCCTAGGTTTCCCAGTGATTTAGAAACTTTTTGTCTCTATACTTCTCATTTGCATAGCCAATAGGATAAAGAATTCAAAAAAAAAAACCTTAAAAATCGAAAAAAAAACATAGAGAAATTTTATTGATACCTACGTATTCATACGTATTCACCGCATCATAAGAAGGAATATAAACCTTCAATGTCTTCGAAACATTCAAGTTTAACTACTCTGGCCCTCGGGTTAACAACTAGATTGCAAAACATTTGCAACCGGTCGTGTGCGCCTAATAAGAAAAAGAAACCTAAATCAAATCGCCTGAAAAATTATTCACGCACCTGAAATAGACCGATATGGTAAATAGAGAGATTAGACGTTAAAAACAATTATTCTATTACTGTATAAAACAATTGAATAAATAAAAGAATGAATATATACAATAAAACATTCCCAAATCGATTCAATCCCAAGGAATTATTTCAACATTTACATAATAAATATTTTTATTGTGACAGATGTTAAACATCGACCTTAGAATTTCTTACCGAAAAGAATAACTTGTAATTGATCGTACATGGAGATAACCCCAGCACCGGCAACACCTCTTAAGATGTTAGCACCACAACCTTTGAATAAGGAAGCGACACCTTCAGCAGCAACAACCTTCTTGAAACAGTCGAATGCACCGTTATATTTAACAGCTTGACCAGAAGTCATCATCATTCTTCTTCTAACGGTATCTAATGGGTAAGAAGCGGTAGAAGCACCGGTGGTAACAGTCCAACCTAATAAGAAAGAAGCAAGGAAAGAACCTTCTAATGGACCAACTAAAACAACTGGTTTTAAGGAATCATATAACCCGAAGTATAAACCTCTGTAGACAATGATACCGACAACAGATGGACCGAAACCTCTGTATAAACCAGCAATACCATCAGAAGCTAAAGTTTTCTTATAGACATCGAATAAACCGTTGAATTCTCTTTTACCATCACCTTTAGAAGATTTAGCATCGTTAGCTAATCTAGTTCTGGCGTAATCCAAAGAGTAAACGAAAGCTAAAGAAGTGGCACCAGCAGCCCCACCAGAAGCCAAGTTACCGAAAAACCATGGCCAGTAACCTTCATCTTTTTTGAAACCGAACATTTTCTTGAATTTATCTTTGAAAGCAAAGTTCAAAGCTTGAGTTGGGAAATATCTGATAACATTAGCAGTGTTACCTCTCCAGAAAGAAGTGACACCTTCTTCAGCAGCAGTTCTTTTGAAACATTCGGCGATACCATCGTATTTTCTGGATAATCTACCTTGTTTGATCATTTCTTCTTGATTTTGAATTAATAATTTAACTCTTTCAATTGGAGCAGCGGCAGTCTTGGAGACGGCGGCGGAGATACCACCCATCATGAAATCAACGAAAAAATTGGAATCCATTGTGGAATATGTTTTTGAATATGTATTAACTAAAAGTTATGAAAAACTATAGGAAAGCAAAAACGAAGCGAAAAAAAATTTTTCAACGTTACTGGGAAATGGAATTGAATTTATAATTTTTTTTTCTCCTTGGCCGTTTAATTGGATACCCCCATTGACCAATGAAATGCGTCGATGAGGAAAAAGAAAAATCTGGTATTAACACGCCGATTCGATCAGGTTTACATTCAAAGGAATTGATCTGGGGTTTCTTCGATGCATTTGCGTTGGGTCAGCTCCCATACACAATCCATGGATCCCACCTTCTTGCTTGCTCACAAGTCTTGTTATTATATGGTTCGTATTGGCATCTTGTGCCTTTCCAGCCTTGAAGGGATACCCGTCGCGACTGAAAAATCATTAAAAAGAAATGGTTATGAAGCGCCTTTGATCTTGTCAGTATGGATGTTTTGGAATTGAATAGTAGCCCATTTATGGTTCGCATGTCATCCGAAACCATCATTAGGGCCCAGAAGACATACATATTTGGCTACAACCACCACTAATCTGGTCTTATAATATTTGGTCTTGTTCCTTCTTATCCTGCGAAATCTGACATACGTCTTCGGGGTAATGTCTCGAGCACGATTTGGCTGCAACTTTTTTTGTTCCTAATTTGTCCGATGCGAGTACTATAAATACGGATTTCTGGACATCAACTCCACACAACTGACACAGCTTCCGACCATTATCACTTGCATGTTAGTCGAGTTAATACATCGAATCAATCCTAAGTAAGGTATAAGGAAACACTTAATAGGAATTCCCATTTACATCCAGCTCATTGGACACAAATATCAGTACTCAAAAATGGATGCGAAATCATGAAAAGTAATTCAGGACCCTAAGAAATCAGGAGACAGCAGGACGAAAATATAAAAATTACAGGAATAGACTAGTGGTGATTGTAACCCATGCCATATATGGGTACTATTTACAATCACAAAAGCGAAGGGTAGAGCATATTTGCTCTCTTTATCCGATAACCTTAAAATTTCTTTCCAAAAAGAATAACTTGTAATTGATCGTACATGGAGATAACCCCAGCACTGGCAACACCTCTTAAGATGTTAGCACCACAACCTTTGAATAAAGATCTAATACCTTCGGCAGCAACGACTTGTTTGAAACAGTCAAAGACACCGTTGTATTTAACAGCTTGACCAGAAGTCATCATCATTCTTCTTCTAACGGTATCTAATGGGTAAGAAGCGGTAGAAGCACCGGTGGTAACACACCAACCTAATAAGAAAGAAGCAAGGAAAGAACCTTCTAATGGACCAACTAAAACAACTGGTTTTAAGGAATCATATAACCCGAAGTATAAACCTCTGTAGACAACAATACCGACAACAGATGGACCGAAACCTCTGTATAAACCAGCAATACCATCAGAAGCTAAAGTCTTTTTGTAAACATCAATTAAACCGTTGAATTCTCTTTTACCATCACCTTTAGCGGATTTAGCATCGTTAGCTAATCTAGTTCTGGCGTAATCCAAAGAGTAAACAAAAGCTAAAGAAGTGGCACCAGCAGCCCCACCAGAAGCCAAGTTACCGAAAAACCATGGCCAGTAACCTTCATCTTTTTTGAAACCGAACATTTTCTTGAATTTATCTTTGAAAGCAAAGTTCAAAGCTTGAGTTGGGAAATATCTAATAACATTAGCAGTGTTACCTCTCCAGAAAGAAGAAATCCCTTCTTCGGCAGCGGTTCTTTTGAAACATTCACCAATACCATCGTATTTTCTGGATAATCTACCTTGTTTGATCATTTCTTCTTGATTTTGAATTAATAATTTGACCCTTTCGATTGGGGCGGCAGCGGTCTTAGACACGGCGGCGGAGATACCACCCATCATGAAATCAACGAAAAAATTGGAATCCATTTTCTATGCTTTATCTATCAGTATTCCAAAGATTGAATAAATATAATATATCTACAACTAATCACAAAAAAAAAGAGAAGAGAAAAGAAAAATTTTCAAAAGCTAACACCCAGTAGGCACGGATCTGGCTCTCTATTTATACTGTCTAGAGGAATCCATTGTCGAAAAGCCAATCCATTCGACAATAAAGGTTTTCTACCGGTTCCCGTGTTTGTGATTCCTATAATTTCCTGCAGTCAGGTGAAATCTGTTTATTTTCTGCATATAATTCACCTTCATTCCCACCTTCACACTGGTGGGTATCCATTATGGAAAATTTCATTGGCTAAGCAGCCATTTAAACCATTTAAACAATAATTTGCAATATAGCAAACTCCCGGGAATATTGCAAAAAAAAGAAACTCGTTCTCACGGGCTCTTTATTGGCAGCTAATAGAACTGAATGCTCACAGTAATATGAACTACCACAAGGTAATGTGTCGGAAAGGAATACTTTTCTCGGTTCAATTGAAACAACATGTACAACTATGTACCGGTAGAGCTTGAGACCAGGAACAGGTCAATTGAGCAGAGGACTAAAGAAAAGATATATCCTGTCGTATATTTTAAGTCATATTTTGTCTATCAAAGTTGTATGTCGAAACGTGCCGTGCGTGGTTAACGACCAGCATTAGTATATGCAGTTGGGGGACTATTGTTTGGGCCCAAACTTACCAGGAGATTTCACCTCCGACGAATAACGTTGATCCATGGAATAACGTTTATTATCAGACGAGATCCTGGAAGCTCTTTTGATATTTTTATCGAAGTCGTCCATAGGAATTTCCTCTGTCTTCACCAAACTATCATTGGTTTCAGCATGATTGTAATTATAAGAATCAATAAAGGAATTGTTGTCATAAACGGAGTTGACTTTGGATCTGCGTTTAAATACATTCAAAAACAGCTTTCTATTAGAATTATCGTTATTCATCATTTGTTCAGTAATTGGCTGTTCCACAATTGGTTGTTCTATTATTGAATGCTCTGGAATGTATTGTTCGGAATTAGGCACTGCATTGATATCTGGATGAATAATTGTAGTATCTGATCCAACATCTTTTGGTGTGGTTGCGGAGTTGACTTGTATTGTACTGGACGAGTTTAAGTGCCATTGGCGTTCTAGATCACTTTCTTTGGATAAAGAATCGTTTACGCTGTCAGGGTGTTTCGAATCTCTAATCATTTGAGATTTACTGTAGTCACTGACCTTAACTCTATTAGGATCTGTAGGATCGTAGTCTTCTGGATAAGCATCAAAATTCCCGTTATTCCAACATTCTCTAATAATATCAATATCTTTAGGATAATAAATTCTTTGAATAAAATCATATAAGAATCTTGGTAATAGACATACTAAAACCCCCACAAAAGTACACACCCAATAATTAACATTTCCAAAAATTTGAGCAGCTGCATGATAGAATTCTTCACTGTACAAGGGGGTGGTCCACACACCAGTCCAGAAATAAATCAAAATGATTGAAATAAAGATAAATAACAGCGACCACCAATCCCATCTATATTGATGGAATAAAATGTACAAATTACATGAAATGCAAGCGATACTTGTAACCACAACTCCGATCCAGTATCTGTGATCTAATAATAAACCATTCAGAGTAGGGAATCCTTTGTAATACATCAAGTAAGGGAAGAAAAATGATATCACCGACTGGTAAATTCCATCAATCATATAAATATAAAATTTGGTGGTAGTCAATTCAACTCTTAAAATACCAGTTCGATATAATTCAGGCACTAATAATGAAACCTTAGCACTGACATCTTGATCCAAGATCCCTAAGAAAATAACCGGCAATGAAGTGAATGCCAAGTTATAAAACATCAAATATGTAAACTCGAATAAATAAGATCCATCAAAGTCATTATAGACCCCGTACCAAAAAAGAGCAATGGAAAAGATAACATTTTTATAGAAAAAGCTAGGAATCATTTCACTAAACCTCTTATAGGACCATCTTCCATGAGTTAATAATAATCTTGTCAAAAATCTGAATTGTCCAATAGCATAATCAGAAGACATAACTGCTTGTCTTCCTTCTTCTCCTGCTATACCAATACCAATATCGGCAGCTTGAATCATAGCAACGTCATTAGACCCATCACCTATCGCCAATGTCATCACTTCCAATGTACTTTTAACAAGCTTGACTACTCCCGCTTTTTGACTGGGAGACACTCTGCAGCACAAGACTGCTTTACATTGTTTGCATAGTAACAAAAACTTCCGCTTGATATTATCATCGTTCAAAATCAATTTTAGGGCATCACCATCAATCACTATACCAAATCGTTCGTTGGGGGGTGAGTGATCGCCTTTAGCAGCTTCCAAATCTTCGACGGAACCTTCCATGTTGAAATACCTGTTCAAGTAATTGTCAATTGTAGCTTCAATCAAGTTAGCTCCTTTAATAGCAGGAGCAACCCCAATCCGTTCCCTTTCCTTTCTGGATATGTCTTGCTTTATAATTAATAACTCCATATCATTTCCCAATAAATTACACGAGAACCCAATATTGATAGCAGTTTCAACTTTGTCACCAGTTAAAACCCAAAGTTTTATACCAGCCTGCCCCAAGGTTGAAATGGAATCAGGAACACCATCCTGTAGCCTATCTTCAATGGCAGTACCCCCTAATAAAATCAACTCCCGTTCAATAGAGTCTGCCACTTGTTCCATCTTTTCTTCACGCCCTTCAAGGGAAGATGAAGCTGCTTGATGTCTCTTATTCCATTCAAGATATTGGGTCCAGTTAATCTCTCTTTGGGCTATACACAACGTTCTCAAACCCTCAGTAGCGAACTGTTCTAAATGGGAAGAAGTCTTAGCCAATAATGATTTATCATTGCCAGATTTTGAAAGCCTTTCATAAATAATAGAATCAGCCCCTTTACAAAGCAACAACACCTTAGGGTCCTCTTGAGGATCTTCACTTGGAATCTTAATCAATGCACTCATTCTCTTTCTGGTAGAGTTGAATTCTAGCACATTTAAAACTTGATATTCTTTGGTAATTCCTTGAGTATCAACAAGTACACCCTTTTTAGTATTACCTGTAAACGCAAATCCTAAACTCCTAGCAGTCCCCACTAAGGCTGCTTCATCTGGAGATTGTGCTTTTAATTCCAACTTTTCTGAGTCCTCATTCTTCTCGATTAAAACCGAATGGCACAATGCTAACGCTAGCATGAAGTGTTCGTTAGATTTTTTCTGTAAATCTCCTTTACTCCCAGCTAAATCCTTAATGAAGTCGTCGGACACAAAACTTAACTCATCAGTGTAAATATTCTTAGGATTGATTCCTTTTAGTTCTTCAATCATTTGAATCCTCTCTTGCTCGATTAATTGCTTTTCTTGTTTGGCCTCAGAATCAACGTCAAATCCTTGACGTTTTCTTAAACCTGCTAATGCTTCTGTATATGCTCTACCATAGGAAACTCCATTTATTGTACACTTCTTGAATTCCATCAAATTTTGGGTCAAAGTACCGGTTTTATCACTAAAGACATATTCAATTTGACCCAAATCGTCGGAAATAGACCAAGACTTTGGGGTACACGGAAAATCCAACCTTTCATAGTACATACCAATATCGGAGTAAATGAAGAATGCTTGAGCTGATTTAATAATCTCGATGGTGATGTAAAGAGAGATGGGCACCAAAGATTGATACAAAATCAAAGCCACAAAGAAACTAACTATTCCATTCTTCCAAGAACTATCCATGATTGTACCGAATTCATAGTAATCTCGAGATGTTCCATGTCTATCATAATAAAATCCATTCACAATCCCTGCAACAAGACAAATCACGAATAATAAGATGAAATTAACAATAACATAGTAATTTAATTCCCGAGACATTCTTGATTGTTTGGTAGGAGTGATACCGGCATTTATCATAATCTTAGTATCATCACCTGTAAACATCACAACACCAACAGCCCATTTTGTATTTCTTAGAGTACATCCTCTTAATAACATATTGTTGATGGTAACCGATTCCTGCTGAGGTTGGTTATTCGCATCATAGTAGCTCAAATTTCCTTGATAGCTATATAAATTAGGATGTGGACCCTCACTATCAATCCGAAACTCATGGTTCATTAAGTCATCGGCCCTTTTGATTTTGCTATCTGAACGATATTTTAAAGACTGCTTGACCTTTAAATTAGTCTCACCATCTAAATTCTTGGTTTCAACATAACAGCCATTATCTTCTTCACTTGTAGAAAATATAATGACATCAGCAGGAATCTCTTCATTATTGTAAATTCTTACAACATCTCCGACCTTGACATCCTTCCAATACTTTTTAGCAAACTTCAATGATTTTGTTCTTGCTTGAGTCGATATTCTTCTATTGTGAGTTCTAGTACTTTGAAAGGACTGTCTGAACGGATTGGCTCCGTCAACGTCAAGAGAACCCTTAGGAGACAACATATCACTGTCAAAACTTTTCCGGTTATTCTGGGAAGCGTTCATGGCTTCATTTTGTTTCGCTCTAATCTTGTTGGCTCTACCTTCTTTAGTCAAATTACGTTTCGAAGAACTGATAAATCTGGCTATTAATCGAGAATTCAACTTTTTGAATCTTCTCCATAAGGATACCTTTTCATCTGAGCAATTTACATTATTGTAGCGATAGTCAGGGTTAGTACCCAAATCTGTTAAAATATGAGTGAACTGATTATTAACCTCTAAGTCCGAAGCTGTTCTCCTGGAATCCTCTATTGCGTCCTTGATTGCTGTTAATATCACAATAACAATCAATGGAACCATCGCTAATTCTGGGCTGGGAACTCCAAAAATTTCAAAAAAACCCAAAACAACCATTACCAAAAAATAAATGTTTGCTACATTGTTAAGAAACTGATTGGTAATATTCTTTGGAAGAAATGTTAAAGGAGTATACTTCGTAGTTCTAATCTTATTTCTAGGGTAATGAACTGTAGATTCCATAGTCTCAGGATCCAAGAATTCTTCAGGTAAAGCTTGATTCAATACAATGGTTCTTTTTTCATGTTTACGATCTTTAGGATCTGCTGATTGTGGATTCTGGGCTTCATTGTCATCATACTCATCATCATCAGATGAATCGTAAGCAGAAATTATGGCACTATTAGTATTAGGACCTCTGATGACAGAATTAGCTCTAGAGACAGAATTGGAACGAGAAACCGAATTAGAACGGGAATTCTTAGCCGTTGATAAAGATCTCATCATTTCCTGAGGTTTTAATATGCCTTTTAAAGTTTTAGATCGACTAACATTTTCTTTCTTTGGCTTACCCTTTTTATTTCTAGTGGTTCCCCATCTATGCCTTTTCATTCCTTCATTCTCATTATACACGAAGCTTTCATCACCTTTATCGTCTTCACTATTATTGGGGTCTTGGCTATTGAAAGAGCGGTTGAATGGCGACTTTGGCTTTTGATAAGTGAATTCTTCGTGTTCATGAATAGTAGACTCATTAGAATCCATAAAGGGAGAGCCCTGCTGTTGTTGATTTATGCCCGAAGAAGGTAATTTGAATCTTAATGATGGCCTCCTACTGGTAGAAGGAGAAGTCACGGGGGGAGGACTAAAAGTGACACTTGTAGGAGAATTAACCGAATTATTATTACCAAACCTTTGAGTAACATCTATGGTAGGTGTAGGCATAGCACTATTATAACTCTGATTGGTATCCGGATCATGATCCGAATTATCAAAAGAATAGTTATCGGACGGCAGCTTTACGGTTTTATAACTTTCATCACTAAAAACCCGCGTGTTCCCTTGAGAAGCATTCCGGGATGTAGAATTTAGCTGAGTCTGAGAATCATTGAAGGAGAACTCTCCCGTGTCATCATTTTGATTGTCCGGATCAGCCATGTTGTAACTATCATTGGCATTGGAAACCAGCAGATATGTTTGATCGAGGAACGGACTAGTTCCTTGTTTTGTCATAATGCAATAAAAAGATATGTGAAAAATAGATATAAAGAAATAAACAACGGGTTCTAAAGATCAATTCAACCTTTTCAGTAAAAGCAAACACAGTCTTGTCCTAAGGATCGAGTGAACAGATGAAATAGAATTTCTTTCTTTCACTCTTCACCAGTTGGATCAATAGGAAAAAACAGATAACTAATCGCCCTGGCGAACGTGTAAGACGCAGGAATATAGAACCAATAGAAACCCCTGACAAACGAAAGCAGGAAATACGGGTGAAACGATAGGAATACCCCTAAGACCGGTTAAAGACGTGAATATATAAAATATAAACGCTAGAACTTGTACTTTTGTATTAGTTAACCGATGTGTTACTTAGGCTTCACATAAAATTTTCGCACCAATTTTGAAGGAGGAAAAAAGATACGCGATTTGTCTGATCCAGTAAGTGGCTGCACACGAAGAATAATCTGATTTGATGCGTAGAAGAGGTAAGAACCACGGTGAAGACATTATAGAATGGGTGGCTATTAGAGATTTTCATAGGAGGTGACTATTCATTTGGATAGAATTATTTGTATCTATTTTGAATGGCTTTTATTACTTGTGGGTCCTTTGAATTCCATGGAATATGGGCTCTAAATACCTCGTTGTACACGGCTTAGTCATATTTAGAACTAGTTGCCTAGGAAACAGCGCGTGGGCGCCTATCTAAGAACTTTAAGAGAACACTCTTAACAAAAAGGCACCAGCTAGAATATACAAAAGCTGGTTCTATGTAATATACATGTATTTATTAATCATAACCCGTATAGCCGACATGGCGACATTCAACATCCCTAGATGTCAGGAGATGTGTATGCATACTCTATAAACCTACTTTTGTTTGGCATAATTCTGTGTCCACTCTTTAGCCACCTCAATGGCCTTTTTCTCATCTTTTTTCCAATCTTCGGCCACATCATTAGCTAAAGGATCATCGGGATTAGGGGCCCCCAATAATGCTTGAATCGATAATAATATGGTCCGGATTTGTAAGGCTGGGGACCAATTATCTTTCAAGACATCCAAGCAGATTCTTCCCAATTTATCAATGTTAGGATGATAAATTTTGGTTAAAAACCGAACTTTGGGCGGACACATTGGATAATCATCTGGCAAATATAATTCCAAATCGAATACTCCCCGTTCATATGGAGACGAATCTGGTCCATCCATGGTGACCACAAACGCCCTTAAGTTGGATTCATCGGGATGTGCTGTGATTCCCGGCACTGGATCTGACATCAACCTTTCGGTTTCTTTTATAATTCTTTTGGGTAAAGCCGCCATTGTAGTTGTCTACGTTATACCCCCTATGATGTTGCTTTTGTCGACCTAATGGTGCGCACTAAAGTGCCCACATTGATGTGTCTAACAGAAATATGGTACACACACTACAAAACTTGAACTATAATCGACAGCTCCAGAGACAACGAATTAAAAGTAGAGTAACTAGAGAAAGTAGAAATAAATATAGAAATAAATAGGGGTGTTCTATGTTTCTCCCTATTCCTTTTCTTTTCAATCAACGATAGGGGAAAAACAATTGTTGTGCACCATGTAATAGGACAAGTGGGTAGGCAAGAGACATTGACTTTTGGCAAGATGCAGGGAATCGGTTAGAATATTGTGGGATCGGTTAGTAGATTGTAATATTGAAACCTATTCAGGCGAACATTTTCCAAAAAGGTTCTTCAACTGGTTGTTGCCATTGCAAAACTTTGTGTAACAGAAAATCCCAACCTCTATACAATAGTGATCGTTACTGTTACACAAAAATTTTTATTTCACCTGCGATGGTTCAAACCTTTTTGGTTAATGGTTGCATTAACAATACGAAAACCTGTAAGGCATTAAAAGGGCCCTTGGATACAAACCACAAAGCTTTTTTTTGGGATTTTTATTCCTGTCACACTACAGGCTCGCTAAGAACAAAATTCTACTGTGGAGAAAAAATGTTACAGAGGGGGAGGGGATGGAGGGGGAAGCGATGAAAGGTGAGCACAGAAGCTTATGATAAATCCATCGCACAAAGAAACATGCATCCTCACATTTTCAAATATATTCGAATATATTCAGTGACGCAATTAGGAAGATTATTTTAGCCAACAAAAATTTTAGCCAACAAAGAATCTAATGGAATTCTCGGAGTTGATTCTCCAGGAAGCGAAGGATCCGACATCTACTGAGGATTCAGGGAATACATTCGGCCGCTGACCTTAAAAAATTCATCTCATGGGTTCTGATTCTCATACAACAATAAGAGCCATTTTTCAACAATGGGCCAAATTGATTGTTGTCTAACTATACCGGTTGCAGGGATGGTCAATTAGTCAAATGCCTGAAAACTATTTTGGCAGATGCATATTACATAGTAGGTTGTCTCTCCTCCTTGGAAGGGATATTTCTCTTATTTTCTTCTGATAAAACACATATCGTTCTTCCGTGTAACCACCCCTATACTTAATGTAATAAATCCGATCTCGACGACCACTTAATTTTCACCAAAATCATGGTAATAGAGGGGTGAAGTGAATCAGTGGAATGTTAGCCGTTTTTTCACGTTCATGTTGAGAGCCCCTCCTTGCATTCCCCCCTTTCCTAATTAGGCCGATTTTATCGTAATCGTACATAGCCGGCCTAATGAGGTTAAATAGTGAAGCCTAATTAGGAAGGCATTTATGCCAGGTTAAGTGCGTTTGCATCTGAGCAATACTTAGACTTCGAATTTCAGGTGCTTAGACACATTTTGTAAATGTGGGGTTCGCCTAATTAAGAGCTCAACATTGGCAGATGATCTAATTAGACACTGTACTCTCCCCTAGTGCCGGCTTTATTCCCGTTTCATTTGCGTTGCTCTACTACATGCAGATATCAAGGAATTGTACGACCAAAAAATAAATGAGATCTTCAACCAATGGTTGTAGTAAGCCTGATTCTCGTATAGTCTCACCTTAGTATGTGTAATGGTTGTAGATCAACCTCATCACATGTCTAATTGATGGGAACATTCCTTTGCGTAGGAACCCCCTTCAGAATTGCAGCCTTTCGTTAGGGGATACAATGCCATCTCAAAAAAAAAAAAAAAATCACAATATGCGCTCTGAACTAGGTTGCCCTATTAGTCAACTCCCTTTTAGTGCCACTTACTTGTTATGGATCTCCGCTTTTGATGGAAAGCCTAAAATGACCATTCGAATATTAGCTTTTTTCTAACCCCCCTTTTTAAAAAGCCTTTATTGTCAACCATTCGTTACTTGCGCTCCGTAAAGCTACTCTACTGCAACTATCCACTTCGTAGAGCTTTTTGACCTCTTCCCATAAAAAAAAAAATCATTGCATTCATAGTGCATAAGTATAGATCAATTCATATGCCCTTATTTTAAAAGATCGTGCATATCTGACCTACCTAGTAGGATGCGGAAGAACTCCACTTGCCTAAAAGGTTTTTTCATCATGCAAGTAATATATCCTGTTTAGGTTAACAAATTATATACAGTTTTTAAGGTTTTTCGCATCGCTCAGTTTTCGAGCGGTCTTACCCCATATTTGAGATTGACAAAAATTTCACTAACGGCACCTCCGAGAGTAAAGCAGAAAATGTGTGAACATGGAAGATGTTACCATTGCTCAAAGAGAACCGAAGTAATGGACCAACACTAAGAGCCGCTCTGGGTCAATTTAACCGGCTTCCAGTAACAAATCCCAACAAAGAAAGTCGTAGAGTGCACTTGTATGTATCAAGCTGTCGTTGAACGGTTTTATTCACTTGCTACTTGATTGTGGTTACCTACATTTTTTTTTTTTTTTTTTTTAAGCTTTTTATCTATTGGGACATTCCCATTTATGCAATCATGCATGGACTGTATACCCTGGGAACAATAAAGGGTTAATTAGTTTACCTAATTAATCATAGCGTTTGCAACCGTAAAGTGGGTAAGGCAAATGCCGATGATAAGCTCTAGACCTTATGGAATTGATGGGATCCCCTCTTCATGACGGCTCCTTCATTTCGCCGGCTTGATATATATATCTGTAACAATTCCCTTGTACAGTTTGAATTTTTTTTCTTCTCTATAGTAAAAATATATTCTATCGTTTATTGTACTACAAAATTTTGATACCCTTTTACAATGATGGAAGCTATTAGACCACCAGCCAATGGTAAAAAATTATGGAGAGTGAAAAGAACCCGTAAAGGTCCAGTACAACCAGAAGCTAATACTTTGCAATGTTTACAAAATAGTTTGAAGATAACTGCTGCTGGAGGTTCTTACACTTGTAAAAAACCTCAATTGATGAAAAGACCTAGAAACAAGCCTGGGATGCCAAAGGATTTTGTGTTTGTGGATTTGAGTCCTGTTAAAGATGCTGCCAAAATCGAAGATGCTAATGACAATACACTGGAGCACTTGAGCCTTCCACCAAGTCCTACTATGAGTGACAATTCATACAATTCTGATTCTAACGATTCTTTAATTACTAATGACACCTCAATTACTGATGTTTCTTACGATCAAGTATTCGACCAAAATGACTTTGCTGATAACAGTCAAATGTCTTTTGACCTTGGATTAGGATTAATGAATTTCGATGAGAAGTTGTTACTTGGAAATGGTGGCTATCAATCTCATTTTCAGCCACAAACTCAACCAACTGCAGTCGCACAAGTACCAGTTTCAACTCAATCGCAACAACTTCAAACTCCTGAACAATACGCACAACCAAAATTTGAAACTCCAGAGAGTCAAATTTTGAAGACTCCTAAAACCATTCATAAAAGATCTAAATCTGTTGATAATGTCAAGAAAAAGCCATTACAGTTTAAGACTTATTCTCCAAAGCCTAAGGCAAATAAAGTCAAGAAACCGCAATTGACTCACAGACACACTGTTTCTGAACCAGTCAACAAGCAAGGATTAGATGACTTTATGAGTCTAAACAATCAAATCACTGTTTCATTGGACAGTGAAAATCCTCAAATGATAAATACCCCAGACTCCGATGATGATTTATTACAATTTGAATTGAACCAGCCATTGAATTCTGACTTCACTTGTGGAGTTGATCAATTCTTAGCTCAAAAACAAGAAGAATTTGACTTCAATGCCTTTGTATCAATTTAGATTTCGTTGCTTTCCTTCTTTTTTACCTTTTTTTCCACGGCATTTTTCCTTACCTTTCGCGTCCATGTACTTGGATATCTGCATATTTCGACCATTAAATTGGCTGTACATTACTTTACTTTCGTCCATTGAGAGATGGTTAAACTACTTTCGTCCATTTTGAAAAGAGATGGTTCTACAATACTTTCGTCCATTAATTTGGTTACACAATTTCGTCCATTAATTTGGTTACACAATTTCGTCCATTAATTTGGTTACACAATTTCGTCCATTAATTTGGTTACACAGTTTCGTCCATTAATTTGGTTACTTTCAAAAACAGCCTGTATGGCTTTGTATTATAGCGTGGTTAAATTTGGTCATTACCGATTACTTTTTTTTCGTCCATTTATATGGTTGCATCATTTATTTATTATTTTTACGAACTTTTTCTTTAATTGGGTTATTTAGCGGATACATAGTTTCTATATGGTATAAGAAATACAATAAAATAACTGTATGATACTGTTCTTGGTAGTAGCACTTTCTTCTTTTCACGATGACTATCAGTGTGCGCAGCACAATTTACCCCAGATTTCGGCTCTCGCTTAGCTCGGCATTGTCAGCGTATCTGCAGGTCATCATATTAGGAGTTCTTAGAGGGTTTATTGTAGAGGGATTACATCATAAAAAAGGCACCCACATCTGAAAACCTGGGGTACGTCAGGAAATTCTTGGGGGTGCCTGTCAATACAGGGGTCAATTGCAATAGCAATGATTCTATTATCACTTATTTCAAGAGGAATATAAGCTAACCTTCCTAATTAGGTTAATGAGAATCTATTCCTAAATAGGAAGGGTGCCTAAAGAAGGATGTGTGAGGAGCCCCTTCTAGCTACTAACCTTTTAAGCTTTCCCCGTATTCTTGTTAAGTTTAATTTTATTTTTAACTTGTAGCTATGGTGACATAGCAAATGACACTATAATTTAAAATCTAGGGATGGAGGTTAGAATGACCTCTTTCTGATTTCCGCCTGGACTTTCTTATGACTCTCATGAATCTTGTCACGGATCGACTTCTGTTTAGCGGGCTTCTCCTTCACATTTTCATTCTCTGCAAATTCAGTTCCCTCAAAAGGTTCTTGTATTTTAATTTCATCGTAGTTTCCTTCTTCCTCATTGTATGTTTCTGAAGGACATAATAACTGATATTCGGGGGCTTGATATGGTCTAATTAAGGGAATGTACGTTTGAGGAACTTTTGGTTCAACGTAATCATCTTGATCATCAGTTAACATACACTCCTTTCTATTCATAACAGTAAAGCTTGTTACCTTACAGTAATTATCATTGTGCAAAATTGTGGTATTATCTTCGCAATGATCGGGATCGATATCCATATAGTAATATGGATCAAAAGGAGATCCTCTATGTTCGAACTTGCTGAATTTCCTATTAATTTCCGGGAGGTCTCGAATCTTTTCACTAACATGATGCCAAAATTCCATATCTAGTGGTCTATCAACGGGCCATAGTTGTTCTGGATCATATGCATCTCTTGCCAGGTACTCATATTCCCACACGGGCTCGGCTCCTTCATTAATGAAGGTATGATTCAATTTTGTAAAATAAGTGAAAGAATTGATGATATCAAAGGACTCACTATCAACAGTATAATATCTCCAACTAGGATTATTCCCTTTGTAAGGACTAACAGAAGGACCTATCAACGCATAATTGATCAAGTTGCTGATATCCTTATTGGTTCCATCGCCTCCATAAATTAAATTGAACTGATCTTTTAGATTATGACCAAAAAAAATTGCAGCTATGACTTAAGGAGAAAATCGTTCAATAATCTTTTGGAATATTTTGGAAGAAATCGGCAACGAGTGCTTTGATGGAGGTAAATGAGCAATAATCCACACTCTTTGTTCATTGATTTCACTTTGAATCAATTCATCAATCAAGAATTGCCAAATCCTGAAAGGGTCAAAATGAAGGGTATCAACAAAAGCGTACAAATTTTCAGTATTCCATACATTAGCATTTAAAGAAACAATCTTTAACCCCCTAGCAGTAATCAAAGAATAACCAACTCTGTTATATCTGATTTGTTTAGAAGCGTCATAATCAATCCAACCATTTTCAAACCATGTGTCAGCTAAAAAATCATATTGCCATTGGAAATCATTTGCGTTTTTAAAGTGCTTAGGAGCAAATTGTCCAAGAGGGAAATTATCCTTGATACCAAAAGTTGGAAAAACAGGGAAATTTAAATAATGATGAATATCCCTATATCCCTTAAACTGAGCTCTAATGATTTGATTTTTATCTGTAAAAATTTTGTCAGAATTGTCAGTCATTCCACCAGTGAACAAACCAAATTCAAAGTTAAGATGATTCTCATGAAAATCTCTAATAATTTGTAAGGTATTATTAATTAGTAGCTCAGGTGAATCGCAACTATAAGCCCCAAATTCATGACTAGGTAACCACATTGGTTTAAAGTCTTTATACTGATCGATAAATTGACCTTTAATAAAGTGACCCGATTCATAAGAACTCTGATAAAATGATAATCCGTAGCTAGGATCATATAGAGAAGAATAATCGTAACCAGGCGGAGGATTGACAGAATTATAACTATGAGGAGAACAACACACAGCTTGAGAGCAGTTTGATTCTGTCACCACTCTATAATCCAATTGAAGATTCAAGTCACTCAAATGCAACACATTAAAGGTGTCACCGCTATGCTTAGGACTGTCGTAAAACCTAGGCTTTGCTGGCCATAACTGATTTAGATTGACGTTTGGCAACTCCGGCATAACATGACACTCGTGATCATGATAATAACAGAACAAATCTCCATCTAGTCCTACGGGATCCATGTTCTGGACCATACTACTAAAATCACTACCCAAAGAGCTATAATCTAAAGATGGATACCCATAATTCATTTGGCATCTGGTTTCATCAAACCCTTCTTGTTTACACCATTTGCTATACACTAAGGGGATTAATTCCGGCTTGAGGAACTTACCTACTTGTAATCTCATTTTGCACGATAAACATTCATCCACATCTGTGGCACTACTAATGCTGTGGAGTTCTTCCACAGCTCTATCAATCAAAATTGTATCATCAGCAGCTGGACCAACAAAATCAACCGGATAGTAGCTTTGGGAGAGCAATGGTTCTATACCTGGATCCAAGTTCATACCCAAGGCAACAGTACACATCAAGAGAAAGATCATCACCATTCTGAGCCATAAACTACTTTCAAACGAACAAGAGACAAAGATTGGCTATACGAATTGGTATACGAAAGAACACTTATTTATCCTCTTTCTGTATATTTAACACACAATAGGAGTTATACCTAGACTCGTATGTTTGTGGATTCAAGTATTAGCCGCTCTGAATTAGCCGCTACCATCGAAGTTGTTGCAAAAAAAACACAGTGGGTTACCCGGCCTAACAACCACATTAGACATGGACACGACTTCGTATTGTCCCGTATCGCTACCATAGTTCATGTCAACGGCGTTACACAAAAACCCCTAAATGACATCATCTGCTCTAATATTTTATATTATAATGTACAAAACGTAAATAACTTATTTACAGTAAAAAAACTCTTTCCCGCATGAAATTCCCAGCAAATATGACGATTTTCGGGGATTTTTTATTGTCTTTGAGACTAAATCAATTGACGAATAGAATTAACAGTTTCGTTAGGGATAGAAGGATGGTTTTTTAAATAGGACAACACATCGGTGATCAACGACTTGTTGATATTATTTTGCTCCACTTGAAACCGTTTGTTCAGCTCTATCAATTGATTATTACGATCTATTAATTTGACCAACTCACTATGATTCTCTTGTTGTAACTGATTGCTCTTATTGATCAAGCTCTCTAATAAAGTGACAATATCGCGACCTTTGGTCTTCTCAGAGTCGCCTACATTATTCTCTTGCAGGCTTAAATCAGATGAATTGTCCTTATTCAATAAGTCTTTAATCGAGTTTCTTGTATCGTTCAAGTCGTTCAACACTTCAGATTTGATTCTAATTTCCGCAGGAACCTGAACACCTGGACTAGGGACATTACCTGGGTAAGTATGTGGAGGATATAACATTGGAAGTGGAGGTTGTTGGGGAGGATGTCCATGATAAGTAGGATCATTAGGAGCCATATGAGACTGTGAACCAAACATCGAACCGTGCAACGGTTGCACAGAATTAGGGATAGGGCTCCCATGGCCATAATGTGGAAAACCTCCGTATTGTGGTGGCGGTGGTGGTGCTGACAGACCTGGTGGATAATGGTGAGTTGGTGGTGGATGCAGATATTGATTAGAAGGAGGTTGGGCATGTGTATGTACATGAGTATGTTGCTGTTGTTGAGCAGTGGAACCAGAAGTCGACGTAGAAGCGGGCCGAGACTGTTCACCGCCATTAATACTTTGATCAGACTGGGAAAGCGATCTACTATGAGAACCATTAAATAGATTTCGATTCAATTTTTTGTCATTATCATCAATTTCATTGTTCAATATTAAAGAATACTCCAAAAGAGAACTGTTGGCCAATTTGCCGTTCTTCAAGGTTTCGCTTAACTCAAACAATTCCAAGCATGCCAATTCCATATCATCCAAAGAATGTTCAATGGAGATAATTTTGAATAATGGCGCTTCATTACTATTAGGTCTTAAGACGCTTTTGCGACGTTGCTTTGCTTTCTTAATAGCAGACGATAATTGTCTTTGTAAGGTCCGAATTGTAGGAATTACCGTGTTAGGATGATTCTTCAGATGTTTATACTTGCTAAATTCTGATTGGATTAATTCCCACTTTTTTGTTTGACTTAATGTACGGTCGCCAATATATTTAAAAGGCTTAATAGTGATAATTAAATATAAGATGATTCGAATATCTTGAATTCCCAATTTAGTTCGAGGATTACTCTTGATTAGCCCATCTTCCATGAGCCCCGAGTCATCTGCCAATGGAGTACCTTCGATATTTTCGGAAATGGCCATATTAATTCCAGAATTACTGCCATTGTTAGAACTACCACTGCCTCCACTTTCAGCGTTATCAAAGTTTGCTTTTACGGGGGTATCTTCCGTCAAATCGATTTTGTCGTCTTTGACTTGTTTGACTTGTTTGTCAGGCTTGTCAGGCTTGTCAGGCTTGTCTTGATGACCAGACTCCGGACTAAGAATGTTGTTCAACGATAAACTGCTTCTGTTGCTGGAAGCTTCTGGCTTTGAACGAGCCGCCGTTTCAAGCTGGGGGTCTACCACCGTAGTATCAGCAGGGTCTTTCATTTCATTAGGGTTTGGGTTAGGGTCAACGGATACCTCGCTATTGGAGGTCGGGGTTGGTGGATTGCTATGAGGATGAGGCCCATTTTTATTCTCTATAGCTGAATCATTAGACATTACCAATGCGTATAATCATCAAACTAGGGTTTATAGACACTGGACAACAATGTATAAAAAGAGCCAGGGAGTTAAACAAAAAAAAAATAAAAATATTGAAAGGAAAAAAAGATGTATCACGTCAGTGGTCTCAAACAAGCAAGAAACATTTTTTACCCATAAACTATAGCACAAACAAAGAGCATTTCAACGATTGCCAGAAGTGCAGCAACAGTGGCAGGCCGCCGCCAACGGCGGGGCCAATGGACCCATCAGCAGCCAGCGGCGCGCCCGGCGCCACGGACCTAACCCACAAACCACAGAGGGGTGGCGGTACCAGACGCGGACCAAATGTGAGACATACGTAAGAGCAAAATAGCAACGATCTAAGTTACACAAAGCCGTTCGCTACATACATATCCGGCGAAGGTTCATGTACTGTATTGAAGAAAAATTTTTTGGGCTTTTGTTGACGAGAATACCAAACGTTATAACTTTAAGTTAACGACAGAGGTTTGAAATGGCAAAGAAGTGGGGGGTTTATTATCGGACCTGTAAGTTAAGTATGGATTGACAGCTACAGCATTCTTCATAACTATACATGAAGAATTGGTCTGGTGTGGCCCCGCGGCGTGTGTGCCCCACCTTCGGGGACAAGCGCACTGCGGTTAGTTTAATATACGTAAGGACACTACATTGTTGTTACTGTTTCATATTTTTTTACAAGCACACTACGAACGGAGTTGATAATACAGTACATTTTGCAACTATTGTATGCTATTCATTGTTACCCCAAATTGAATCCCGCAGCAAATGAACTGGTTATACTCTTAATATCATCATTATTGATGGCTGGCCGTTTATTTTGACTTTCAAAGTCCTCGTTCAATTTATTCAACTTGGAATAGAAGTTGTTATTGATTTGGTTCTTACTGAGCAGGGGCCAATTATCTTCAGTGCCTGCAGTCGACCCTATTCCTGAGTTCATTTGGGATGACCCGTAATGAGAACTTTCGGCTAATTGACCTCTTCTAATGCCTCCAAGATTTTGAGGCTTATTAGGTCTAAGGTCTAATTGGATCAATGACAATTGTAAGTTCTCTAGTGGTCCATCTACTAATACTCCCTTTTCCCGGAAATGGACCAATAAACTGTTCCATAGTTGATTTTTCCCCAAGGATCTGGGATTTCCCAAGATTATCAATCCATATTTGGCTCTAGTTATGGCCACATTTAATCTCCTTGGATCCCTTAAAAACCCGATCACTTGGCTTTCATTAGCTCTAACACAGCTTAGAATTATAAAGTCTTTTTCTCTTCCTTGAAATGCGTCAACACTGGTCACTTCTATCTCCAAATATTGGTCTTTCTTATCAAATAAAGTGCTATTCATCGTTAAATATTGAATAATAAAAGCTCTTTGCCCCTCATAAGGGGTGATGACTCCGATTTGATCGGGGCTAACTCCATCCTTGAATAATTGTGTCACCAATTTTTCTACATTCATAGCCTCGACCCTATTCAAAAATGAACTTCCACTGCCACTAATTTCCTCTTTACCATAATTTCCCCAAAACATCATTGGTGTATCAGCAATGGGCCAAGGAAACGTGGAATCGGCGATTAATCGATCCTCGGAGGTGACCCCATCTTGTAGTGAGCCCTCGTAAAAAGTATTGGAGGGGAATTCACTAAGAACTGGATTCATTCTATACTGCACCTCTAACCTAATAGGTACATGATCTAGGAGAATTAACCGCTCGAACAATGATTGCCTCAACCCACAATCAGAGGCTCTCTTGTCTAAGATTACCGGTCCCAATTGTTTATGATCTCCCACCAATATAACTTGCTTGCTTCCCTTGACTATGGGGATTAAAATTTCCGGTTCAGCTGCTTGCGTGCTTTCATCAATTAAAACAGTTCGGAATTTATAACTCTTTAGTCTATGATCACCAGCTGCCACACAAGTACAACAGATAACATCGGCTCTATCTAATATCTTTGATTCTTGTTCCCGTAATAATCTTTTGAATACTTTAGCGTCAGCGTCGTTCAATTCTCCTAATTCATCCCGCAATCTAAGAAGCATTCGAAGAGGTCCTCTCGCAACCTCTTTCACCTTATTATGCAATGATAAATGTTGGACTGAAGTTTCCACTTCTTGACGATGTTTAGCAGTTAATCTAACCACGTTTATACCTAGAGGATCCAACTTTTCTGCTAAATGATCAACTGCTACATTCGAAGGGGCACATACCAATATTTTCTGCCCCTTGTTCAAATTCTTCAAATGATAAATGATGGTAGCAGAAGTAACCGTTTTACCAGTCCCAGGAGGTCCTTGGATTAATGATAACGGCCTTTTTAAAACGGCCTTTACAGCATTTACTTGTGACATATTAAGTTCTGTTAATTGCGGCACACTTAGCTTCCGTGGTAACTCAATATCAAATTCAATTGGTTTAACGTCATGCCCTAAAATTTTATGGTAAATATAAGAACTAACAGATTTCTCGTCCACTGCAAGAGTTCTTAAAGCTTCTTGCATAAGGGCATATGAAGCCCCCTTCCATACAAATTCAGCGGTGAATCCTGAAGTCATGTGAGTGGGAGGAGAAACTCTAGGATCCCTATACAACTCCAAAGTGAATTCTTCTTGGTGGGCGTTAGGTAGTCTGGTTATAATCCCTTTACCTTCCCAAGGTTCATGGGCTAAACTATGGTTAAACCTTAAAATCATCTCATCCCCCACCGCTACTTTAATATTATTAACCTCAT
Organism: Yamadazyma spencermartinsiae; assembly: GCA_030582355.1. Taxonomy (NCBI): domain Eukaryota; kingdom Fungi; phylum Ascomycota; class Pichiomycetes; order Serinales; family Debaryomycetaceae; genus Yamadazyma; species Yamadazyma spencermartinsiae. The sequence continues at coordinate 99,520 of JAKTXB010000017.1, read as the reverse complement.
AGGACACCAACGTGAAAGACGCCAAATGACGATTATTTATTCCTAACCCCCATTTAACTTGAATATGTTCCATGGCTTGTGATTCCTTCAAATTCCGATCATACTCACTTTCCAACTCAATCAAAGGGGCAAAAGACCGTTGATATTGAAAGGCATCACTGTATCTCATCAAAATTGGTAACACCTCTTCTTCTTCTTCCCCTTCATTGTTTTTCATGTTCAAATCATCAATATTGGTGTTTCTATTCAATCTCCATTCGTTCTCCAATTTCAAAATCTGTTGATGGCTCACGGCTCTGGCATTAATCAAATCATCTTCGCTAGGGACCGATAAAATCCACGGTAGAAATTGCCGCTCCTCAATCAAAGGCTTCCAGTTGTTCGAATCCCAACTTGCGTCTTTTAGTTGAGAACATGGTAATCGACATAAGATCACCACTAACTGATCCTGCTTTGCACTAATAAAACCCAAATTAAAGATGTTTTGCTTTCCACACCTGTAGCATTCTAAGCTGGTTTCCCCCAAATCAGAATCTTCATGAAGCGACACACTTGCATGTCTGGATATAATCATGTGCGTAACTATGTGACTACTAGCCCCAACCGATTGAGAATTACAAAACCATTTGTTACAAGTATTACATTTAGCCACACATTCGACGGAGTCTATGCCACAGTAGTTACATGCTGTTTCTGATAGCCCATTATAGTGATCATTGGGAGCAGAAACATCGGCATCTTCTTGGGCTAAATCTTGAAGGTCTGAAAAATCAGCTCCATCGATAGTGTTAATTTCATCGTCATCATCGCCGTTACTGAGGTTTCCGCCATTGAAAGTAGACGGCCCTGAGCTGAGGGCGGAAGGTGCTCTATCTACGGAGCCCTGATCATAGTTGTGGAACAACAAATCACTCATAGTGAAGGATGATTAGAAGCTGCCTATGTGGTCGAATTTTTCCTTTGTGCGCACATAGTATTAGCTACTAGCAGTTACACTATATGAGATGGGCAACAGAGTTCAAAACAGAGTGCAATGACAGGATGATACTATAAAAGTGGGAAAGTATACAAGCTCCAAGATGTAACAGTTTGAAAGTGTGCATTACGACAATATGTCTGATATAGTAATTAAATAGAGAAATAGAACAGAGATACGTAACAGAAACAACAAAGACATATAATAAGATTGACTGACAGAGATTGAGGCATGATAGTGAAGCTGTGCCCCAAATATTTAGGGTATGTGTAAAGTGAAATGTTACGGGAGTGAATAGTAAGAATGAGTGGTTAAAACAGATGTGCCATATATAGCAAGTTAACTTGGATGTCGTATGAACCGCCTGTTCATATGGGCAGCTTGATGTAAACCCATAGTAGATATTCAAGCTGTACTAATCAAGGAGTAAGAAATTGCATTAAGCTGTAAACTATCTAGTGCAACCAGTAGGTATAAGCTGTAAACTCTAAGCTGCAAAACTATTGCATTGTCTACTCCATTGGGGCTGTTTTCGTGTGTTCAGCCATTCCAGTGACGTTTTTTACGCGTCATTATTTAACTTTATTAGGCTCGTCAAATCAGCCAAAATTCCAACCAGGAATTCGTTAATTCGTTTATAATTCCCGAGATAATAAAAGCCGCCCAAAATATAGCACTAGTTACAATTTGCTGAAACTTGATAACTTACTCGTTCAATATCTTATAACTAGATAGTTTGATTCTGTTAACCTAATCGCCCGGTTCGTATAAGGTACGAAAGCGGCACTACAAACCAGAAGCTTTAAGCGAGCACTCAATTTTCCGCTCCTCACTAAATCACTTTTGTGTTGTGAACTAATCCTCCCACAAATTATATTCATTGTTCTTTTTTGGTATAGGTTTTAGTCAATCTCAGATCTTGACGATATCGCTGATTTTATTCGTTGAAGTATAACGGCACAGGATTTGTTTTCGGGGATTTCGTCTGAGCTTACACGTCTACAACAATGCTGAAACCCTCAGGATTCCAAAGATTAATTGCCCGAGATAAGGGTGTTTTCAACGGCCGGAACTTTTCTATTTCCACAGATTCTGTGACTTGGATAAAGGCATATGCGTTGTTCATTACGGAGAAGGGCCAATTGTACTCGGCCGATGAAAATGATAATAATTACTTGTTGTTACAATACTTACAAAGTTCGTATGTTCAAGTGATTCCCAACATCAATAACACTGGGAGTGGTTCCCAATTACGAACCAAAAACCGGAAACTAACGAAGAGCAATAGTAATGCTGCCACTTCTAACGGTAATGATTTGACTCCTCCAGTAATCTTCATTAAAACCTTTGATAACGAGAAGTTATACATAAAGATTCCTTCTAAGAACAATTTCGGCAACTTACTAAGTAGTTTATTGGTGTGGCAAAACTTGAAGCCTAAATCGCTTGTCAAAAAATGGTATTGTGAAAACAAGTTTAACAATCAGTTGGACTTTATCCATGAAGTGTTGGTGTGTCGATTTAAAGTGTATGGTCCAATATTAAACAAAGGGAAAAACGTAAATATCATCAAAGGTCCTAAAGTTCCTAATTACCAGAAAAATTTGAACCCAGACATCGATTCCAACAATTATAGTTTGAACCAAAACCCTTTGATTAATGAAGGCTGGTATTATACTATGGGGGTCTTAAAGTCAAATGGGGTGTTGAATTTCATTACTGAGTTGGATGGGACTTTGATTTATTCCATTGATATCAAAAACATCATGTCGAGTGAGATTAGAGAGATCCATCATTCTATATTTGACAACTCCAATGTGTTGTTCTTGGGACAAATAAAGGAATTAAGATGGAATAACCTAATAAAATCGGTATCTTCCCCCATTAATGACCAAGTGTATTCCCTGTTTTTAATGAAAGACGGCAAAAGTATCAATTCCTATAATCGGATCTTAATTGAATTTCCATTACATATTGACTTGGAAGATTGGTTTGTGGGGTTGAATTATTTTGCTAAGCGGGAATACATTGGGTCCTATAACCCCAAATCAGCACTTAGTGGTTCCACTTCTACCAATAGTATGATCAAAAAACTGCAGAGTCTTAATTTAAATGATACCCTTGGTAATTCGGGTTCCGAAGACACATCTCATGATGTAACCCAAAATCAAGATATTTCCTTCAACATGGGCGATTCTACAATTGGATCAATTAGCACCCTGACCCCAGGTCAGCAGCCAACACCTCCGGGTTCTAAGGGTAATGGAACATTCCCTGATTCACTGTTAAGCATTTACGAGAAAGAATTTTTCAGAATCTCCAAGAAACTTGCGCTTGATATTATTGAAGCTAAGTTCGATGAACCAACGTCCACCAAGTCTAAAATTTATGCCGAAGTCGTGATGTGGGGATTGCCATGGTCTAGAACTGCTATTGTTAGTCATACTTCGAATCCGTTTTGGAAAGAAGGATTCTCAGCTGATTTACCAATATCCACACAAATTATTCACATTTTGATCAAAAAGTGTAGTTTCAATGACTCCAATTACCTGGAGGGAGATAAGATTATAGGGACTGTGTATTTAACTCCAGATATATTAACGAAGCATCTATCTAGTTATTCCACCATGCTGATAGATGGCAATGAAAACGGCAATTCGATCAATCTTGAGGGAATGAAAGCTATCGACAATTCTCAAGCCAATAATGATATTGTTAGATTATCAATCTATGATTCTTCTAACTTACCTATTGGTAAATTACTAGTAACTGTGAACTTGAAAGAATATCATATTTTGTCTCCTAAGAATTTCAAGCCTTTGGAGAACATGTTACAGAATGCTCCCATGAAAGATTTAATTGATTTTTGCAATGAAAATGTATCTACTTCTGACTTTGATAATGTTAGTTTAATTATGTTGGATATTTTCCAAAGTTTGGGAATAGAGGATAAATGGTTTAAAGAGTTAATGGATCACGAATTAGTTAATGTAGATAAAGTTACCAGGCAGAATTATATCAATAATTCAAAGACCAAAACTGATTCTGATACTGCTGTAACAGCAGCGGCCGCTACTGCTACTGCTAATGGATCCAGTGGATCTAGTTCTAACAATGTATTCAACACTCTTTTCAGAGGGTCATCTATTTTTTCCAAGTCTTTAGAAAAGTATAATTTGAGAATCGGTCAAGAGTATCTAGAAAAGGTGTTTGGAGATTTCTTTGCGGTGATCGACCAAGAAAAGAAGAATTGTGAGGTGGACCCACGGTATGTCAGATTGCAAGAGAGAGCTGAAAGAAAGGGAAGAAGCTTAGATGATCCCGATGTCGATGATGATTCGGATCTGGATTCCGATATTGATTCGGATGTAGAGGAAGCTAGGGACAGGAAAGTAAATCTGATGGTGGAAGAAAACTTTGATAATCTATATAACTACGCCGAAATGATCTGGAATAAAATCTATATTACCAGTAATGATTTACCGGACCAAATTAAGAGCCAGTTGAAAAACTTTAGAAATAAAGTGGAATTGGCTTGTGATCCTAATGATAAGATCACAGCTTTGAATTGTTTAAGTGCATTTATATTTTTGAGATTCTTTTGTCCGGCAATCTTAAACCCCAAATTGTTCTATTTGACAAAGAATCATCAAACTGGGCGCTCACAAAGGACATTAACTTTGATCGCAAAGATTTTGTTGAATTTGGCTAATAGACAACGATTCTCGCCTCATAAAGAACCCCATTTGGTAAAGATGAATTCGTTTTTGGACTCTCACAAGGATGAAGTTTTAGACTACTTTGACAAGATCACTGGTAGAAAGAATGATTTCAATGAGAAGATTTTGGAATTAAGTCACGAAGTGAAAAGATTTGATCTTGGATTATCTGGAGATTCAACTTCTAATGAGTTGCCCACAACCCCATACCTTATTGATAAATACTTAAGGTTGACCGAATTAATCTACTTATTAGATAATAAGGAAGCTGATGATATTTCTGAAGATGAATATGAAGACGAGGAAGGAGAAGATGAGGACGAAGAAGAGGGAGAAGATGATGATGAACAGGAAGGCGTAGGAAAGGATGCCATCCAAACCAGAAATGGGGACAATGGAAAGTCGCCAGCCGATGAAGAATACGATAATTTCGATGTAAACGGTGCCAATTCCAAGTTCAGCAATAGACGGGCCAAATTAAATGGCATTAAAGAAGGAGATATAAAATTCAAAAACAATGTCTATCAAATAGGATCGCTAGAATTTGAAAAGTCTGAGTTCTTGGACCTTGCCGGAGACGACGAAACTGAAAACTTTATCAAGAGTTTGTGTAAAAGTGATGAGAACATATTCACCTTCATCACATCCAATATTACCTTGAAAGACTTACAAAAAAGAAGTAAGAACTTGAAAAAACGTATTGAAGAGCTTGAAAACTTCTTAGCCAACTACGAATACCCAGAAAACTATCAAAGTGATCATATGATGTGGGACCATTTTACGACCTATATTTTGAACTCGTCCTATATCGATTTGAACCGGAATTGTGTGGTCCAATTAGATGCCTATAATCTTGAAGTTATCCCGCACCATTACAAGAAAATCAGCGAGCATGGACTAACCAACTTAAAACTAAAATTTCTCGATGATTCTAACGTGTTGATCAATAATGAATCCATCCAGAACTCCAATTCTTCCCTCCGGTCTAAACCCAAATCTAAATTATCAGAGTCTATGAGTGACAATTCGCTTAACAGTGCCTTGAAATCACCCACAACCAAAAACCCATTCAAAAAATGGTTCAACAAATAACTCTCAATGATTCCCCTGTTGTATTACTAGTTTTGTTTCATCTTGTAACTGTATTTGTTTCTCACTATGTTTTAATATATATGTCTATCTTGTAATTATGTTATCGCGTAAATGCCTTCGCACGACCCTGTGTTATTCATTCAACGAGCGTCAACCGCAACAAATTATTGCTAATAACTATAACACTGGTTCTTCATTGGTATTGGTTTATAGAAGTTTATAGACGTTTCAAGGCGGAACTGTACATTACAAGGAGCTAGAACGTTCGGTTTCATTCTGTAGACCTGGAATACCCATATTTCCTGTCGCACACACATATACATCAGTTATAAGAAGTTATAGAAAATGGCTACTGAAGAAGAAATATTAGCCTCTTATCCACAGGTTACGGCCCCAACCACTCAAACCGGGTACACTAGCAACTTGACTCCAGAGCAAGAGAAAATCTGGAAGCAATTTGAAGAGGATTTAAGAAAAATGGGCTATGAAAAAAGATTAGACAAAGCTACATTATTAAGATTTTTAAGAGCCAGAAAGTATGATTTGGCTAAAGCCAAAGAAATGTTTGTTAATTGTGAAAAATGGAGAAAAGAGTTTGGCACTGATACCATTTTAAAAGATTTTCATTATGACGAGAAACCATTGGTGGCTAAGATGTATCCTCAATATTATCATAAAACTGATAAAGATGGACGGCCAGTCTATTACGAAGAATTAGGGAAAGTTTATCTTCCAGAAATGTTAAAAATTACTACCCAAGAAAGAATGTTGAAAAATTTAGTATGGGAATATGAAGCATTTACTAATAATAGACTACCAGCTTGTTCCAGGAAACAAGGATACTTGGTAGAAACTTCTTGCACTATATTAGATTTAAAGGGTATATCTATCTCTTCAGCTTATCAGGTAGTCGGGTACGTTAAGGAGGCTTCTAAAATCGGTCAGGATTTCTATCCGGAAAGAATGGGGAAATTTTATTGTATTAATGCTCCTTTCGGGTTCTCTACTGCGTTCAAGTTGTTCAAGCCATTTTTGGACCCAGTGACTGTTTCTAAAATCTTCATTTTAGGATCCAGTTATCCTAAAGAATTATTGAAACAAATCCCGCCTGAGAATTTACCAAAGAAATTTGGGGGCCAATCTGATGTCACCGATGAAGAATTGATGTTTACCGATGAAGGTCCTTGGAGAATCCCTGAATACATTGGTCCTGAAGGAGAAGCTCCAAAGGCTTTCAGTCTTAATTAGAATATATATATGCCGTCTTGTTCTATGTACTTAAGTAGATCTCAGATTAATTTGTTATTCATTACCTTAGACGAATATACGATAGCGTGTGTGTACCAACAATTATCCATCCCAATAATTTCCATCATGTTGCAACTATTTCATTCTCTGCCACAGCCGATACAATTCCACACTAATCATGCTGCATATGAATTCTCGACCCCAGAACGCCTTAAACCTAATCCAGTAAACCGTCTCGACAATCTTCTTTGCTTTCTGGGTATCTACCTAAGCACCGGTTCTGTTTTGTAAGGCTTTTTGTTTCGCATCTGTAGATGGATGCAAAATGAAGTAAGAAGTGATAGATAGCTATTGTTTCGTTTGTCAAACACGGGCTTATTTTTTACGGGTTTAGGGTATCGGATTCCGGGTTACGGGACCCTTGATTTGTTTTGTAGCTATGGTTCCCCCGTTGTGATTTCTTTTTTTCTTCTTATTGTTGCCCTTCTGATTCCTATATAATTTTGAGATATGTATAAGATTTGTGGGTGGATTCTGACAAAAAAAAATTCAAAATTACTATGAATGGACTAAATATGAAGGGTATGGACTTGGCGGAACTGGCTGAGGTCTCTCTAGAATCCAGAAACCAGCTGTTTGAGGACATTGACAAGGACGGAACTGATGGAGGTATTTCCCGAAGATATGAGGGACAGCTCCATTCTTGTTGTAACTCTGTGGTTGAATTATCCCATCTATCAAGAAGATGTAACGACGATTCTACTGATATTGTGGATCAGGATCACGTTTCTAACCCTAAGCATCAGCCTTGTGCAAGTACCAGTACTTCTAATAGTCAAGATTCCCACGATTCTAAAAAGAGGCATCCTAATTTCTATAAACAAAATGAGTGGCTCAGTAGACAGAACACAGAATTTTCTATAGTCACCAAAGCACGGGAAAGCTCAAGATACTTTGTTAAGGGAGGTGAAACTCATAAGCATTTACAAGATTTGGAAGACCCTTACTACTATTACTCTTACCAGGTCTCCACTACCTCCACTAATAGTTCCAATACATCATCAACGGACATAACAAGTGAAATCACCGAAACTTCACCCAACCCAAAGTTCAACCGGCTTGAAATGGAAGATTTGATTATGACTGAAGACGATTTGAAGAATATTTCTAACGAGTTCCCTCCAGATCCAAATCCATTCAAAAGAAAAATTGATTATCTAAACCCATTTATTTATATGACCCATTTTCATTGCGGTCAAGTGTTTGCAGTATTTTCTTTATTTAGTGTTTTGATTTTTGGCTCCTTGGGTTATGTGATAACTGTTGCAAAGAAGTCATTTACTCCAGTTCCCCCTGAAGTATACGAAATCCTTTCTCCTTACATCTATCCTCATCTTTCAGCTATAAGAACTAGCTTGGTGGATCCAGACACTCCCAAAGAAGCACGCCAACGCAAAAGCTTAATGAATGATGATATTTGGCAATTGGTATTTTCAGACGAATTCAATGCTGACGGAAGAACATTCTTTGAAGGAGACGATCAATTTTTCAATGCTGTGGATATTCATTATGCTGCCACAAATGATTTAGAATACTATATTCCAGAAATGGTGGAAACTCAAAATGGTAGTCTTCGAATCAAGTTGGACGCCTTCCCTACCAATGGGTTACTTTATAGATCAGGGATGTTGCAAAGCTGGAACCAATTATGCTTCAGCAAGCATGCAATAGTAGAAGTAAGTGTTAAAATGCCAGGTTACTCTCAAGAAAACGGCTTATGGCCCGCCATATGGATGCTAGGGAACTTGGCTCGTCCTGGTTATCAAGCCAGCACGGATGGAGTATGGCCCTACACTTATGACGAATGTGATTACGGCATTACCCCTAATCAATCCCTGCCTGATGGGATATCGTTTTTACCAGGGCAGAAGTTGAGTAAATGCACATGTTTTGGAGAAGATCATCCAAGTTTAGGAAATGGTAGAGGAGCACCCGAGATTGATTTAATAGAAGGATTTCATAATCCCAACGATAAAACAGGGTTGGGAGTCCAGACGTTACAAGTAGCACCATTTGATCCTTGGTGGAGACCTGATTACAACTATATGACTATTGAAGACTCCAATATCACTTCCATGAAACGAGATACAGGGACTCCCACACAAGAAGCAATAGCAGCGGCAACTATCCTAAATAATACCTGGTTTCAGAGTGTCCGGAACGATTCCGATCATGAAATGAAACTTGATGAATCCACTCACTTCCAAAAGTACGGAATGGAGTATATGAGTGAAAAAACTGATCACAGAGACAGTTATATACAATTTTTCAATTCGGACAGCCCCACAATGGGGCTTAAGGGAGATGCTTTACATCCTACCAACAACATTGGTTGGCGGCAAATCCCTAAAGAGCCTATGGCATTGGTGTTCAATTTGGGGTTATCACAAACTTGGCTGCAAGTGGATTTCGGATCATTGGAGTTTCCTGCCGTGTTAGAGATTGACTATATCAGAATTTACCAACCTAAAGATGACATCATTATGACTTGTGACCCTCATGGCTATCCCACAACGGAATACATTCAAGACCACTTACCGGCCTACCAAAATGTGAATTTTACCACCTGGGAACAAGCTGGGTTCAAGAAACCCCGGAATAGTATCATGCATCATTGCTCACTTCCTCACGGAGTGGCCCAAACCATCTAGCTTATACCCCGGAGTCTGCGAGCTGGCGCGCGTCGCGTGTAGAAGTCGCGTAGTAATTAGAGAAGACATATATTATTATATAATACACTATAAATATTCACATTTGTATTACAGAGTATGGAGAACCCTTTGCAGTTCGATATGACGGACTCTCCGTTATTTGCTCAGCCGGAAACTACATCTAAAGAAGAAACCTCGGAGAAAGGACTTGATTTGACTAGCTCATTACTTTTTCAGCCCACACAACCCGAGAATGATTCCAATAACACCAACATAACCAACAAAGAAAATGAAACGAATGGAGTAAGTGAAACAAGCAGACTAGAATATAGCGGATCAGGGAAAGTAGTCAAGCTATTGAGCGGAAAAACCCTTACATTAAAGCGTAAACCTGAAAGACATGTAAATATAGACAATAATGAACTAGGACAATCGGACGAGCTATCTTTAATGGACATGGATTCCTTGTTCCAGAGGGCAAAAGAAAAACAAGCATTCAAGGAGAATCAAATTTTATTGGAGCAACAAGCGGCTCCTGTTAAGATTCATAAGCCCACAACGGTGTGGACTGAAAAGTATCGACCCAAGAGATATATGCAATTATGTTCTGCTGGTAATGATAGACAGTATAGGTTAATGTCTCATTGGTTGCGGAAATGGTCCAGTACGGTATTTCATGATTATGTTGACGAAGATGACGAGGAAAATGTTGATAGTTTGGGACGTCCATTGCGGAAATTCTTATTAATCAATGGTCCTTCGGGGATTGGTAAAACTGCTGCTGTGCACATTATCGCCAAACAATTGGGATATAACGTTGAGGAATTGAATGCTTCCAATAGTATGAACGTGCTACCGAATAGCAACTCTCCTCCTAGTGGTAATGGAAACAATCACAACAATGTAACCGCATCATTAAAGTTGAAGATTCAGAACGCCTTGACTTCGAACTCCATTCAAACAAATGGAAATAAAATCACCAGCAATGGTCGTCCTACGTGTTTAGTGATTGATGAAATTGATACTGCGGGAAACTCCAGTGATATTATTCGAGTACTTCATGAGTTAAACCAATCTGATAACAGAGCTTTGCATAAGTTGTCATATAATAATAACGCTTTTCAAGACCAGAAAAAAGCTAAATCTAAAAAGAGAGATACCCTATTAACACGTCCCATTATATGTATTGCTAATGACGCTTATAGCAATAATGCCAGGTCGTATGGAGGATTCAATATGGATAAATTAAGATCTATGTCGGAAATCGTGACATTCAGAAAACCAGCATTTCAGAAATCTACTTCTGGAGTTAAAACTGGAGGGAAAGCTTTAAGGTCTGTCAAGGAATTTATCAAATGGATCAGTGAACAAGAGAATTTGAAAATGGACTATCAGGAAATCAGCGAAATCGTAGAAATATGTGAAGGAGATATACGGGCTTGTATTAATCATTTACAATTCAGTGGTAGGAAGCCAGATACACTATCATTTGATACCACAATAACCAAGCTGAACAAAGATGCTCAACTATCTTGGTTTAGGTTGGCAGATATGCTTTTCAAAAGAGATCCACAATTATCCAAAGAAGATGATTTCGATCAATTAATGAATGCTGTGTTAGATGGAAGCGGGAAGAGCGCCTCCAGTGCAAGTGGGACTTTGGATAAAGTTGTTCGAGCCTGTTTCAACCGATATTTGGATTCGGTTCATTTTCAAGACGATTCTTTGGCCAAACCTTGTGAGTTAAGCGATTGGCTAGATTTTTATGATAGACTTGGGAACAGCAATGATATTTCCCATTATTCCAGCTTAGTTAACATGAAATTCTGGAGTTTATTCAGTGAGATTAATCCACGCAAAGTTAGTAAGCAATTAATTCCCGACATTAGAAGTATCGAATACGAATCCAGTGAACAAAAGAAGCTAAACAAATCCATTATTAAGCGGTTCATATCTAAGATTCCTTTAAACTTGAAATTAAGCATCGGAGGTGGATTTGAGGACAATGAATCATTTGGCTTGTATTTCTTACCAATGGTATATAAACTCTTGGCTCCGGATATGACATCTAGTGGTAGCTCAGGATCATTACTGATGAAGCTGAAAGCGGCATTAAGTGAATTCGACCAAAGAGGTCTTGAAAAAGCGGCCGCTTTATCAAAAGATTTCGGGATCAACTTGGAATCTGTCAAAGATGCAGATTCAAACCAAATTACTTTAGAAATCAATCCAAATATCGATGCATTGGTGATGTATAACTGTGACTTCACTGCCAATTCGTTGGAAACAATGAAGAAACAGACTCAAGCTAAAAGAAGGTGGTTTTTCCCAATGCTAAAAGCAGAACTTGAGCGTCTTGATCTCCACCTCAAAGCAGAGAAGCGGAAACATGAACCCACCAAAGACGACAACACCTCCAGTTTACCAAAAGAGAAACGGGCCAAAGTGTCTAGTAGTATTGAGTTCTTCAAGGGCCAGTACGACGGGATATCCACTCAATTGCAACAATCTAAAGAGACCAACCAGACTACCGAGTTGACGCGGATATGGGTCAAGTACAATGAAGGGTTCTCTAATGCCGTTAGAAAGAATATAGGATGGGATGATTTATGGATTCCGTGAAGGGGAGAAAATTGCATAGTTACCAGTTATATAGAATATCGCTATATACGCTTGTGTGTACGTCATTATATACGCCTGTGTATACGCCGCTATAGACGCCACTATATAAGCCATTATATACTCCACTGATTATACACGCCATTACATCCCACTGATTATACACACCATATTATACACACATATTATATTCACCATGGTTATATAGTAACTTATATGGTGAGACAGTGCTAACTCACATAATGAGGCCCGCGAGATAACGCGACTACTGAGATACACATTACATCATTGACACAAGCATGAGCAACTATATAAGTCAATTCATTCCCAAACTAACTAATATAGGGTCACATGATATCAAGAATGACTACCTACGAACCATCCAAGGCAAAACCCCCAAACTAAAATATATCACCGTATTTCATCCTGGTTATATAGGCGGCAAAGGTGAGACAAACGAAGAATTGTTACAACAAATCTTTTGTTTTGTGTCGGATAATACCGAAGGAGACGACATCGAGTCCAACAAAGTGGAGCAGATCCGAATCATTGGGTTGATTCAAGCGGTTGAAGGGCTTTCTGACAGCTTCAATGAACATAATGAGAATAATGATAATGCTGATAATATTGTGGAGAATGACAATACCGATGCTAAAGTTATTAAGGCGGATAAGTCGACGATAATAGTGAAGAAAATAGAAGGGGATTTCCGACTTGCCTGCTCCATGTCCATGCCTGAAGATGGAGTTAAAAGAGCTGCCATTAACCGTCAAATGATTGAACTAATCAATAAGTCTTATACGTTTTTTAAGCTCTTGAATACCAGCTTTGGTAACGTTATCAAGGAATTCAATAACGAAATTTTGAAGAATTTGATAAAAGAACATTGGTCGGGGTTTTTATCGAACTATAACTCTGAGAATTTCAAGTTTCCCCCTACCGTGAAATGGACTAACAGTTTAAATTATAGAGGGTTTTTAGGGCTCTTCAATACGCTTCCCAGCTGCAGTGGTTCTAACTTGTATAAGAAATCTTCCATTGAATTGAACTACAATATGAAATATGAAATCGACCAAATGTTAAATGTGGAGGGTTCTGCCAAAGATAAAACTCCGAAGGGAATTATCGTGGGGCACTTTAACAAAACTCTTCCCAAGAAATACGGCCTAATTTACAGCAATACTTCCTATGATGACGATATTAGTGATTATGCCATACTGAAAAGTTCTTTAATAGATATTTACAACTACTTGGAGTACTATGATTATCACGAGAAATTGACAACGGAAAAGTTGACCCGATTGAGTAACGACGATTTATTTTCTTCTCCACAAATTATGAAAGCAAATATTAACTTAGAATTGTCAGAGGAGGCCAATCAGGAGAATGCTTCTGAAGAAGGGTTCTTTAGACACTCGGCAAGTCTAGCAGCAGATATATTGAACCCAATAAACTTGACAAATAATTTGGTGATTCTGCCAATTAACTATACAATGAATAGCATGATGAATCTCCGCTCAGATGGGCCAAGTACGAGTAATGAAGATAATTCCACCAGTGGTAGCTGGTTCCAATTGCCTTCATATTTAAAATTTGGGGATAGGTCTGGCAATGACACGAATAATGCCAATAATACACAAGATACCGAAGCAAGTATTGATCAAGGTCACTATGTGGTGGGGTTGGTCAATGATCCGACTACAGGTGCAAGTATTATACACAGAAAACTTGTATATTTAGATACAAAACTACCAAATGGGGAGTACGAGGAACAAGAATACCTGTTGATCGTATACACAAAAAATGACATCTATATGGTGTTGATATATAAGTCATCTATTACGGTGCTTGATGAATTCAATTTTTATAAAGACTTAAGTAAGGATACTTTGATACCTACCATCAACAACATAGAACTGATAGCAAACGGTCACGAAATGAACAGTGAGAATATGGAAAATAGTATAGGCTCCCTACCTAGATCTGTTAATGGGATGATCCAAAATGGAGAAGGAGATATTGGACAACAACTTGACAGCGATTTCTTCTTCATAATTTACGATAGTGCTGAGAATATGATTAAATCGTCGTTGCCATATCTTCCGTTACCTATAAACCTTGAAGAGGTAAACCAGCTAAACAAAGCAAACGTGAATATCCGGAACGTGATGTTTTACTTGCACGATCAGTTGTCTGACTTATTCTTCTTGCAGGAGACGGACTTCTTTAAGGATAACAGTATAAATGAATACTTTCACAAGTTTAACACCAACAAGATTAACGACTGGATGTTCTACTACATCAAATTCGAGGACAAATTCATAGTCATCATTAAGAATGTTAATAGTAATGGCACTGAAGCCGTAAGTGATAGAAAGAAACAGAGATTGATAAGCCAATTAAAGGCATCCAAAATAAACTCAATTATACCTGACGACGACCTTCGGTTGGAGTTTCTAGATAATCTAGGAGAAGATGTCACGTTATGGTTTGAGAATTTTATAATAAACGGGAATACATAGTAGAAACCATAACATATATTCATTTATTATCGTCACAATACTTTAGAAACCCCGGAACATCGTTCACTATTGCTCCAGGTAAACTCATTTTAGTTATCCAAGAGGGAATATTACCATTGGGTGTAGAAGCCGTACACATCGACCAATGTAGCTGTTCATCTTTCACGGTGATGTATTCAACAGACGTGTAGTTTCCCACTGTATAGTCCCCCACAGTATGGCTTGTGTTATCTTCTCCGTTCTTATCGAAGTTTTTAGGATCTATAGAAACAGAGATCACCAAAGAATAGTCGTCTTTGGCAACAATATGAACATAATTGTAGAAGATTCTTCTAGATAAGGGGAACGGTAGCTTGTAGTACGTCTTGATTAAGTAGCTACTATCATCTATAGGTGACAAATCAAAGTCGTATAGATCATGGATGTAGTTCTTCTCGTGAGTTGTATGATTATTGGTAGCAGAAATAGGTAAGGGCCCGATTAAATACTTTTGGAATTTGTGTCTGAAAGTTTCGGTCAATGGAGCAGATAGAACAGTCGATCTTGCCACCCAAAAGTCGTTGTTCAACGTTTTATGGGAAGTATTGGTGGTTATAGCTGGTTGTTGCTCCACACTTTTAAAGGAAATATTGTGGGTGAAAGTTTTATTGGGTTGCCAGGTATGAAGTTGTGACATGAGACTCAATGCTTCCGTCTCGAGCTTTTCGGTATCTATTGGGTTTGTCTGTATATCAATTGGGCGTGAATTCATTGGATCAGTGGCATATCACTCGAAGTATTTGGCCCAAATTTGACATCTGCAACGAAGGGTCCCATTGGTAAGTGCACGCGCTATTGCTCAAACGGTGAGGATCTGTGAACGTTAGCCGTTGATCTAAGAGATTTAAGGGTGCTTCTTTCTCGTACAAGAAAGGATGTATAGAGAAAACAAATACACTAGCACACTTCCATGTGTATCTATAGCATCACACAGCAGTTATTTTTGTTATTCAGGCACATTTTCAAACTTTTCAACCTAGTGAAATTGCTGAGGTAGGTGCTTACCTAAGCTTTGATTACATAATAGGTCGTGTCCCAAGTGTTTACATATCCAAATCGTCAACAACAAAAAATTATTCCTAACAACTCACAAACACAAATGGAAGAAAGCCCCAGTAAAAAGCCTACATCTTCCAAAGTCATCGACTCCTTGCATGGACAGATAGACCAGTTGAAGGAGGAGTTGGAATCTGTCAAGCTGTCCAACAATAACTACAAGAAAAAATACGAGTTGGCCAATAAGAAAAATGAGCTGTACATTGATCAGTTAGCTAACGCTAAACATGAGAACGATATGATAAATGCGTTGCTAAAGCGAAAAGAAAGAAGAATATTGGACTTGGAGACGGAGCACGGAGATTTAATCTCCAGTAATGATAATTTGAAGATGACTAATAAAAATATGAAGATTAGATGTGATAATTTACAAGAGCTGAGTGCTAGTTCCACGGCCGAATTTGAACGGCTAAAAATTGCCTATGATGCCTTGACGGCCTCGCAGTTGGAATATAAGAGACACTATGAGAGTGAAGTGCTGAAGTTGAATGAGAATTTCAAGAAGTTTAAGTTGGAATATTTGAACAAGTACGAACAATTGGTGGGGAATTTTACTAATAATGATAAGGATATTGATACTTTATTGGATGGGTTAACTAATAAACGGAAGACGTTGGATAATTTATACTTCAACAAGAACAAGTCCATTTTGGAGCTATTGACGAAATTAGCTACTCTGTCGAAAATACATGGACAAGATACTAAGCAGATTTTACAAGATAATTTAAATAACTTGGTGTTGTTACGAGAAAAGTATCCCGATCTAATGTTAAAGATCAATCAATATAACCAATCACAATCAGATAGTCAGCAAGAGTCTCAAGATCAACTGCGAAATGGATCTACAAAGCCTGAGCTCAACCTCGACGATATATTGGCCGAGTCTAATGAGGTTATAAATAATTCTTCATTTGATGATGAAGCTACATTAATTGAGGAACCAAAAATATCAAGACAGAACACCTTAAAATCCAAGTCCAATAAAAAGAAGAAACATCAATACCCTCCAAACAATACAGATAACAAATTCGAAAAGGCTAGGACTCCAACTCCACCATCCAACAATTTTAACGAAAACAGAAACAAATTTAAGAATAACAATAATAGCAGTAAAAGAAGGTCGATGTATGGCAACTCTAATAGCAATGCTAACTACAATAATTCCCATTCCCACGGTCATAATCGGAGTAATTCCAACCATACTAACTTCAAAAGAGACATCCCCATCAATACTTAAATATAGTGGTTACTAGTTAATTATTTATAATATAAGTCTAAATACAAGTACGCTCATTACTTCATCTATTTCAATTCAAACGTTAACAACTTTCCGTCGTTATATCCGGCCATTAGTAACGAGGAGTTGAGTCTTTTCTTCATAATCATTTGTTTGTACTTACCACCATCACCCGATGTCGCAGCAGTTTGAATGGATTTCAACACAGTTAGTTTTACATTGGATTCTACAGGTTTACTGCCATTCGCTTCATTGGTTTCTAGTACTGCTAGTTGGGGCAACTGGAGGTGGAATTTTTGTAACTGGCTGAAAGAAGGATCATAGACTTTAATAATCCCATTCCAAAACCCAATGACATATTTCCCTTGATGATACTGAATGGATTGAATCCCGGTGTATTTCAAGTTGAACTTTTCGTTGTGGGTGTCTACAGCACCACCCAAAGAGCCATCAACATATTTATCAATATGATGGACAGAAAGATGTTTCAGGGTGGCTCCTACCAATAAAACAGAATTTAAATACTCCATGGTCAAAATTGGATTGGGGACGTGGAACTCATTGGCATAGATCAAATTAACTTTCATGTCCTTATTGATAATCAGTCGGTCCTTGGAGGTTTTACTCGACGTAATGCTAGAACTATAAGCTTGATTCTCGAGTCGAAACCCTAATACATGACCAGATTCGTACCCCACAAAAAAGACTTCTCTAGTAATAAACTTTATTTTCATCATGATACCCAATCCGTCTCTCTTATTATCATTCACCTCTTCTATATCGTCTTCTTGACCCAATTTTTTAACCAAGGGCCAAGGGTTGAAGTTTTGAATCAATCGAGATAATTCAAATTCTTCCAGCTGATATTGTACCTTATAAATATCAAAATTATTAGCGTCTAAAGTGGCAGGCGTGATCAACAAGTTGTCTGCTTCGTTAAAGTCTATGTTACAGTAGTTTAAATTGTTAACAGGAATAGAATTGTAGCTAGGTTGGGGGTATTTTCTTAGTAGCTTATTGAACTCTTCTGTTTGGAGTAAATTGATATCATTAAAGGACATATCGGGGAGTAAGGGTGTTAGCTTGCTTAGTTCAGTGTCATTTACTAACCAAAATCGGACTTCTCCATCTTTAGAGTGTGTGAATAAATAATCGTTGGCCAATACTTTCATCGAGATGATAGACTTATCGTGGCCCTTCCAGCATGCTAGGGGACGATGACTTAGGAGATTCCAGACAATTAGCCACCCGTTTTCGTCTGCAGTGACTAAGCGGTTATTGGTGAAGGTATCTATATTGGTTATGCCGTTAAAGTGGCCCCTTAAGGACCACAATTGGTTCATGTTTTGACAAATAGTGTATTACCGCGAGGATGGCACGAATTGGTGCGATGCCTCCGGTGATGGATTGCGAAGTCGCGGTAATTCGCGGCTGGTGAATTGTCTAGTAAATCAAGCCTCCATAATAAAATAGTGAAGCTCAAAAAGGCATGCTAAGGTTCATATAAAGCGTTAAAATTTTTCATGGTGAACACAAATGCCATGGTAAATAACTATCTACATAATCACTGGCAATCACCATCACATGATAATCAGAGGCTTGACTACTAACTTTATGCCCAGCTTTTACAAGATTTGCAACGCATTACCGACACCGGTCCCACCAATATTTCCCCCTCTATTGTTCGTAAGGCTCCTATTTTTTAAACTGAGTTCAGTTAGTTAATTCACTCCGGAAACTCCCTTTCAAAACCCTAACCTTCGCGGCCTCAACCTTGTACTGTGTTCAGCTGGTAGCCCATCTTAGTTTGTGACTTTTTCTCGTCTTGTAGCCAATGGTGATTATGCACTGATTAATCTGATAAAATTTTGAGTTCGCACACACCCATGTCAAACCGCCTGTCACCTGTCAAATCAGACGATATGGTATTAAGAAGTCTTGGCTTCTTGGACCTGTCAAGATCTTTTACGGATAGCCAATATTACATGATGTATATGCCCTTATAGCCTCGTATACTTACACATTGATTCACACAACATAATCATATAAGTGGCGCTCTGTTCCCACATTGTTACTACTTAAGCCTCTGGTTAGCAGCCTGTCAAATCCCGAAATTAAAAGTTGCACGGCTACCATTGGTTGAAATTTTCAGATTTGCAATTTTAATATTTTTTCTCCCTTGAGTATAAATTGCAAGGGGAATTCCCAATAAAAGTTTTCTCGTTACCCTTTTTCTCTAATTTACCCTCCCTGTAGTTACATATATATACATATATATATATTATTGTATGTATTAGCATACATATAAGAAATTATATTACTTTATCAATTCTTTAGTAACTAGGAGGAAAAAATGGCTGACGTTTTCAACGTACAAATTTTCTTCATTGTGTTCAGAGAAGCTTTAGAAGCCATTGTGGTGGTTTCTGTGTTATTGGCGTTTCTTAAACAAGGGTTAGGTGGTTCAGCTGACGATCCTGTTACCTATAAGAAATTAAGATGGCAAGTTTGGCTAGGTTCGATTTTAGGAGTGTTCGTCTGTTTAGTTCTTGGGGCAGCCTTTATTGGAACTTTCTACTCTTTAGGGAGAGATATTTGGTCTAGCTCTGAAGATTTATGGGAAGGTGTCTTCTGTATTATTGCTACAGTGTTAATCTCTTTAATGGGGGTTGCCATGTTAAGAATTAATAAGATGAAAGAAAAATGGAGAGTAAAATTAGCTCAAGCTATCTTACATAAGCCAGCTCAAAAATCCAGATTTAATATTGGATATTACACCAAGAAATATTGTATGTTTATCTTGCCTTTCATTACTTGTTTGAGAGAAGGGTTAGAGGCAGTTGTGTTTGTTGGTGGGGTTGGTTTAGACTCTCCTGCTAGTTCTTTCCCCCTTCCAGTCATTTGTGGTTTGATTGCTGGTATTGTGGTAGGTTTCTTGTTGTACTACTTTGGTTCTACTGTTTCCTTGCAAATCTTTTTGATCTTTTCTACCGGAGTTTTGTATTTGATTTCTGCTGGGTTATTCTCCAGAGGAATCTGGTATTTTGAAACATATGTGTACAATCAAAAGACCGGAGGAGATGCTTCTGAAAACGGTTCTGGTCCTGGGACTTATGATATCACCAAATCCGTTTGGCACGTTAATTGTTGCAACCCTGAAATTGATAATGGTTGGGATGTGTTTAATGCTCTTTTGGGTTGGCAAAATTCTGCCACTTATGGATCGGTGATTTCTTATAATATCTACTGGTTAGCTTTGATTGTGGTGTTGGGGTTAATGTTATTCCAAGAGAAGAATGGCCATTTACCTTTCACCAAGAACATGACCTTGGCTAAATTAAACCCAATGTACCATATCAAAGGTAAATCTAAATATGAATTAGACAAAAAGCAACAAGATGATTTGTTTGAAAGAGTTAGAAATCAAAGGTTTGATGATGCCGAACAAGAATCTGAATCTACTGAAGATAAGACTGAGAAGGTGTTATCCACCACCGCTGAGAAGACTGAAAGTGCTCATTAGGGTGGGATAATGTAACTATAATTTGCACACACACACACACACACACACACAATATATTATGTATTGTATGTATTTACAAAGGGAATTTTAGGGAATAGAGAGTCGAGTAAGGGATTTTACTTCTATTGTTTTTTAATATACAAGGGCCAAAAAAATTATCTACTTAAACAGTCGAACTGGTTAGCACTATCTCTTAAACCCTTAATAAGGATTCTATCAAACTCTTTGTCGTTAATGACATTATGGCTCAATTCAACCTGTTTTTCGTTGATAGTGTTCAAGGTAATATCTGCAATATTGAAATTGTACTCGTTCAATTTCAACATATTGGAGGGTTCAAAGATTTCGATAAAAAAGTTAATATCCAACTTCAAATTTACCAAGGTGTTCTCGATGCCCGTTAAAGTCAAGGGCAATTTTCGGAAATAATCTAGGAAGTTCTTCAAGAAGAAATTCTGCAAGTCGTGAATGACGTTTATGAAAATGGTTTTGTTCGTTATGGGTTTGATATTGTACACTAACTTAACAAAATGAATTAGAATCTCATACACGAAATTATCGATTTTGAGTTCATTAGACGCCTTGGAAACGTTTTGTTGGTTTAGTTTATTGAAAAACTTGATTAAAATTTCATCCAAAACAACTTTTTCCTTAGATAAAATGTCATCTAAAATGGTTAAGTTAACCTTGTCAATATCACTAAAAAGTTTCAAGTTTTGTTCGCTTAACGTCTTTTCGAATTTGATATCATAATACTTGATCAAATTGGGGTAGATAATTCTGGAAAGTTTATCAAAGTTGTTCATGGTTAATATTTTGAAACTTTCAAATTGACTTGTTGATTTTTGAAGTTCGATATTATAACGCTTCATTATAGAATCCACCAATATACTCAAACATCTCATGAATTGAATCTCTATCGATACTAACATCTTCTTATTGGGGTAAGTAGCCACGATTTTGATATATGGGTGGTCTTCCAGAGTCGCATCTTCATTGAGATTAGTAATAAATACTAGCTGATTGATTTTTCTCAACACATGCATTCCGTAGATCTCAATCATATTAATTAGCTTGGTGTTCTTACTAGCAGAATCATTGTCGTCATTATCACTTTGGTCATCTGGACTGTTCAAGAGTTTTTCATCGATTTCCCAATTCTCTAAATCATAAAATTGAGAACAGTCATTAACCCAAACAGAACAAGTAGCTTCCAATATTTTTTGGTTGATAGCACCTGATATGTTTCGTAAGTTCTTAATAATCTTATTGGTCTCTGTATTTTTCCCAATATTTCCAATCACAGTTATATGCTTTCCAAAACTGGTCAAAATCAAATTAATTCTGTCACTTATCTTACCCAAGTAAAATACAGTGGATAAGGAATTGGTATAAAATGGTAAAATATTGCTATAGTTCTTAGGAGATGATTCCAATATATCATTGGAGTTACTACTCACTGGGTTGGCGGTGAAGATGTTGAACAACTTGGTACTTATTTCGTCAATGGAGTTTAAAAATTCAAGTCTAATTTCCCCAGAACCATCCACGTTATCGTTATTATTGATATAGTAATTATAATTGTTCACGAACTTGCTGATGTTCTTCAAGTAGTTTTCGTACAAATAATTGACAAAATTCAAGAACACTAACCAGGTTTCGTTGATTAACGATAAGTCTAGATTGTCACTGCTGTTGAAAATTTCCTCCACGATTTCTTCTTTTTCTTCGAATTTAGGGAATTTGGTCATACTGGATGCCTTCACGTATTCTTCAAGACTCTTGTACTTATCACCAATAAACCGAACGTAGGATCCATTTTCTCTATAGTCGTTCAAGCTTTCCATATAATCCAAAAGCTTCTTTTGCATACTACCGAATCTTTCTTCAAATTTACTTAACTGATAGTTTAAATCCCTGTTACTGTTAAGTAGTTGTGTCTTCAAGAATACATTAATAGGGGAATTTTTGGTTTTGTTGTTAGAATCCCCGTTTAATTGATCAATTTTGTCCACTAACGATAAAAACTTAGCATTATTAACTCTAGATGGTTTGCCCACAATCTCGTGGTCAAATGATAACAATTGGTTATAAATGGATTTTCTATATTCTTCAATAATCTTATCAACTTGATTAAATATTTTAAGGACCAAAGTGTTTGTACTTTGATTTTGTCTTTTAAAGGCATCAAGGTCCTCGTTAATACCATTAGAATTATTTTTCGTACTCTTGGTCAACAAGTTCTTCTTATAGTTTTCTTGACTTATCAAAAACTGTTTGTGAGATGTATAGTTTTGTAAGTCTTCGATAACTTGATCGTGGTTATTGTTCACAATGTTCTTAATAAGATTGGATGGTAAGTCAAAAAGAAACTTATTCTTATTAATAAAATCAATGACCTTAAAGATCTTTTGCTCTTTAGCCTTATTATCAAATATCGGTCTAATCATCATGGAGGTTGCCAAAGTCAAATTCTTAATGGATTCCTCTAATTCACTTATCAAAAAGTTGTTATCTTGTTTGAATTGTCGTTGCCGCAGAGGATTGAAGATCCTTATTTTCTCCATTTCTTGTTGAGCTCTAGTTTTCAGCTTCTTAAAGAGGGTCAAAATATCATCAATGGAATCCTTACAGTTAACAAAATTAACATAATTGTCATCTATGACTTGCTTCAATTGCAGCTGTTGTCCTTCGATGTTAGCCTCTAAAAACTGTAAGTATTTTATTAAGCTGTCTATGGAAGTATCTTTATGAACGGTAGTTAAAAACTTTTGACTGTTAAATTCTCGAGAAGAAATAAGATACTGATTGACAGAAGGATCGTTTTTGGATGATATTACTTGACCATTTATCAATTCCTTAACTATATTGGTCCCACTTCCTCTAAGTGGATCCTCCAAATCTTCATCAAAATATTGGTACTTGACATCCCCGCCCTTATCAAAGTTGACCAATTTGTTCAACAAATTGAATTGCTCGTCAATGCTCAACCTGTTGATTTTATCGTCGTCCATTTCCAAGTCATTCACCGCAGGGTATTCATCTTGCTCTGGTTGTTGTGATAGATCTCGCAGTACGTGAACATCATTTATATTAAGATCCTTCAAGCTTGTAGGTGCCAAAGTCTTGATGCCGTAAAATGCTAGCAAGCTGGCTTCGCTGTCGTCGTAGTTTATCATGTTGATGCTACTTGGACAGTATATATAGAGATAGATATTATATCTATGTATAACTCTTACTTGTGTACACTGTGAGTTTTATGATCTGGGATTTACCGCGCGGAAACTTTGTGTAACCAATCGTTAACTATGTGATTTTTATTTAGTATGATACAGTGTTTGCTATAGTAAAAGTTCTGTAAAGTAAAAATATATGATACAATATATAGTACAAATCACCTCCACATATAATCTCCATCCCCTTTTGACATTACATCTACTTGAGCTGGATCAATCTCATGCTTCAATGTAGAATCGTCTTTGGTTTGGGAGTCGTGTAAGCATCGATTAATTAGTTTATCTATTAATTCTTCAAATGGCATCTTCTTGTAGTTTTTAACCGAAGTTCTCATCTTGTCGAATCCATGCTCAAAATCAGACGGTAACCAGTTAGAAACAGGATTTTCGTGCTCCTCGGTATACAGTTTGGTTATTAATTGCCAGTCAATATCGGCAAATTTTGTATAATGTAATTTTTTCAATTTTTGGAAAAGCCATAATTTGGTACTGATATCCATTAACAGGGCCCTCAACACCGATTCTCGCTTGACTAACTTGTTCCATTTGTAACGACATTGGATTCGGGATCTAGTGCCATCCATGGCCTCCGAGACTAACGTCCAATTGATGGTATTTAATTTCAGCTTGGTTAACATATCACTAACAATTTGTTTTAACTTCTCTTCTTCTTCTGGGGCCCATCTACTCATCAACCGGTTTTCTCCACACTTAATGTAGTTTCTCCATCTATCTCTGCAGTCCTCTGGCATTCTTCCCATAATGGCTCCTATCTCTTTCCAATTCCCTTGTTTGGTGTTAGCTAGTCTGGTCAACATTTCATCATCTTCTGAGTTCCACTTGCCTCGAACTTCAAACACGTGATACCCTCTCCTAACATGCTTATATACAGAGGCTCTGGATCTATATGGTAACACTTTGGTCAAGCATTCCCAGAAGTTATCCTTCTTTCTTTCGGTAGTCCAGATTCTTTGACAAACTTGTTTAAGATCCACTTTGAATAAGTAACAATATCCTTCAATAAAATATTCCACCGCCCTCAGTTCTTCATCAGAGAAAGATCTAGGTCCATTTGATTCCGGTTGATTTTTATACCAGTTTACAGCTATTTTAGAAGCTTCCTCTGATAATTGCTCAATTGAACTAATATGATTGAAATTCTTCACTTCGAGGTTTTGTGAGTGATCCTGACTCTGATCACTGTCTTGATGTTGGCTCTGTGATTGGTCATCCAATGGTTTAAAATTTGATTGTTTGCCATTGTCTCTAGCCAACTGGACAAGATGGTTAATGCTACTTATGGATTCGTTGTTTATCAAATTGTTACTATCAGTGCCATCGGCTTTATCGGTTTTTCCCCGTTTCTGGTTGTTATTTTGCATGGCAGCAAGAACCTGTTGTGCCTGGTGTGCTGGCAAGTTACTCAAGCTGCTGTAAGCACTACCAAGTTGTTTAGCCAATTCCCGCGTTTCTAATATGGCAGCTCTAACTAGCTGATCATGCTCTGAATTTGAATCCAACTCAGTTAACTCCGGATCAATTTCTTGCGACAGTGATAATGTTCTTCTTTTTTTACGTTTCGGGGTATTATTCGAACTTGACGGCATGGTTGGAGTTGCAAATGCGTTATTGTGATTTTGTGAACTCACCTGACTCTGTCCATGATTTTGATTCGAATGGTTAGTATAATCTTCATTTGGTGGGTCAATACCATCTTCCAAAAACCCAGTCCAGTTCTGAAAGTCTCCAATACTAGACATAATCTCGTCTGGATTCAACCGCTTTCTAGACTTTTTATCGTCTCCATCTAAGTTTCCTCCCACATATCTCATCACTGCAGCTTCAACAGCATCATTAATTTGCTGATTGGTTGCCTTAGAGTCCATATCATCCTCTTCTTCTTCTCCAGCGGCTCCCAGCTGATGGTGTGAAAATTGATTGAATTCTTTATCCTTTTCACCATCCTTAGATTTATCTTGATCTGTATTCTTAGATCCTAATTGGAGAAGAGCTTGAGCTCCACCTAATTCCTGCTGATTGTTCATGACAACCTATTGGAAGATTTAGTCTGGGTGCAAAATAAGTGCTTGAGGCGTTACCCGCTATTTACTTGTAGTTAGGTAGGGTAAGTTTCAGAAGAAACTTTTCACGAATTAGATGAGCGAGCATAAACCTATGACAAAATGGTATGACAGTTACTGCCAGGACACTACATTTACTACGAGAAACGTACTATTAGGGGTGCGAGGTGTAACGGTGCGGGACCACACCTCGCTGGCGGTGGGCTCAAAGGTCTAGAATCTTATGAAGGAAAGTTTAAGGCTGCAAAAAGGGAAATCAAAAGATATAAAAGACTGAAAAGGGGAAACAGCAGAATAATAACTGTCGCATTAGGGTGCGTCAAGATACGTTATGCTAAAGTACTTAAAGGGCATGGCAGATAGTGGATCGGATTTGGTTGCTTGTATGGCAGCATGAAACTCTCAAGCATCATTGGATTCGGGGCAACACTTCTTAATGTGGGAGGTTATCCAGCCGAAAGGATGGATTCCCACTCGGAAGAGTTCTATTTGGTTGCTTATAAGATCCCTGATAACAGGAAAAGTCTCTTTGGCGGCTATAATCAGATGACTGACAAATTGCACAAGGTGGGATTTCAACCTTTGGTTTATACTCAAGATCATCATGTTGTGCTTGACAGCAATATTGACTCAAAACTTTACAACATCACCGGGATTATTCATAAAGATCTCAGTCTCCATTTGACTAGATTCCCTATAGACCACACTTACTTAACTGTTAATGATAAGTTAGACATTTCTCATATTTCAGGCGAATCCGTGGGCAAATTCACGGTCCATCATAACGATTTGATATATCAGAACAGTAATCAGTGGGTCATTTGTGAACACGCCTATGAGACTGAGAAAAGTGTTGGCGAAAAGGAGTCAAATCTCCAAAGGAAAACGATTATAATTCCAAAGGGGTTGCCTCACGTTTGTGAAGAAACACAAGATGTTGTTTTGAGAGCTTATGGATATACCAGCGGTGGCATTATCCCAGATTATCCCTTACATTAAAACAAGAGATAATTTTATAAGAAGTCTGATG
Source organism: Yamadazyma spencermartinsiae (assembly GCA_030582355.1). Lineage (NCBI taxonomy): Eukaryota > Fungi > Ascomycota > Pichiomycetes > Serinales > Debaryomycetaceae > Yamadazyma > Yamadazyma spencermartinsiae. The sequence goes on along the minus strand of JAKTXB010000017.1, from coordinate 72,431 downwards.
CAAAATGGCCACTTGGTTTTATAGGAATCCAAATACACAAAACTGCTGATAAGAGTAATATACCTAACCACAATATTTTCTTGTTCTCGTTGAGCCGATAATGCTTCAGAGCTGCATAACTATATGCAACACCAAGGAAATTGGCCTCGGAAGAATTGGAAAAAAATATGAAACAACAACAATAGGCAAACGTCACCGGCGATTCTTGGTTCCAGCCGTTAAGTTAGGTCTTGTATTAATTTCTTGTTGTACACCAAGTGGGGCACACTTTGGGAAGATTAACAGTTTAAGTTCGAAACGTCAAATCTTCCCTCTGTGGTGCACCAGCAAAGCGGCAGTTCGGTAATAAAAGACAGAATTTCCCTATTATATATTCCTCTTATAGTCTTAACTTTATCTATAATTTCCCCATGGGCTCTCCGTAAATTCTCCACTTATAAATGTAGCTTGTTTTTCAAATAGTTTGGGGATATTAATTCCCCCGAAACATCCTCCAACAATCCCCAGTGGAGAACCCACGCAGATTACGAGCTATTTGGTTTCATGAGATTACAGCATTAGCCCAAGACACTGCTAAAAAATATGAAAAAATCCATTACGTAGTGCATGAACAGTGCGTCCGAAAATTTGTCCCAAATTCTCCGAGGAGTGTATAACCAAATATTATATCATAGTGCGATGGGCCAACCGTAATATACAGACTGCCAGGGCCCTTCTCGTGTAGAACATTTCTTGTTTGATAGGTGTACAAGAAAAAAATATAATCCCTCCGGAGCTTAATAACGGGTCGGATCATGTCATTTAGTTTCTTTTGTCATAATGGGTTTCGAGTCGGTTTGGTTTGGTATAGCTTTATTTTGATCATGAGGCATGGATCTGTAAGCCCCAGTTCTCCACATTGGTCTAATCCCTTGACCTTTTGCCGAAATTTTAATAGCAACTCATGACCTGTTCTGAAACACCTGTAAATGCCGGCACCACTCGGATTAAATCACGCAGACAGTTTTGCTTGTGTACAGGTGAAAGACGCATTCATTTAGTTTATATGCAAACTGGTTGCTGCATTTTCCGTATTGGGAACAACAACGGTTTGGCAGCGCTTGCGCCAGTATTATAATATAGTAATAGAATGATATAATAGTACCACTTATGGGGTCAGGCGATCTTACCCCCAATTTATTCCGGAGTAATAGTATTGGACACAGCAGTTACATAATAATTTCTTTTTGTTTTTTCTTTTGTTCCGCCCGATTATATCATAGTTTTCCCGACCTAACAAAGCCCTCTTTGTAGATTCCCCCATAGTTAGCCACCCCCTCTTTCAAGGTTTCTGTCCCCCGACTTGGCCGGAATTCAGAGTAACAAACACAATATGGAGATGTAGATTATTCTGGAGGCTGTATAAACAAACGTTACAGCAATTATAAGTATGGTTACAAATTCCTTCATTTTTAAAGTTTTCTCATTTTCTTTTTCTAAGGTAAAATTTCCTCCGGTATTATTGTTGCTAAATATATAGGCACCAAATTTTACTGTTGCGACCAGTAATCATCGGGTGTATATTATATATAAAGGCGGAAGTACGTTTGAATATAAATAATCATGTCTTCAAACCAAACGTTAAATAGTACTAACGAACCAAGTAAAGAAAAGGGTACTTGGGATCATCAAGAAGATAATAATAATAGAGGTGGCTTAATGGCTAGTAGACAAGTATCAAGACCCGACTTAATAAAGGGGTTCTCAAAGAAATTTAGTGGTAGACTCCATGAAAATGGGAAAAGAGAATTAACTGAAGAGGAATGTTATGATAAACTAGGATTCAGTTTCCCTGCAAAAAAGAAATGGTGGATTCTAAGTGTTACATTTCTTGTTCAATTATCTATGAACTTTAACTCTTCTGTTTATGCTTCTGCCGCTCACCAAATTATGGAAACTTACAATGTTAGTGAGCCAGTTGCCAGAGTTGGTCAAATGATTTTTTTGGTGGCCTATGGATTCGGGTGTGAATTATGGGCTCCATGGTCTGAAGAATACGGAAGATGGCCAATTTTACAATTATCTATGCTTTTAGAAAACATCTGGCAAATTCCTGCTGCATTATCTCCTAATATCGGTGGTTTAATCGCTGCTAGATTCTTGGGTGGTCTCTCCTTAGCTGGTGGGTCCGTTACCTTAGGGATGTGTGCAGATATGTGGGAACCTAATGACCAAGGTTACGCTGTATCTTATGTTGTGTTATCCTCCGTAGGTGGTACATCTATTGGGCCAATCTTCGGTGGGTTCCTTGCTGCTTACGCTGGATTAGAATGGAATTTCTGGACTCAGTTAATCTTTGGAGGTGTCACCCAACTTATTCATTTCTTCACTGTGTGTGAAACCAGATCCTCAATTTTGGTTGACAGAGAAGCTAAACGTAGAAGAGATTCTGGAGAAGACGATAACATCTATGGACCAAGAGAATTCAGTAATGGGATTGATTTCAGGGAAGTTTTAGAAATCTGGAAAAGACCATTCGAAATGTTTTTAACTGAACCTATTGTGTTGTTCTTGTCTTTATTATCCGGTTTTTCAGATGCATTGATTTTCATTTGTATGGAATCTGTTCCATTAGTGTTCGATCAATGGGGGTTCACAACTGTTACCAAAGGGTTGGTATTCTGTGCCGTTATCGTGGGTTATCTCATAGCTTATGCCATTCATTTACCAGATATCTGGAGACAATTCCATATTTTGAAAACTCAAGGGGATACCGCGAGAGTAGCCGAAAGAAGATTATTGTTATTGTTGTTCATGGCTCCTTTGGAACCTATTGGATTATTTGGATTTGCTTGGACTTCCATGGGACCAGAGCACAATCCATGGATTGCTCCAATTATCTTTTTGACCTTAATCGCCATGGCCAACTTTTCCATTTATATGTCTACCATTGATTATATGGTGGCAGCTTACGGTCCATATTCCGCGTCTGCTACTGGTGGTAACGGGTTTTCAAGAGACGTGTTGGCCGGTATTTCTGCAATGTTTGCTGGTCCAATGTATAGGCAATTCTCTTCTACCAATCCATACCAATGGGCATCTACATTTTTGGGGCTTGTGGGGATTCTCGTGGCCATTCCAATTTATGTGTTCTACTGGAAAGGACCAGCTATCAGAAAGAGATCTAAGTTTGCCCAAACTTTGGCTGCTGACAGAGAATTAAGAAAGGAAAGATCCAGATCTTTAATGGAAATGAGTGAAGGTGAAGAAGAAGAGATTGTGTTAGATGACATGTCTCAATCTGAACATTCATCTACCCCTGATCAAGAAGTTCATAACAGAGCTCAAAATGAAGCTTAAGTCTTTCGTTTAACATCTTGTATTTTATAATAATTTGTATACAACAACATAGAGTTGTTTTCACCGTGATGGCTTAGATATATATGTGCATAGTTCGAATGTAGTTGATAGAAGTATTCATCCTTAAGAATCTATTCTCTAGTTAATTTGTGGATAATATGTTCATGCTGAGGATATTGTTCCAACAATTCAGCTCTTTTGAACAACTCGAATTCTTCAAATACAAATCCCGGGGTCACTTGACAACTCACTAATGAGAATCCTTCATCACAACTAGAACCAAATATCACTCCCTTTGGCACTAAATAGTGAAATTTCTCTCCATTATCAAGGTCTCTTCCTAGTTTAGTCTTTTCGTATCTGCCGTCCGGGAAAATGCAATGAACCGTCAAAGGGTTGCCCTCGTGATAATACCACATTTCATCTGACTGAAGTCTATGGAAATTAGAAGCATTGTCTTCCTGCAAAATAAAATAAATCGCTGTGGAAACTGGTACGGTATTACCAGCATTTGATGTCATTGTCTGCTCAGAAACATAGTCAACGGCATAAAAACCACCTTCGGGATGGCTTTGCATATTTAAGTCTTTAATCCATTGCAGGGCTGTTTTAGTCATGGTTAGTGTGGTCTAGGGGAGTTTTAATAAGGGACTTTTAAACGGCGCGGTGCGCTAATTTGTGTTTATATGTTTATATAAGCGACTATTCAATATCTTTAATATATTTATTTCTTTATGAGCGGTGGTGATTCACCTGTGACCCCCAGTCGACAAAGCTGTGGCGATAAACAAGAACTAAGTAATTGGTCGAAAGATGAGATTGTTCAAAGAGTTTTTGAGCTTGAAGAAGAATTAATAGAGTTCCAAGAATCCAGTAAAGAACTAGAGAAAGCGTTGGAAGATGAATTACAGAGCCTTGAATCGAGTAATGAGAAGCTAAGTGGTGACATAGCACAGAAAGATGCAAAAATTAAGGAATTGTCTGACGAGAATCGAGAATTACGCCTCCAAATGAATATGTTAGACGATCAGATCAACAACACCAAGTTACAGTATGACACAGATATAAGGAGGTTGAAACAACGAATAGTGGATGTCGAAATTGCTAATGATAATATGGAAACAAATGACCGACAAATTCAGAACAAATTGGAGAACTTGACGTCGTTTAATCTGGAATTGATTGAGAAAATCGCCATTATGGAAAATGATTTACACTTGGAGAAGAAATCGGCCATTGAAAAAGATTTGTTTATTATTAACTATGAGAATACCATCAATGATTTAAAGACTCAGATAGCTCGTTTAGAAGCTGGTGGTGCTAATAAACGGCTGTCTAAAAGATATTCCAAAATTCCTCCATCGACACCTTTTTCCACACGAACGGCTACTAAACAAACCGCTGAAGCTCCTGATGGGAATGACTTTGAATCTGAAGCTAGTGAGGTAGATGTTCTGTATTTAAGCATGAAAGATGTGTTAAGAGTGGGACCACCTATTTCTCCTCATACAAATGATAAGAGTAACAATATGAAGAAATCAGATTCATTACAGAAATTACATGATCTACTGCTTAAGACAGAAGGGTTATCTAATAAGGTACGAAATTTACGAAGGGAATCGCTATATTTAAACTCTCCACAAATCAAGTCTCCTTCCACTACACAATTATCGAAGTATACCTCGCAAATGAAACCCAAAGGTGAAGATAAATTAACCGGGAATAAGGAGAATAGAAACCCACAGTTGAAGACTTTGAAGTCGAATCCCAGTGTTAAATCAAAAGATGGCACTAGTTTTGAAAAGTCCAAAACTTCAAAGAACTTGACTAATATGCTCTACAAAGAGTCAAAGACCTTGGACTCCAATCCAATACATCCTAATGGAATTAAGTTAAACGGACCTTCAAAAGACCAGTTGAAGAAAAAGAAATCGAGAACCGGTAATATTCTAGGGTCATGGTTCCGATAATTTTCTACTATGTAATATACTGTATAATAATATTATAGACCTATGGACATCTTTATATGTAAACATGGCTGCCACAAGACCATATAGATAGATAAAGAAGAACAATGGCCTAAAAAAAAAAAAAACACGACCCCGGTGAGGATCGAACTCACGATCTTGAGATTAACAGTCTCACGCCTTAGCCAGCTTGGCCACGGAGTCGTATATGTTGATAAAAATGCCGCTTGTTTGTCAGGTGATCTGATAGAAAAATTTCACCTTTTCTAATGGTTTTTCTCTACTTTAACTGGTGTATTTATTCTGCCACTCAGTTAAATATGTTATGACTACTCGTAATTTTAATATGTGTTGTTTTGCTTACAAAAAAAGATTACAGGGAAGAGCAGTGGAGATATGCGGAAGTTGCTGCTTAGCGGAAAAACATTTGACACTGGCGCGCGGAATTGATAGGGCTATATCAGAGCCATTCACACGAAGGAACTAAACGGCTTTTAGACATATTTATACCCCTTAATTGCAACTTTTCTTTTTTAGTGAAGCATCTTCTTTTTATATTTTTGTTATTCTAAAGAGCCAAAGTCCTTATCATGGTTCCAGAGAAACAAGAATTGCCCTTGAGCAAGGGGGAGACACCATTCATCGTAAAACCACATAAAAGAAGGGCTCATAAATGGGTCAACATCTTGTGCTCTTTAGTTATTGGATGCTATTTGTTTCTGTTCATATCAACGATAGGAGTTTCTAATGTAGGATTGTTTATGGACTTTATGTCTAGTGATGACGGAATTGATTATAAAGATGTTTACTTGAAGGCATTAGAAACTAACTTAGCAGGCAATTGGTCCAAGAAATATACTGCTGAACCTCATTTAGCTGGTACCAACTATGGCTTGGTTGAGTTCACCAAAGAAAAATTGGAAGAATACGGATTCAAGACTGTTGTTGATGACTATGAAATCTTGGTGAGTTATCCAAAGGATCATGATTTAAATTTGATTAAGAGCTCGACTGGAGAGGTCTTATACAAGGCACCATTGAAGGAGGATGAATTAGACGAAGATGAAACTTCTAAGGGAGATGACTTGATTCCTACTTTCTTGGGGTACGCTGCTAATGGAAATGTGACTGCAGATTATGTTTATGTTAACTATGGTGCCAAAGAGGATTTTGAGAAATTGAAAGCTTTAGGTGTTGACGTCACTGGTAAAATTGCTGTTGTTAGGTACGGAAAGATTTTCAGAGGTTTAAAGGTTAAATTTGCTCAAGAAAACGGAGCTGTTGGAGTTTTACTTTATTCTGATCCTGGTGATGATAATGGGATTACTCCTGCTAATGGGTATGAACAATATCCTAAAGGACCTGCAAGACAAGAAAGTTCCGTTCAAAGAGGGAGTGTTCAGTTTTTAGGTGGTATTGGTGCTTATCCAGGTGACCCAACTACTCCAGGTTACGCTTCAAAGCCAGGATGTCCTCGGGTGGATCCTCATAATGCAATTGGAAAAATCCCTGCCCTTCCAATTAGTTATAGAGAAGTTAAGCCTATCTTGAAAAGCTTGAACGGGCATGGTATCAAGTTAACCGATAAAGATTGGGTAGGTGAATTGGTTGAGTTTGAATACTATACCGGTCCAAGTAAGAAAGTTGAATTGAACTTATACAGTGAGCAAGACTTCAATATTTCGACTTTGACCAATGTTTATGGAGAAATTGAAGGCGTTATTAACTCCGAAACTATTATTATCGGTAACCACCGTGATGCTTGGATTAAAGGAGGTGCTGGTGATCCTAATTCTGGTTCTGCAACTATGTTGGAAATTGCCAGAGCGTTGGGTGAATTAAAGGCCAAGGGTTATAAGTTCAAAAGAAACATCGTTTTAATGAGTTGGGATGGTGAAGAATATGGTTTATTGGGCTCCACTGAATATGGGGAATTTGCTTCCAAAATGTTAAAGAAAAAAGTGGTAGCTTATTTGAATGTTGATGTTGCCGTCAGTGGTGAGAATTTGGGCCTTGAAGGTTGTCCCTCATTATTCAATGTGTTGAAAAAAGTGGCTGGTGAATTATCGTATCCTGAAGAAGGGGTTGGATCACTCTTGGATCATTATGTTGCCCATAATGGTGATAAAATCGGGGCTCTAGGGTCTGGTTCTGATTACACGGTATTTTTGGAACATTTGGGTATTCCATCTGTAGATATGGGCTTTACTGGTGGTAAAGATGCTCCAGTTTATCACTATCATTCCAATTATGATTCCTATCATTGGATGGCTAAATACGGTGATAAAGGTTTTGTCTACCATAATTTAATGGCTAAGTATTTAGGATTGGTTGCTTTGGAATTGACTGACCCTCAAGTGTTACCATTAAAATTGTCTGATTATGCTGATTATTTAATTGAGTATTTTAATATGGTCAAGGATAAGGTTCCTGAATCGTGGTTGGCAGAATTTGTTCAGGACCAATCGGTTTGGAACGAATATTTGACTTATTCTGCTGATGATATTGCTTCTATTAATGCTGATACTAACGGGTATTACTCTGTTAAATCAGTTTTACCATTCACGGAATTTTTGAAACCAGATTTCTGTCCAACTCATAAGGGACATATTATGTATCACTTACAAGATCACTCCAATATCACCATAAATGGTTTGTTAAATACTACCGTTACTGAGTTGCTTGCTTTACAAAATGTCACTGCTGCTTTTGACGCTAAAAGTGAGGACCTTCTCCTTCAATATAAAAACAGGGACTCCTTATCTTTCGGACAAAGAATGAAATTGTTTGCTTACATAATTAAGCAAAACAAATTGATTCAATACTTTGAAAGAAACTTTATTCACCATAAAGGATTACACGAAAGAACATGGTTTAAGCATATCATCTATGCTAGTGGAAGATATACTGGTTATGCTGGCCAAGTGTTCCCTCTTTTACAAGAAGCTATTGAAGATAATGATGTCGGTAGGTTTGTTAAAGGATTGGGTGTCGTCACCAAAGCCTTTAAGAGAATCAAAATTGAGTTGGAATAAGTAAAAACGATGTATAAGTTTGAGTAAGTTGATTTGATTTATATACATATTTTTATGGGTGCGAATTCTCTAACGGACGTAACGTGCCAAATAATGCTAACCGTGGTATCAAGACAAGCTCAATTTCCAGAAAAGAGTGGATTTGTGTGTTACTTCAGGTTTTACTGGCTCTGTGGATTTTTTTCGGGATTTTTCTGAATGTTTTAAGGTTGTTTAGGAGGTAAAGGGTTCGTAATAATATCAGTACACTACCAATTGCAAAATTCACAATTCAGGGCCATGGCTGCGAAACAAAACTTGTATCTGTAACATTTCAAATATACCGACACCAAAGGAGGGACAAGTACCGCAAAAACTACGAAAGAGAATTCTTTCAGCGATATTATATTATGGATAATTCCATACGATTTATCTGTTGTCTGGCGCTGTTTTAAATTCTTCCTCTTCTGCTTGATATAACTACAATCGAGTCTCTAATTGCATCTAGTCCCTTGCTTTACACCTGGATTGCACTATTATTTTACTATAAGAAAATCTATTAAAGGGGTTATCCGGTTGAAGCGGCTGAATGGCGTTTTATTGAATTTTTCAACTTCAAATTCTTAACCATGAAACACAAAGACAAGCAAACCAAACCAACACCTGTCAAAGTAACAATATGAAACATAAAAGAGTCCACAAAGTCGTAACGCTTTAAATCAGCTCTAGTTCTATTCTCTATAGATCTCTTCAATCTCTGATTAATCTTCAGCAATGAATGCTTTTGGCTCTCATCCACTGGATTTAATACGACAGTAGGTAACATTACCGGAGGTTTATATTCTAACCACAATGGTTGTTTTTTACTCCCATCAAACCCATATAATTGTAGCTTGTATTTACCGTTATAAGAATCGTATTCTATCGTGAACCGCTGAATAATTTCGACTTGGTTATACCTCATGTAAATACTTTCGTCTGCGTGGCATGGATCACTGAATAATTTACGACCATCGGAAGGATAAGGATGCAAAACTAAACTCCCGTCTTTTTTGTGTTCATACTTACCGTGTTGCCAGAGAATAGTAGCTGTTGGACAGGTATGGTCTTTAGGGTTAGACCCAACTATATACATAGCCAGTTCCCAATTTCCCTTGGAGTCGAACGAATATGCCATTCCTGGAAGCTTTGGCTCAAAGATTAATTCGTCTATAGGATCATACAAGTTAGGACCAGTAATTACAGTTCTAGACTTACTTAACCAGGTTCCTTCAAGTCCAATGGCATTAACGACACCTACCAAATAATAAGCTAGTATTAGGCAAGGAATATGCATTTTGAAGGAATTAATTTTCCTGCTACTATTCTAAGGGACCATGCCATATATATTCAAGGTTTGAATGTAAATATCTGCATAATGGAGCTATATGGGCAAAGATCGGCAAGTTTAGGAGCTCATCACAATAGGAAAGTCTTATCAAACTCATTGAGCATTGTAAGAATATGTAAGAATATGCTCGAACTTATAAACCTAAAACTGCACATTTATTTTTTTTTTAGAGAACTATATAGCCTAACTAAGAGCCGGGTATGAAATGAAATAAAATGAAATAAACAACAAAGAAAAACAAATCAATAGTCTAACGATGAACTATAAGATTTAAAAGACCAAACAAGTCCATTAAAAATCACAAGTCAAAGAGTATTTCAAGTTGTAATCCTTGTCGAAGGCCCCCCAGTATTTTTCAACATCAGAAGTTCCAGAAGTGTCTGGTTTCCAAGCTTCATCAAAAGCTTCAAAGAAACCAACGTTAACACCCCAAGCTCTCATAGCACAAACAGCATCTTGGAAATAGTTCTTAGCGTTTTCAACACTTGGCTCGGCACTTTCAAAGTGAGTACCTTGAGTTGGCCAACCAGTTTCCCCAACATAAAAGTAGACGTCAGTGGATCCTTTAGTGGTTTGAATAACTTGTAAAGCTTGCATAATATCATCAAAGAATGAATAAGAAGCATTAGCATTGGTTTGACCTTGCCAGTAAGAGAAAGCATTAGCGAAGGTGAAGTCAGCAGCTTTAATGGCTGGTTGAGCAAGACCATCAACTAAGACATTCCAAGAATCAACAAATCCAACTTGGACTCCTTCATAAGATTCACCGTTTTTATCATTAATACCTTTTAATAATTCCTTAATTTCATCGATTTTGGAGGCTAATTCTTGGGCAGTCATATCCTCTCTATACAAAGCTTCAGAACCAACCATGAAACTTTCAATGGTGCTCTTAGAGATCCATGGTAAGTAAGTTTGTAATGCTTCCTTTTCTTCTTCAAAGTGAGCTTCATCAGTTGGCCAAATACCAGCTAACATTTTAAATCCAGCTTTTTCAGCAGCTGGCCCTAAGATTTGTAAAGTGTTACAATCGGAGACTGCATAAGTTTTAATGACAGAAGTATAAGCAGACATGGTTTCAAAATCTTTGGCGTATTCGTCGGCAGTCTTACAGTTACCGGCATTATCCTTGACCCCTAAGTTGAAGGCGAACTAAATTTGTTAGTATTAAGCTTAAACCAGAGAGGAATGGCATTTGTACTTGTTCAGTCACCTTATGGGATTACCTTATTGACCACTGAATCCAAGTGAACATTGTGGACTTCGTCGAGAACTCCTATATAAGGGGTTGTCAAAATAGAGCCATTTAAATATGGATTTTTCGCCACAAAACTTTGACTAAAGGTACTAAATCATTATACATACTTCACCCATGGCAGACACAGCGCTGATGGCCGTTGCAAGGACTGTTAAGTGTTTAAATTGCATCTTTGTTAACGAATGTAAAGAAGAAATTGATTTGTGGAAATGAAAATTTTTAATTTTGTAAACATTCGCATTATGAGAGGGTTACCAAAAATAGAAAATGGTCCAGATTTGATTTTGGTATATACACCACTTATGTTTGATACAACTATTGACTAAACTATGGGGTATGTGTTTTGGTAGCATTCTAAGTAGTGCTGATTCCACATTAAAGGATGCTTTTTTGTTTTTCTAGTATAAAATATAGTATGAGTCCTAAATATTTTTACCGCTCTTTTACTACGGGTTTGATATGTTCTATAGTTGTTCTATAGTTGTTCTATAGTTGTTCTATAGTTGTTCTATAGTTGTTCTATAGTTGTTCTATAGTTGTTCTATAGTTGTTCTATAGTTGTTCTATAGTTGTTCTATAGTTGTTCTATAGTTGTTCTATAGTTGTTCTATAGTTGTTCTATAGTTCTATATTGTTCGATAGTTAATGTATATATTATGTTCTATAGTTAGTCACTTAGGAAACACACACCTAGCGATTACTAGTCTTGGTTAATGATATCATAACTGCATCTTCAATTCTAGCATTCGGTGGTACGTTCATAAAACTGTCAAAAAGTTGAGTAAACTCTGGTAAATTAATAGATGGATCTTGGCTTAATGCCCATTGTAAGTGCTCTGGATTTCCATACACCATTAATATTTGCTTATTATCAGGATTTGAAATGGTGGCTTCGTAATTAGATTCTTGAGTTGATGGTTTCACATTGTAATAATTATCACAATTTATATACATTGAAGATGTGTAACCCTTTGGTGCCGAACTTTTAGTGAATATCTCGTTGAATTGTTTCGCTACTCTGGTGTAGTAACCGAAAGATGACTTATTTCCCATAACTCCATAAGCTGTTAAGGGTGATACAATTTTTTTATTCTTTAAGTCCACCGTGACTCTAACATTAACAGGAACATCATGGGTTAATTCAAGAGGTTTGGCTTCCCCGATATTAACATATTTGGTGACATTTAGTTTATGCTTTTGTTTTTTATTCCCAATACTTTTCTTTGGAATCGTAATTCCTTCCTTGAAGTCCTTGAAAACCTCATTATTATTCATGAATGGTAAAGTACTCAATTTGGGGAACTTCTCAGCGTATTTAAACTTATTTAAATACTTACTGTTCTTAAACATGGCTTTGACTAAATAGGGTGGCGTTATAAAATACTGCAATATGTTTTCAAATAATTCATAATCGTTGTCATTCAGTGTGCTTTCGTTTGTATTAGAGTTATCTGACGAACTATGGCTGGTGCCACTAGGGCTGTTGACTTCCTCGTCCACTTCATTAAATTTAATCTTCTTATCAATTTTCACGACCTTATTAGCTTGGGCTTCGGTAAGGTCTTTTCTTTCCTGTGGGGAAGGAATATTTAGTATTACGATTTCTGGTACATCGTAAAGCGTAGCAGCTTTAGCTATTTGATAAGCGATGTGGGTAATTTGCGACAAATTTTTGGCATTACTTGAAGATATTATAGAAGATGGAATGCATATGGAGTACTGTCTTTGTGGTAGTGATTTATGTGGCTTCTTCGTCGGTTTATCCACCGGTTTATCTTCTCCCTTTCTTTTGGCCATCTTGTTCGACAGATTATAGGGTGAAAAGTTGCAAATTTTCCTGCTCATCGCGAAACTGTTAACTAAGTCAAATAAATTCTCTTTTATTTTTCTTCAAAAAAACTATGTATACGAATAATGGTTACTATTATGGAAGATATTATAGACAAGAGGACAATCTAGTAGTAAATCTGGCAAACAAAAACATACCAATGTAAAAAAAGCGGTTACACTGTTAAAAACTACGACGAAAGTAATTCATGTTAGACCAAGAGCTACCTAATTCTCCTTGTCGTCATCATTTTCCTTTTCTTCCTCTTCATCGTCCTCTTCCTTTTCGAGTTCAGCAATTCTGGCTTTAGCCTTTTCAATATTAGCTTTGGTTTGCTCGTCTTGCTTAGATTCTAAAGCGGTCAAGGTTTCCTTTAAAGTGGTGATAGTACCTTCAACTTCTTCTTGCTTGGTAGGTAAAGGAATGGATAAATCACCTAAGGCAACAATAATATCTGGTGCAACAGTAAAATTCTTGGATTTAGCCTTTTTACCTTTGTTTTTCTTAGAACCAGATCCAGCAAAGAAAGATTCTTCTTCCTTTTTCAAGATTTGAACATCATCTGGCATTTCAACAGTTCTAATGTTGTTGTTACTGGTGGTAAAAGAAGATGATCCATTAGCATCAAAAGCAGTAGAACTTTTAGCTTTTGGAATAACATATTCTGGATCAAAGTATTTTAACAAGTTGTGAATAGAATTAATTTCAGCTTCAAAAGCTGGCTTGGAAGCTTCTTTCAATTGCTTTTCAGCGGCTTGTTTTTTCTTTAAGGCTTTTTCTTCTTGTTGTTTCAATTTAAATTCTTCTTCTCTCTTTTTGTTTTCTTGGGTCAACAAAGTCTTAAATTTAGTCATTTCTTCATTGAAATCATTCTTCAATTTTTTAATGGAATCAAACTTAGAATCCTTTTCTTTTCTTAAAGCATTTCTAGACTTAATTAAACTACCTTTCTTATCGTAAATCGATTTGTTAGAATCTCTAATTTCATCCAATTGTTTTTGGATTGATTCATATTTGGCTTGAACTTCCTTGTTTTGAATCGAATTTAATTTCTTCTTCAATTCGTTGATTTTGGTTTTGTCCGCATCAATAGACTCTTGTTGTTTTTCAATAGAATCAAAGTCTTTTTTCAATTTTCTCAATTGGGACATTTCCTTGACGGTTTTTCTTTCGTCAGCTAATTTCAATTCACCGCCATCAACCAAACTATCCAAATAACTAATTCTGTTATCGATATCCTTAACAGTCTTGAAGTTACTTTTAGAGGTCTGTTGTTGAATTTCAGAGATTTTTCTCTTTAATTGAGTATCAATAGTTTTGATCTGTTCCATGATAGCTTGTCTTTCATTTTTGATACTCCCTTGTTTAGCAGTCAATTCCTTTAATTCAGCTTGCAATTCTTGCTTCTTAGCATTAGTGGCAGAATCGATAGAGATCTTATCGATCTTGCTAGTTAATTCATTAATACTCAAATCAAGCTTGTCAATTTCCTTTCTCAACTTACTGACCTCAGTTTTCATTCCCGAATCATCAGGACGTTTAATGAATTTTCTACCAGTGGTAGCAGCGGCTGGTTTAGTAGTAACAGTGGACATTTTTAGTATCTAATTCTATCGACGTGGGGTCCTCTACACAAACACACAACCTCCGATATCTCACAGTGTTCAAGAACAAACAATAGAAGGTTTTGATCTAAAGTGAATAATTTTCAACGGAAATTTTTCAGAGTTTCTACATGTTCGCATAATTTTTCATCGTCGAGAAATTCACCGAGCGGCGACGCCTCGTGTGAGCGGACGACATTGGGTATTGGAACGGAGCGAGGAGAATGAGATGAAACGTCATAGTCATAGAGAAATTTGAGAGAAAACTTAGTTACAAGAGTGCCTATCAGTCAATCACATCGGTTTATGTCGTATAATTCTTTGAGCGGTTTAATTTGTAAGCTCTGATCTAGTAGTGCGTTTACAGAAGACTGAGTCTAACAAGACGACAACAGCGACGACTCGCGGTAAATATCGCCAATACACTGGAGAGCCGCGCGCATATTTTTTTTTTGTCTCTGCTCGTATAAGCTTTAGAAAAACATCTTTAATCTTCGTAGAGTTGAGTCACAAGTTTTTAGGGGTGAAAGAAGAACTACATATAGCACGAGGATTGTAGCAATATTGGAGGCGAAGAACATTTTTGACGCTTATCATTCGAAATTCTTAGTATTACATAAGTTATACAAACAGAGATGAGCTACGAGCAAACAGTAAAAGACCTTGATGAGCAGACCATCTTAAGTAAATGGGATGAGATCGTTCCTATTCAAAACATCTCTGGTGTTTCAACCATGAACTCGAGTCAAGAACAGATAAATGGGGAATCCGAGGAGTTTAAAGGTCATAATGAAGAACAGATCAAATTAATGGATGAATTATGTATTGTCTTAGATTATAATGACAAGCCTTTGGGAGCAGGGACGAAGAAATTATGTCATTTGATGGACAACATCAACCAAGGTCTATTACATAGAGCGTTTTCCGTGTTTCTTTTCAATGAAAACGACGAGTTATTGTTGCAACAAAGAGCTGATGAGAAAATCACCTTTCCTAATATGTGGACTAACACATGTTGTTCTCATCCATTGGCAGTTAAAAGCGAATTAGGAAACGAATACAATGGTAATATTAACGAATTGTCATCTGCTATCCAGGGAGCCAAGATCGCTGCTCAAAGAAAATTGTTTCACGAATTAGGAATTCCTGAAGCAGAAATTGACGTGAATGCGTTTAATTTCTTAACAAGAATTCATTATAAATCTGCTAGTGGGGATGAAACCAAATCCAAATGGGGAGAGCATGAAATCGACTACATATTGGTCATTAAAACTAAAAAAGTAACTATTGATGCCAATTTGAATGAGGTGAGAGATTACAAATATGTTAATAAAGATCAATTAAAATCGATGTTTAATGATCCCGAATTGGTTTTTACTCCATGGTTTAAGTTAATTTGTCAAACGTTTTTATTTAAATGGTGGGACAATTTAGATAATTTAGAACCTTTTAAAGATGATCATGTTCACCGGTTGTTATAATGGTGGATTCTCATTTGCATGGACTTATTCATATGTACTTTTGTGTATTATCTGTACTAATTAATTTATACTAGTCTCACGTAAAATTTAACAGAGTCTACAGTAAAGCACGTAGCTTACCTCTTGGATCTTACTTCAGGTCTTGTGGAGTCGGACTCCGCGGTGACTCGTTTTGTTCCTTGACTCTTCCAGCGCGCACCTTTCTTACAGCTGCCATCTCTGGCCCGAAAGTTTGATGGCTTTGTAACACCCGATAAGCTTGTTAATATGTTTAAATCAAGTATTAAATTAGTGCCTCAAGGAAGAATAGGTCTATATACGTCAACAAGGCATCTTGCCACTGAGGCAGCTACAAATCCAAATGTTAATCAGAATAATACGTCTCCTGATGGAGGGTCTAAAAAGCCCCGGAGAAAGAAGACCATGTTCTCAGATACTTTAAATAAAGGTCCATCGTTTGCAGATTTTCTTAGTGGAAATGCTGCTAATGCGTCGTTAGACCCATTAGAAGCTGCTAGAAAAGATCCAGAGCAAAGATTACCTAAGTGGCTAAAAGTGCCAATTCCAAAGGGAAAATCATTTCACAAATTAAAGGATGATGTACGAGAATTAAAATTATCAACGGTTTGTGAAGAAGCCAAATGCCCAAACATAGGAGAGTGCTGGGGTGGAAAGAAATCCGAAGCTACAGCCACTATTATGTTATTGGGAGATACCTGTACTAGAGGATGTAGATTTTGTTCTGTGAAGACGAATAGAAATCCCGAGAAGCCAGATCCAATGGAACCAGAAAACACAGCCGAAGCTATTAGCAGATGGGGTTTAGGGTATGTGGTGTTAACTACTGTGGATAGAGATGATTTAATTGATGGTGGATCACATCATTTGGCGGAGACCGTTCGAAAGATCAAAGAAAAGGCTCCCCAAATCTTAGTGGAAGTGTTGGGAGGAGACTTTAGAGGTAATTTGGATATGGTAAATATTTTGGCCGGGTCTGGATTGGATGTTTACGCACATAATATTGAAACCGTGGAAGCTTTGACCCCTCATGTCAGAGATAGAAGAGCCACCTATAGACAGAGTTTGGGAGTGTTAGAAAGAGCCAAACAGACAAAATCTTCTTTAATCACCAAGACATCAATGATGTTGGGATTAGGAGAAACCGAAGACCAAATCTTACAAACCTTAAAAGATTTAAGAGCCATAAATTGTGATGTGGTGACATTTGGTCAATACATGAGACCTACCAAAAGACATATGAAGGTAGTGGAATACATTACCCCAGAGAAGTTTGATTATTGGAGAGACAAAGCCTTGGAAATGGGCTTCTTATACGTTGCCAGTGGTCCATTAGTAAGGTCATCATATAAAGCTGGGGAAGCATTCATAGAAAATGTCATTAGAAAGAGAAGACATAATGTAGGTGAGACTCCTAGATTAGCAGAAGAAATCAACCCCCAACTTTTCACAAAGCCATAAATTTTTTACAGAGCATAGAACTCATAAACATATTACGTATATAACATATATATCACAATGCTATATAATAAATTCGTTACAGCTTAGCATACAATTACGCCTGTCACTATTTTAGTCCTAACAATACGCGAATTGCGTAAGTTGCGTTTGTTTTGAAGCTGCGAAAATAGATGATGCGTAAATTTCATTGTATTGTGAAATACTGTGATTCATTGATCTGATTCGACGCTCTTCACAGTAAAGTGCTGGTTATATATTTGTTGCTTCATAGATTTGTTTGAGACAATCTTTAGTGTTAGAGGCTCTTATTTTATAATTTCCCTGTTTTATAGATTTTTTCCCTTTGTTGTCCCATTGGCGCCTGGTTCTTAAGCTTTGCAACCCCTACCGATGTCGTTGAGAGATACGTTGAAGGACGACAATGACAGTGAGGAATCATTGATCTCCCAATTTGAAACCACATTGACTATCAAATCCACCAATAATGACTACGAAGATGATATATCCATGGCTCATACAACATACTATAATCAAACTGGATACATGAGGGATCAAAGTATGGCTATAAGTGAAATTGGTGAAGGACTACCTGAAGCTGACGATGATGGTGAAGCAGAAATAACTCAATTCAGAAGTAAACGACAGAATAAGCTAAATCCAGTGGATGCCATAAAAGTTAAACAAGAGAAGGAGAAAGAAACTCGGAGTAGATCCAGTTCTTCGACAAGATCTAGATCAAGGTCTAGTTCGCAATCCCACTTGCAACCTCGATCCAGAGCAAGCTCAAGTCCCAGTCCCACCCCAGCTACACCGACTCCTAAGGTGAAACCATATAACTTTGTCCCAGAAGATATAACTGAAGAGTTAAAGAAATATGAAAAGATTCTAAGGCCCTCAAGTTCCATTGATCATCCATTGTCGAAGTTCACATCAGCATTTGCGGAATTTCTAAGATCCAATCCCCAAATTGAAAGAGAATCCCCTAAATTTAGAAAAGAAACTGATAAAACCTTGGTAATTTTATCTCCTTATTCTGCGGAACATGCATTTGGAAGAAAATGGGTTACTAAGTCTTATCTATCAACAATATTTGAAAGACCCCAAAGATTGTTGGCTTCAAGTATTGGTATAGCTTCCGCCTTGACAATGTATCCATTTTTTTATAAGATTGTCAATTCTCATAAAAAGGGGTCTATATTTTCATCTCACGTTTTGAAAATCCATGGTAAGAGCTGGCCCCGAAAATTGTACGAATTGTGTTTAGAAAGTCATGAAAAATTATTGGCTAATAATTTAGAGGTTCCTGAGGATTGGAATACTGGCGACATATACTTGGTACCTAAAACCATCAATGCTATTGAAGGGGTGATTGGAACCATAGAAACTGGGATTGACTCTTTATTTGAATTGAATTATAACTTGGCATTCGTAGCTATTAGACCACCTGGTCATCATTCTCATGCTTGTCTACCTAGTGGCTTTTGTCTATTGAATAATGTTCAGATTGGTATTGAATACGCCTTTGAAAATTATGATGTTAGCCATGTAGCTATTTTAGATATTGATTTACACCACGGTGATGGTTCTCAGGATATTTGTTGGGAGAGAGCTGGTTTTATGGGAGACTTTGGTAAAGAAGAAGACGATGAAATTGATCCTAAACCTGAGCCAAGAGATGATTATGGCAAGAGATTCGCTACCTATCCTAAAGTCGGCTACTTTTCCTTACATGATATCAAATCATATCCAACAGAATTAGGATATGCTACTAAAGAGAATATTAAAAATGCCTCGACTTGTATAATGGACCATGATTTAAATATTTGGAACGTTCATTTGCAGAAATGGGCCAATGAAGAAGAGTTCTATAAGCTCTACCAAACCAAATATGTGTCCATCTTGAACCGAGTGAACCAATTTTTGAATCAAGCTAAGAAACAGTATGAGCTAGAATTCCAACAATATTTGCTTAACAAAAAGACGGGGGGAACTGACAAACCACCAAAGATGTTTAAGCCTATGATAATTATATCAGCAGGATTTGACGCTTCTGAATATGAGAATCCTCAAATGCAAAGACATGGAATTAATGTTCCCACATCCTTTTATTCCAAGTTTACTAATGACGTAGTCAAGCTTTCAAAGATCCATAATTGTAAAATCTTATCATTCTTAGAAGGAGGGTATTCTGACGGGGCCCTAAGTACTGGAGTATTCTCTCATTTGATCGGATTCACCAATAATCTAACCGGAAAAGAGGAAGATTCTAATCTTTGGAATTCTACTTGGGGTTCGGAACAGGTGATGAGGGAATTAACTAAGGGATGTAAGAAAAACTGGTTTCCCTATAGACAGCCCAAAACAGACGTTACAATCTGGGCCAACGAAGTCATTAAGTTAGGGAGGGCCATGAGTCCCAATGCAGTGTTACCCAGTAACTATATTTACGATTATCATGAAGAAGTGGCTAAGGAGAATAATCCCGTGGCCCCACCACCCAATAGAATGGTTAAAGACTTGTTGGATCCTGAGCCGGTAATCAATGACGAAAGTAAAACTCGCCATACTAGGTCTTATTTCAAGAAGTTAGCCATGGCTCAAGCAGAGAAGGAACAACAACAGCAGCACTCTGGAGGTTCTAAGACCTCACCACCCCCTACTGTTTAATATTCATTGCACAGTTCACTAAATACACGAACTACTTAAACAATTCATCCACGTATATATTGATCCATAGTAACTCAAAAATATAGAACCCGAATAAACGCGTACGAAGGGAATCCTCAAATTCTGTGAAAAAGAATTTAACCCACCATAAATAATCTCTCCTCCCCGAGAATATATCTTGCTTGTGAGATACATCTAGCATACATCCCTTATATAAACCCTGAACGTTCTTGGTTTATTTGGGAACAGTCCGTGGCGCTTCGGTAACATAGCAATACATTCCTTTTTCTTTAGTTATTAGCCGTTTCCTCGTTTATCGAGACTGATAAAGCCACTCAGTGATACATCGTTTCCCTCGAGTTATTTATATAAAGCTTCCAGTTAGACAGAACGGAAAGAACTGGATTCTGTTACAGCCGTCTCGTCTAACGTTAAGTTCATCACACATCAGTTAATATGGGTGATATCCCTTCACACCCCGATTTCGATAGATCGAAGCTATCTGATGGTCAATTCATCGAATTATTATTGTTTGAAATCAGAGAATTGAAGTCAACCCTTGCTAGAAAGGATTTGTTGATTCAGAGTTTACAAGGGAATCTAAACATTGACGATACCAAGGATAAAGTGAATAAAAAAGATGGGACACGCTTATCCAGTAACAGCAACAAAGGGCTATCAAATGAGCCTAGTATTGATAAGTTTTCAAATGAGCCTAGAATCGATGAGTTCCCAAATAAGTCAGCTAATGATAAGCTACCAAATAAAGAGGTACTAGATAAAGAGCTTCCAAGTGAGCCTTCAAATGAGGTGCCAAAAGTGCTACCAAATGAGGTCAAGGAGATGACCCCCTCAGATGATCTTGGGATTCCTTTAAGATCCACAAGGAGAAAGGCAACGGAACAAGAGAAATCCGCTGAGAGTACTGCAACCTTGAAAGAGAGAATTGATCCTATAGATCTAGAACCAAGTTACGAAGGACTCAAGATTTCTAGAAGTAACGAATTATTGAAGTCAAATGACTATTATGCCCCTAGTTATGAAGAGGGTAGTTTTGAAAAAGAGCAGGACAAGCACCAAAAGTTGGATACTAATGAATATTCTCCAGCATCCAAAGAGTCATCGAGGGATTTGTCAAAGGAAATATCAAAAGATATTTCTAATGATACTTCTCGTGATGTTTCGAAATCAATAACCAAAGACAAAAACATATCTAAAACGGCATCAATGAACTCTTTGAGACAGTCGGAGACCTCCATAGGAGATTTATCTGCGTCTACCACTATCGAGAATCATTTTGAAGAACTTAACCGGAACAGGTCAGCCTCAAAATCAAGGGATGTGCCATCAGTATTATCTCCACAGACAACGCATAAATCACAACTCTCCACCCCGCAATCTGATAGATCGTCAGTTTATTCTAATGAGGAGGTTGAACAATCTTCATATCCTCATCAAGTAGAGAATACGTCAATCCCACATAATGAATCTACAATCAACGAACAAACAACCGAGAGAGTTGATGAGTCTGCGGTCCAAAGTACTGCAAGCAATAGAAGTAGCCAAATAGAGGATCACGATAAATCAATCAATGGTTTGTATCCGTTTAAATCTTCCGATACACAGAATAGTTCTAACAGGAGCGTTAGTCAAAATGCTAACCAGAGTGCAAATCAGAGTGGGATATTCCAACATAAAAATCATAGCGCAAGTAGCTTCCAGTCATATAAATCGAGAATCAAACTCCCTCCCACCATGCAATCGCAATCGCTGTCACAACAACAAGGACTTCGAAACCAAGCTAGCGAATCTCCTATTTCGCCTCAAAGGTCTCATAGCAATTCTATGCCACTCAGTTCCCCTCAACAAGCTTCTAACGAACCTCCAAGAATCCCCTTACCCCAATCTCCTGATGATGGACAGAGCAATGTTCTTTCTCCAAATGGAAGTGGTTTAACCCAGAGTAAGACACTCAGAGATTTAAATATCCAAAACTTAAAGATAGATGCTCCTCCCCCAAACTACAAATATTCTAACGAGCTGGCCAGTTTAAGATCCCCCGCTGCTATAAACCCTACTATGACTTCCCAAGCACCCCAAGCCCCTGAGTATAATTCATTATCGAAGATGAGCTCACCAAAGAATGAAATACCGGACACCCCTAATGCATTTTACAATGGCAATGGAATTATGGAAGACAATAGGTCTAACCATATAATAAGTTCTCAAGACGAGCCTGTTAGTAACTTTTCATCTCCTGTACCGCCTTCTCAATACTCACAAGCATCACCAGCAACTGGTTACAGCAATAGCGGATTTGGCTACGATAATGAGTCGTTGAGAACTCCTGGTACAACCAATGATTATTTATCACAAGACTCTGTCTTTAATTACCGGGGAGGCATGAACTCGAATAAAAATTTGAAGAGTGGTTCCAGCTTTCTGGTCAATAAAAAAGTATCCAATGATGATGGTGGGGCTGAGGATGATGCATTATTCATTAAACCTGAAGACTTCCAAACAATTGCTATTAGCGTGGTCAGTACTATAAGTAATGGGAACTCTCAGGGCCATAGCAGTTCAACATCAAGTAAACGGCTAGACGATGTTCATATAACATTAACTATTAACGACCGTGAAAGTGGTAAGGAAATGTGGAGGATTAGAAAATCCTTGAATCAGCTTGTGGCCTTCGACAATGAGATCCGTCCTACAGTGGAGTATTTTGGATTACCGATTTTACCAGACAAATCCTTATTTTTTTCTAGTACCCCTAATAAGATTGATATAAGAAGAAACGGATTGCAAAATTACTTTAACACGTTGTTTGTTATGCCACATATTCCTCATTTGATTTTATTCAGGATATGTAAGTACTTGTCGTTAGACTTTGTCAATCCTTTGGACGACTTTAAAAGTGGGGCTAAAAAAGAAGGTTATTTGGTTAGAAAGTATAAAGGATTGGGGACCAATTGGAAGATTAGATGGTGTCAAGTAGACGGACCTCAACTAGAACTATATGACGTGCCTGGAGGTACTCTTTTAGAGCAAATCAATTTGGTAAATTGCCAAATTGGAAGGCAATCTAGTGATTCGGTTGCGGAAGATAAGGGCTATAGACATGCGTTCTTGATAATGGAAAGTCACAAGACTTCAAAATTATCATCTTCCATCCCCAAACATTTCTTTTGTGCTGAAACTGACGAAGAGAGAGACGCGTGGGTTAATATGTTGATTGAATCAAACGAAGGCGCTTCTCCACAGCTGGACGCAGATGATACCAGCTCCTCGTCTAATTTGACTGCCAGTGCCATTGATAGTATATTTCCCAATACTCCTCGGAATAACTCGGACTATCAAGATGATATCGAAGGTTCATACAACCCTAATAAGACGTTCAAGTCACCAGTTCCTCTGCATGGGTCACACACAACAGAGTCGGAAAGAAGTTCTGAAAAAGACAAGGACCGTGAAAAGAAGAATAAAAAGAGAGGATTATTCCCATTTAGAAAGAACAACAACTCAGGAACCAGTCAGAACCAAATATTTGACCAAAGCAGTATTGTCGATAACGAGTTGAATAATTCCATTACTTCTCCTTATGGATACCACTCCAATAACAGCAGCAGCAATTTGGGAGCCAATGGGAATCAAAATTATCCCTATCAATCATCATACAATTCACATTCTCAATCGAATGTTAATACTGCCCTTAGTAATGGCCAAGACGAATCAAGTATTCAACTGTACTTGGATAGAATGGGATTGGATGAAACCATGAATAAACAGATATTTGGTAGAGATGTTCAACAAGCATACGAAATATCTCATCATACCTTTTTAGAAAGATCAATCCCCAGTATCTGCTACAGATGTGTTGATTTCTTGATTCGCACAGGGGCCATTTATGAAGAAGGGATCTTCAGATTAAGTGGCTCTGCTTCCACAATTCGACAATTGAAAGATTTGTTCAACAAGAAGTTTGATATTGACTTATTTGAAATTGAATTGAAGCCAGATATCCATACCGTAGCAGGTTTGTTTAAAACATACTTACGGGAGCTCCCATCACCAATTCTCACTGATAAGGTGTATAATGATTTACGACAAATGGTTAATGCTCATGGTGCGAAAGCTTCCACGGCCCTAATGTTTAAGGAATATTTATCTAAGGGAAACAATATCTCCAAGGTCAACTACGATCTATGTTATATCATTTTCAAGTTCTTAAGAGAAATCGTTAACAATAGCCATATAAACAAAATGAACCTTCGGAATGTGAGTATTGTGTTTGTTCCAACTTTGAATATCTCGTTGGATGTTTTGGGGCTTTTGTTGGTAGACTTTAATTGTATATTTGAAAACCAATCACCTACCCCAGATTCCCAACGAGAGAACTTGGAATTGAATATTCCCAACTTTTAATTTTCATTTCTGTTTAGAAAGTATATACTATAAATACAGTAGCAAATTAGTTAGTAACTGTATGAGCTATGGCTACATCGGAGAGCTATAGAGGCTCAGCTGAATGATCTGAATGATCTGAATGATCTGAATGATCTGAATGATCTGAATGAGCTGAATGAGCTGAATGATCTGAATGAGCTAACTCCTTGTAATATGGGCAGCACACGCCTTTTTCGAGAGTGATAAGAACTCGCAAAAACCACAATCCAGAGCCTCAGCCTTACTATAGAGTTAGTAGCATTGATTAACCCCAGTTCAATAGTTGAGCCTATAAACGAACTCGGGAGCCATTAAGAACAAGCCACATTTGTTACACCTGCCCAACTAAACTGAAATATCAGGTGTTTTGAGTGAACAATACCCTATAGTTAAAAATGTTTGAACGAAAGAAGCCGCCACAACTAACCAGTCGAGAGGAGTTACAGCAGACTTATAATGACTGTTGTAACTTGACGATCAAAAATTTAACGTTGGAAGAAGATAATCGCTTAGAAGACGCCTTGAAGGGGTGGAAATCGTTACACACCTCGCTTTTATATAAGATAGAACTATTTGAACGACAATTACACAAGATGACTGAAGATGAAATGACTATATATAATGAATTGAAATCCATTAGAGATCAGAATGTTAAGCATTTAATCCGAGTTCAGTTACGGATGGATGAATTATCTAGACGGAAATCAGAGACTGATAAGCCAGTGGTTTATAATCCTAATAGTAATAGCAAGCATTCAAATATGTCCATTCCGTCCCTAAGAAGCAATGGAGGTATGCGGCAGTTAAGCAATAATAATCCTCAGAAGAAAAAGTTGTTGAAGTCCTTGAGACCTGGGGGAGGTGTTTCATCCTCTTCTTCAAGTGCTCCAAAGAAATCTCAAAAGCAAGCTAGCACAGCTGCGAATGTATCATGGCAGCTGAAACCCAAAGTTAATGTTTCTAATAACGACTACAAGTACAGCAAGGGTGAAGATGAACTATTTGATGATTTTGACCAAGATTTAGATTTTGGCTGGGAAAGAATTGACGACCCCAAGCCTAGAAGCACGGACTCGCCGCCCAATTTAATAGATCTAGATACAAATGATTATTTCCAGATGAGCCATTCTATGGAAAATTTAGCATTAAAGCCGTTTCCTTCAAAATCCCGGCAATCCAGTATGCATAGTGGATCTTCTCGGAACAATTCCATAAATGGCAACGGCTATTATACTCCAGGTAACAGCAATGTGAATACTCCACTCAATAACAGTTCCAAAAACAACAATTTACAACCGAACAAATTGGAAGTGTATCAGAGCCTCAGTTCTCCAGATGTGTCTAATGATAAGCAGGGATCTTCATCAGACTTGCCAGGCGGTGCTACAGAGAAAAAATATGTTTATAACAAGCCTAAACCCATGAACATAAATAGATTAATGAAGAAGACGGGTAACAATCTTTCTGTCCCTTCTTCATCTAGTCCGAGCTCCACCACAAACTCCCCAAATAAAAAAGAGAAAACGGTGGTTAAAAAGCAAGTTTTAAAGTCCAAGCCTACTCCCACCGCTTCTTCTGCTGCCAAAAAGTCAAATATTCAATATAACTATGTGCCTGCGCAAAAGAAGAAAAGTGCCAACACACCATCACCAATACTGTCACCACCTAAAAATAGTGGTATAAAGAAACCTGCTCGCTATAAATCAGAAGAGCCTGAAAGTTCGGAAGATACAGAGGAAGAATTGGACATGCTGGATTTATTGAATCCTAAAGTGCAAGATGAAATTATCAAATCTGTTCGAGGAATAGACGAAGCCAGTGCCAAACAGATCTTGAATGATATCGTGGTGCATGGAGATGAAGTATACTGGGAAGATATAGTGGGACTAGAAGGGGCTAAAAACTCGTTGAAAGAAGCAGTGGTGTATCCGTTTTTACGGCCCGATTTGTTTAAAGGATTAAGAGAACCTACCAGAGGGATGTTATTATTTGGACCCCCAGGGACAGGGAAAACTATGTTAGCTAGAGCCGTGGCTACTGAAAGTAAATCCACGTTCTTTTCCATCACTTCTTCGTCCATAACGTCCAAATATCTAGGGGAAAGTGAAAAATTGGTCAGAGCTTTATTTTTATTGGCCAAGAAGTTATCACCCAGTATTGTGTTTATCGATGAAATTGATTCGTTGTTAGGATCAAGGTCGGAAGGAGAGATGGACAGTGTTCGAAGAATCAAGAATGAATTTTTAATTCAATGGAGTGAATTGAGTAGTTCCACCACCAAGGAAAACGACGCTAATGATTTAAAGCACCAAGTCTTGATCCTAGGGGCTACTAACTTGCCGTGGTCAATTGATGAAGCTGCTAGAAGAAGATTTGTCAAGAGACAATACATACCATTACCTGAGGAGGAGACTCGGAAGCATCAAATCGAGAGATTATTGAAATATCAGAACAATACCATCAGTGAGGAAGATTTCAAAGAGATTATCAAACTCACAGACAAATTCAGTGGAAGTGATATTACGGCATTATGTAAGGATAGTGCTATGGGACCTTTAAGATCGTTAGGGGAACTACTATTAAGCACACCTACTGAAAGTATAAGACCTATTAACATAGAAGATTTTGTGAACAGTTTGAAATATATTAAGCCTAGTGTCCTGTTTGAAAGCTTACAACAATACGAAGATTGGGCTATCAAATTTGGTTCATCAGGAGTATAACAGAGAAACACATAATTTTACATATACATATATCTAATATCACACGCATTTACGGGTAACTTAAACTTTCTTCTTGTAATTCATAGAAGGATACTTCTCTGAAACTTATCGACTTGCAAGCACGAAAAAAAAAAAAAAAAAAAAAAAAAAAAAAAAAAAAAAAAAAAAAAAAAAAAGAAAAAAAAAAAA